>CM041791.1:80744274-81344274 GCA_023375725.1 Nephotettix cincticeps | reverse complement strand
AGCAAAGTAAAAATTTCCACATAATCAATAAGGCTATATTGAACAAAAAATATCATTATATATATCATATATCAGATAAAGCGTAGTTTAACGCTAAATACACAGGCAAAGGAACATTGAAAGTTTTTCGAATAGAACATGGAGTGCATTAAGATAAGAGTACATTAGTGATAAAATTATATAAGCGATAATATTGAGTAATAGTTAGGGCTATTAAAAATGAAGAGAACTGAGTGTAACGGTTTGCTCATCAGACGTTCAACTTCATTTTAATGTCCATTTCTTTATTGTTACTATTCAGCATTTCCACTGGTAGGTCAGTGAGTCACTCTCAGCAGTGGTTACTGTGACGGATCGTTCCTAGAAACTCTAAATTCCTAGGGCCCCAGTGGAAAAGCGTTTACTGCGACTCCGCTCAACCGATATAAAAAATGTATTCTGCCAGCAACCGGAAGCAAAATAGACACTTACGTTATCACCAGACCTCCAGTGGACGTACGACGATTTCAGGATGATAGGAAGAGAAGAATGGGCTAGGTAGGCGATGGCAGGCTCGGACGGGCTACCTAATCCTGGCCCAACTGGCCGTTGTCTGCTAGGGAGTTTGGGGTCTCCAGCTCGGAGTGAGATAGGAAGAGAAGAATGGGCTAGGTAGGCGATGGCAGGCTCGGACAACTGGCCGTTGTCTGCTAGGGAGTTTGGGGTCTCCAGCTCGGAGTGAGATAGGAAGAGAAGAATGGGCTAGGTAGGTGATGGCCCAACTGGCCGTTGTCTGCTAGGGAGTTTGGGGTCTCCAGCTCGGAGTGAGATAGGAAGAGAAGAATGGGCTAGGTAGGCGATGGCCCAACTGGCCGTTGTCTGCTAGGGAGTTTGGGGTCTCCAGCTCGGAGTGAGATAGGAAGAGAAGAATGGGCTAGGTAGGCGATGGCCCAACTGGCCGTTGTCTGCTAGGGAGTTTGGGGTCTCCAGCTCGGAGTGAGATAGGAAGAGAAGAATGGGCTAGGTAGGCGATGGCAGGCTCGGACAACTGGCCGTTGTCTGCTAGGGAGTTTGGGGTCTTCAGCTCGGCCTTGAACCTTAATCTCTCGTGTCCGGTAATTGGGAACAAACAATGTTAGTCGAAGCACAGCTCTATGGATACTTTATCTTTAATTTTGACAAGATTCATGTACTCTAGAATTGGTGTCTATACTGACAAAAGCCAGCTAGAATCTCTCTTCGGGTAATATAAGTAATCAATAAAAATTCAAAAACAAGGAGTTCTCTAAACGACAAAAGTGTAAATACAATATTACAGAAATAGGGCTGAAATACGGCGACAAATGCAATTAATCGAGAAATAACTAAAATATTGGTTTTAAGAGACTATATCCATTTTGCAAATGTATTACTTCCGAATCATATAGCATATTATGGAAAATCTTTATTGAGGTAGAGTATTGTAACTAAATTATACCATTCTGAATGCAGTGAAAAATGGAATCCTAATTACACTACTAATTAATCAGTTATAAGTAAATTTAGATAAGTTCTAAAATTAAGGTGCTTAAAGTTGATGATACATGAATGCTTGAAAATACATGAATGATGTGTATTTTTCAAACCACTGCACTAATTTAAGGAATGGGGATAAAATACGATACCGATATAATACGATATAATAATGGGGATATAACACGATAAAATACGGTGAACTGTTACACCAGTTCACTGAAACCGTTTTCTTCAGTATATAAAATGATATTAATATGAAATTAACGTTAATGAAGTGTAAAAATTCTCTGAGATTTAATTAATAAAATTTAATAACTACTATTTATGATTAGATTTTATTAATTAGCATTCACGTAGTTTTATTCTGTCTATACTAATATATTTCGTAAAAGCTATTCAGTGAGACGTCAAGGATCATATCCAAGGATGTATGTTTAAGAAGTTCAACACGACTCAATTATCCTTTGAGGGGGAAGTCCTAATTACCTCTGCTTTTGACTAAATAACCATCCATGGCATGTATCACAAGCCATTCATGGTCCGGTAATGGATATATCATGTTGTGCGAGAATATATGGAATACGTCTATTGAGTTATTAGAGTATCGTAATACAGGTCATAACAGTGAGGCGTACAAATAAGCCCTTCAAAAACTCAGATCCAAGAAAAATTATATTAGCTCTTGAATTGAAAATGCAGAGAAGCAGACCAGTACCAGTTTGCTGCTGAACGAAGATTTGCTTTACTAATACTCATTGAGAAATATCAGAACCGTTGCTGTCCACAGTGTCTCTCAGATCTGTCTGGTACTGCAGCAATCTGGGTTCTTGACATCGAAAAGGTACCTGTCCTGGGAACTGGCTCGGGAAATGGTTTTGTCTGGGAGAGGATCAGGGCTCTCACCTTCTTTTCCTGCTGTCTCACACAAAATCAACCGATCGCGGATTTTCGCCGGATGATTGATTCGAGGATGAGATAATGAAGACCGCCGGCGATGTCATAGTTGGCGGTGATTTTAATTCTCGAGCGGTGGAGTGTGGTTCTTCTAAGATCAACACTCGAGGCTGGTATGTCCTTGACATGGCCACCAGGTTGGGCATCCATATCTTCAACTAGGTTGGTGTTTATACCTTCCGTCACCCAGGATATGAAGAGACGATCCCGAACATCTCTTTCGCTTCTGAAGGGATTGCCCATTTGATTGCCGACTGGGATATCTGTGAGGACTGTTCTGCCAGTGACCACCAGGCCATTCTATTTAAGGTAATTTCCGAGAGATGGAATCCAAACACCAACTCCTCTGTCTTGACGTTGGAACTACAGTAATTCGGACAAACATTCTTTTGAAGATCTCGTCAAGAAATAGACGATTGAATATCATGGAAGTACTGAGGATCTGCCCACAGTGACTATGTTGGGGGGATGGGATATAAAATTGTAACCTAGAAGCTTGGAGCTCCCTGTCCTCCTGCGTCATGTCGGCTGTCGGTAACCTCTTTTAATGGAAGTAGAATTTAATTTAGATGTATATTTTTCAAAGTCAAAACGCACTACATAGGGATTTTGTACGAATTGACAGCCTTTTTGGAATAGATTTTTTCATGTACATTGGGTGACAGCTCTGATAGTGCAAGTATCTTATTTTGTTAGTTTCTGTAATATGAACTTTGTTTTCAATGTATTGTGACTAATTGTGAAAGAACTTAAAAATAACTTCAAATAGGAAAATGTAGGGCCTCTGAGGCAAAGCCTGTAGGAGGTTCCTTATTTTAACTTCAAACATAATCAGCGTCCAACAGCTCCACTACAAGTATTATTAGATAATTATTACCTTTGAAATAAATAAATTTACTAAATTAGGCCTATATAAAAAAAGTTTTCTATTAAATTCCTACTGAGAATATATCTCTATATAAATATAAATATAGAATATAAATTTCTATTTTCCAGAAAATTGCCACTACGCTAGTAAAAGGTTTTATCCCTTGTACAAAAACATATATATTAAAAGAAGTATTTTTAATCTGAGAAATAGTGGGAATAATGGTTCTGCTTTGAATTTTTAAAATATTAATTTAATAAAACCTTTCTGTTGAACATATATAGGTTTTATGTTTGTGTCAGCCCCACCCCATGGTGCAATTGCATGATCAATCCTACAATTCACAATTGAAAAATAAATCATTCGAAAAACTGGTTCAGGAATACAAAGCTCATGCAAAAAATGAAATAATTTTAAAGAACTATTTAACTTCTGTTTAGGTTTTTCAATATGGTATTTCCAATTTAAATCCTGGTCTAAAAGTAAACCTAAATATTTTATTGCATCAACTCTTTCAACAATCGCACATTTATCAGCAGACTCAGGCAATCAACACATTTACATATTATTGGGGTTTTTCAAATCACAGATATTTCTTAAGCTAAAATGTATGTACTTAGTTTTTTCAGGACTAATTACCATATTATTGGTGGTGAACTACCACTGCGTGGCCAATAAATCATGATTCATCGTCATCTCTATCGCTACAGTAATATAGAGCAGTGCCATCATCAATTGAAGTTATTTTGCCTTTTAAATTAGCATCACACAAATCATTTCTATATTAAAAATAACACCACTCCCAGCACTGAGCCTTGAGGGACCCTATGGTTTATATGTCTCATTTCGCTACAAGTTGAATTCACTCGTACACATTGTTTCCTCTCACTCAAATAACTTACAAACCATCTATGAGATGTACCCTTTATAACAGTCTTATATAATTTAGAAAGTAAAATTGTATGATTGATTGTATCAAACGATTTTTTATATCTAAAAATAACTCACTTACTTTTTTACCTGAATTCAATCCTTTAATTTATTTATCCAATGAAACGGAAAAGAGCACCCTCAGTACTTTTACCCTCTCTGAACCCAAACTGGTTCGCACTGAAATATTTAGATTAATGCGTTTAGAAATACGTGATTAATTTTGAAGAATAGTTCTAGGTGAAGCTCAAACAGAAAAAGTCATTCAAATTTTTGCAAAAAGATTTTAAGGCATCTAATCCATACTGCCAAACAATGAAAATGTGTCATCAATATGTCTAAGCCAAACAAGAGAGGGAAATGAACATCCCAAAGAAAAAAAATATATGAATATAAATATATATGAATATATATATATATATATATATATATATACATATATACACAAGTATACATATATACTTTGTCTTTGTCTGCATACAGCAACATATAGCAACATTATCACTAAAATATTCATTAGCTCAATGATAGGGGAGCAACTCTCACTGGAAACTAAAATGTTCAAAGATAATATTGAAATATAAGATGAAGTTTGAATAAGTTTTCAATAATAATTAAATTTTTATATCTCAATTATTAGCTCCATGGACAAGCTTAGCTACAGTCATAATACGGAAACACATTCCGAACACTTGTGAACTCTCCCCAACGAATATGTCAGACATATCCACGACATTTACGGCACGAAATCGCGATGCATAGACAAACCAATTTTTATGAATTTTTCACCCCTCAACCGCAGTTTAATTAAGTTTAGTTTGGAGTAATAAGCTATTTTATAGCTACCTAAAGGAATGCGTTTTAATGGGGTTTCACTTGTTTTAAATAAAACATTTAATAGAATATTAACATTGAACGTAGACTTTTGTGACCGAAAATCTCTTAAAAAAGCACTTAAAAAACTTGCTTGAAAAGTGCTTAAAAAAGCACTTGCTTAAAAGCAAGAGCTAAATATACCAAAATAGTGTAGTCCTATATAATAGTCATTTTTTTAAATTTACTCAAACGTTACTGTAACACGCTTAGGCTGGCATTGAATTGTCACGTGATGTGTGGTTGCGGTCAACGCCATGCCATCAATCTTGTCGCCGCATCACAGCACTTGCTAATGCAAAAATTTAACTAATCCAATTTTTAATACTATTTAAAATAGCAGAATAGTTAGGAATGAAAAAATATAATTTCCTCCTAAAAAGCCCATCAAATTTACCCTTGAAAGGAGGTACCTACCAATCAAGATGCAACGTGTTTTATTGACATTAAAGCCCAAATTTTACTAATTATTATTTTTTAACTTCAAGATACATTAATTTAAATATAATTTTGAATGCATAAAGACATCAACAGGGGTTTTCAATATCAAAATGAAGAAAATGCATTTATAGTTTAAAATATGACATGGATTAAACTTAATTTATAAAGAAAATGTTTCCAAATTACCGCATCATAGATGTATAGAAATGGAGACGACATTTTAACTTCATATAGTACATAGTTGAAGTAAACAGTTTAGGTTAATTGTGTTTGAATACTTAGTCCTTTCATTTGGCGGTTTATGGTAATGGGAGCAGAGTAGAGTGTGTTGTTGGTGTCAACAGAGCTAGAGTCAAGCCCGATTACCTATGTAAGCACATATTACAGTCAAGGTTATCCTAGCGGTTTGATCATTGAACTAATAATACAACATTAGTAATAGTAGGAAATATGTGTTAACCATAGTTATTTAAAGAATGGAATATACATTTACACAGTAAATACATATAATGTATATACATTACACATATTATACCCGTGTACATGGTTATGTATATGGAGAAACTAAGCCTATTGTTTTCGTCAACATTTTCGAATTAATAAACACCGAAACCACACCGAACGTCCGATTTATTATGAAATTTGGTACACAGGTACACTTTGGTTATATCTCCGGGTGATTTTTTAAGGGTAGTAAAAATGTAATTCTTATCATGAACTCATGTTAAAATCAAACCGATTATTTTAATTTTGAAATAGCTATTTAAAAAAAATTAACAGTAACAAATTTGGATTGACATATATTATAAGGGTCAATACATTAAAACATTCAAATCAACCCTTTATTGTATCTCTCTTTGTTTCTTTGTTATTCACAATATTCCTGTTTTTATTTATTAAATACATGACATTGGAGCATTGCCAAGTCTACCCTTGGCTTACCTGACAACAATACTGTATGCCTAAACGCCATGCACTTACGTTATTTTCATTGTGATTTTTCATCTATATGTATTGATCCCGTCGTACGTAATCTAATAGAGGGACATTGTGTGACATTCAGTATATTTTTAACCATATGTGTATAATTCATTTTAACATGTTTTTGATTTTTGACACAATACAAAATATAAATCTTGCTATAAAAGCGTTTATTGTTTCTATAAAAAATAAAAATAGATAGTAGGGGAAATAGCGCACAACTAATTGGATTATTCAGAATTCACAGCGGATAAAGGTGCTTGATATATAAAGGGCTATATAATAATATTAAAGTTATTACTTACCGTAATAAAAGTTCTGTGGAAAAGTACACCAGAACCAATTTTCACACAATATAACTATGAATAATTATCTTTGTCGAGCTTAACTACAAACACTAGCCACAATAATGGCCCAACCTTTTATCAAAGGACCCTCGTAATCGATGTTTAAATGTTCAGAGCACGACGAATAATCACAGAGCGACTGGTGTTTAGAATAAAGAACATAAATCAGCTGGTCATCACATGTAGCTTTTATTTTTATTCTACCCATTATGATATATTTTACTCTATTCCTCAACGTATTCTGCTATAATTATGATAATTTCATTTATATCTTCCGTAACACCGAAATAAACATATTTCTAATTTCCGATCGGTACAAAATATCTCTTCTTCTAAATCAACTGTTTTTTATTTAAATTGTAACTTTTGCTGTATTATTTTTTTGTCCCTGTTGACATGACAATTATTGTTTTGTCAGTGTTTTTATGATGGAAACCGAGTGAAAAAGTGCAAGTGTAAGATTTTTGTGAATTTCCCATAGGGAAGAAGCTATTACCCTAGGTGTGTTTCTCATGGCATAACTTAAACCCGGAACCATGTTTCTTTTTCGTTTTGAGATGCCCAGAAGCCAAAAACAATAGTCGTTAAAAAAAAATTTATATATATATATATATATGTATGTGTGTGTGTGTATGTGTGTGTCCGTGACCACGATAGCTCTCGTAAAAATGTCGTAATCGAGGACCAAATTTGGTAGTTCGTAATCCAGACATATTGCTTGGAAGGGGTATTTTTAGGGGGTTTGGACCCCAAAATTGGATTTTTTGAGTTTTTCACATGTAACTTAAAAATTGCTTAAACTTTACCTTTTACCATTATAATCAGTTCAAAAAACTACACAATTTCGTTCTTTAAAGTTTTTCTCTCTAAACGGTTACCGAGATATTAAACACTCTAAACACAGCACGTTTTATTTTGAGGCTCCAATGTTAAACTTATGGAGGATGAAGAAAAATTAAAGTTTCACTTATAAATCAATATTTTTGGATTAAACTTGGTATTTACCTTCACGTAGTTGAGATCTTATGCTTCAAATGCTTAAAAATCATAGTTTATGTGTTTATCATGGCAGCTAACCTGCATGCTCTTTTCCCATGTTAATCATAGAGGGAGTAGGCAAATTGCCTTATTTATAGATAGATGTTGATGAAAATTGGTATAAATGGTCAAAATAAAAATTGTTTATGGCAGAAATACCTACTTTCAGTGGTCCTCACAGCAGCAAACCTGCATACCTGCATACTCTTTCATATATTAATATTATGGACAATAGGTAAATAATTCTCATATTTATCAACAGAAATACATAAAACTTGTCCTGATGTGATGGGTATGATCACATATCCACCCTCGAATGGATAAGTAACCGGCCAATCACATACTCGAAACGCTTCAAATCTATATGAAACTCGCATGCGCTAAGCGCTCAGTCAGCTGATAGTCGTTCCTAAAACACTAACTTTCGGTTTTGCGAAATGAAACTGAGGTTACCGGAAACCTAAAAGCCATGTTTACATTCATACCAACGGGAAAAACAAACATAACCTAAATAAATTTTTATTGTAGGAAAAATCTTGAGTGTAATACGAGTGCAAACTGTTATGGCCGCCTTTGAAGTTCTGGCATTACTCAGCTGGAGTCTCTTGCTGCCATATGAACTTCTAGTGCCATGCATAGTTTGCGCTCTATATACTCGTAGTTACACAAATAGCTATTGTTTCATATTCACTCATATTTTTTTACATGTATGTAATTTTCCAATTTGCTCACCAATAGGTCGTCCTTCGATGCGAAGAGATTATTATTTTTTCAATGTTTCTTCAATTTCCCCAATCAACCGGTGAGGCTGTGGACTATACAAAAACAATGACCCATTCATGTATTTAATGTTTTAACTCACTAAAAGAATATTCTGCAACCACTTTATTAAGTGGATGTCTGAGTTCCTAGAGAGCTCGATTTATAGCCTGAAGGTCGACGGTTCATTTCCGGCTTGGATTCAGCTGTTTTCGATCACTGGGCGATCCTGACAAATGATGTGATGACATTAATTAATCCAGCTTAAATCTTTGGAAATTCATTTTAGCTGCTCAGTTTAATGTGACACCCGAAGACAAATAATTTTGAAGACAACTAACATTTCAACATTTTAAAAAACTAACAACCGACAATAGGCCACAATACATTTAAAAATATTTATTTATCATACCGGTTTAACCCTTGGAAAATTAGTTCTTAGCATCTATAAGAAATATATTGATTTAACATAAAAGAACATTTATTTAAAATTTTAATATATAATTGGTAAAATCGCCTGCTAGTTAACATTTTCTTTGGTTATTCAGAATATTCAACAAGGAAACAATATTCTACTGACATAGAAATCTTTATTTTTTTCGTATTATATAATTAATATCAACTAAATACACGTTTAATCCCAGGGTTTTAATATAGCCACTTTTAGATACATTATTCTATATTATAATATAGAACATAGATACATTATTTTATGCACGTGGTTTTTCCTGAATAGTCAACTACGCTTTGCAAAATTTACGCTTTAAAATATACTAATTAATCCATAACGTTTTAAGATTTTCGCAATTTTCGTCATAATCGGTAAATGCATGTAAAGATCTGCCTTATCTCTTAAAATAATATCCTCCAGAATAATTTTCCTTGGCGAGAAGAGGGTCGACACCAGCGATGAACAGGCAACGAACAGTGTCTACTACTTACTGCCCTTTGGCGTCCTTATCACACGCTCGTGCACGTGTAGCGTCATTTGTCGAGCTTAGAATTTCCCTTACTCCTTCAGTAGAGGGTAGGCAATTGCAAGTCCCGGGCGCTTCTAGTATTGTGGCAATTGAAGGCAAATACGATCGGTTGATCAGGCCGCTTTCCCCCTAAAGTACTTCTAGTAATGGGAACGTTATAACCCCTGATCTGATTTTTAATAATATACTTGATTAAGATTAAAGAAAATCGTCTCCAAATTTATAAAGTTTAAATTGTTTCTTGTCATTATTCTTATTTACTAGCTTATATTTAAAGAAGCTTTTATTCTTACACAGAAAAATGATCTTTATTCAAACAAATCAATACAATAGTGAGAAATATTTTTGGTTTTGGAAAAAACGTCTAAACCGCAACGCAGAAGTCTACTAAAGAGGTACTTGTACAGCTATTGTGTGTTAAAATTTAGTTATCTGCAACCTAACTCACTGCTATTACACATTTCAAGGTGAAAAATGTATCGACTTAACAGATACAATAGAAAGAAACCGACATGTTCCAAATAAAATCGGCAACTGGTAGATGTCTAAAGGTTTCCTTCAATTTTTTCCGGTAATTGAGTAAATTATTCATAATTTTTTAAATTTCATAGTTGAGAATATAATATAAGACGAATAAGTAGTAGGCCAATGATTAGTTACAGTTAACAAACAATATTTTGGACAGACTGCAACCCACACGACTGTGACTGTGTATTCTCTGTAATATCACACGTTTATGACGTCAGTTACCTTTATGACCCATAACCTGGGGTTTCCACTATGTTCAGTGGTTGCGTTCTGTTGAAGGAAATACTTCCAATACTGTTCTTAAACTTGCTTCCAAAAAGAGTGACCGGAAATGTTTGTTATGTATGTATTCCTTGCTTATGGTAACTGGCTATAGCACTATTATTTGCAACATGATTGAAAAGTGTTCCACATAATCTTTTTAAAAAGTATTTTAATGATATCATTTAGAATTGTATTGTTGGAAATAGAGTAGAACTAAGGTGGCATCTGAGCTGTAAAATAAATGTTCTCTTTCTAATATGTAAACATGAATACTTCTGTTCAAGCTGTGCGTGCTTGCGTGCGTGCGTGCGTGTGTGTGTGTGTGTGTGTGTGTGTGTGTGTGTGTGTGTGTGTGTGTGTGTGTACACGATAACTCTCGTAAAAATGGTCCGATCAAGACCAAATTTTGTAGAGACGTGTATTCCTACATTTGCTCAGACGAGTTCGTAAACCAGACATGTCAGTCAATCGGAACAGGTATTTTGGGGGGGGGTTGTACTAAAACATTTGGTTTTTTCATACCGAGATATTAAAAATCTAAAAACAGTACGGTGTATTTTGGGGCTCCAATGTTAATCTTATAGAGGATAAAGATTGATTAATATTTCACTTATCAATCATATTCTTGCGGGTAGTATTTATTATGGAGAAAGTATTATTGTTGTTATTATTTTTACTAAGCGTTTTACATACGTAATTTAAAAATTTTGTTAAAATTTTATCTTTCACCATTAGAATCAGCGTAAAAAACTACACAATTTAGTTCCTTAAAGTTTATCTCTATCTCCAACGGTTGTCGAGATATTAAAAAATCTAAACACAGTGTTTATGTGTGTACAGGACGAAGGTTTGTTCAATAATTCATAGTTATGAATAAAACACGATGATGTTCGTGCAGTAAAACTAAACATAACAATCTTTACGCTAAAAGATTTTTTCATGTTTTTTCTAAAACCGTTAATTAATGATTCCAAAATTATTAATGCTATTAAGAAAAGCTGACAGCATAATTAAGGGAATTTAAAACGAGAAAAATCGTATGTAGGATTGTAGGACAGAAAACTCAAAGACAGTTTCCAAAGCATTCTCAGAAAAAGTAAAAACAAATAAATAACCATTTTGCCTCTTTGACCAATATCTTGCTCATTAAATTGGTTTAGGTCTTTGATTTCAACGTAAAGACTAACAGAAAGAGAGAGAACAGATTGTGATACAAATGGCTACCCGCTGACTGAGATCCAAACTCATTACTAAGGCTTTGCAGCCCACATTGCTGACCTCATATCTCCGACTGATAATTATAATTGTTCCATCCCTTAGAATAACTTTACCAATTTTTGTAAAGAGCTACGGACATCTCTATCAAATGTAATACATCGAGGTTTTGTAATATTTCAATAAAATGTCCATGTTTTAAAGATGTCGTGTATTTTCAAAATTATAAATATGATATCAATATTATATTCACTTTGATATACCCACCTTTCGGTAGGGTTAAGGTCTAATAAATAATAGGCCTATGATTTCCAATATTATATATCTCAAGCCCAGCCTGCATTCAATTTTAATTAGTTTCCAATAATTTTCCTCCTCTAAATGATTCATATTAGTATTTTAATGTATATGGAAGACGTTTTTAGTCTTTTAGTCCACATTTTATTTACACATATTTAAGTCTCTTTTTCATGTGTTGATCATGTATCTAGCAGTGTGCGTTGCTCTGTACACTGTACCGTTGTACAGCTACTAGTTCGTCGTAACGATATGTTCTAGAAGTAGCGCAAGAGCAACAAGGACTATAATGAAGCAAATTTTACACGGCAAAAGCGCTAGAGCCCCTTAACGTTTAAACACGGACAGACGAGTCACTGTAAATGAGACAGTCAAGTTATCTCTGAACCGATCTGACAGTCCGCAACAATCAAATACGTCAACCCATTACCAGATAGCAACTGTTAATATGAAACTACGACTTTGGGTTGGACTTCAATTTGAAATGGAAATAAAAACCGTAAGACCCAAATAAGTTTTACGGAATAGTAAAATGTTTAACCCAAATTAGGTACAACAATTTTAAAATATCTTGAAAAGTCTAAAAAGTTTACAACACATTAATATAACCTTAAATTTAGTTTACGTTGCTTACGTACATATGCTAGGTAATAAGTTAATATGGTATTTAATTTCCAACTATAACTACACGCTTTTTATTTGGAATTGTTTATAAAAGTTACGAGTTTATTTGTTTGGATAAAAATTAGTAAATCGATTAAAAAAATGTAGTTTACTTTTACTTTTATCGTTTGAAAATGGGGAGAATATGTATTACTTTTAAATATTTACCATGATAAGACTTATTGTTCATGTAGAAGAATAAATTTCAAATAAATATTTAAGTATATAATAATATTAGGCCTATATTAGTTTCATATTTAAGAAACAAACACAACAAAACAATTTCCTTTAACTCTTGAAGAATAATGAGAAAGACACCAAAAAGCTTTTACCTGAATTGCACAGTTAAAATATCAACGGGTATATCCTAAAAACTACACTTACTTCTAAATCTGTATATTTTCCCTTGAAAGAATACTTTATGCTATCCAACATTAGGTACATATAGAATGCTACGAAATTCCATGACAGTTTTATTTCAATTAATAATACTTTTAATTTTTAAATTAAATGTTTTAAATTTAAAACATTTAATTTCGCTTAGCCATTATACTCCATTTGGTTAAATGTATAAACGATCAATTTTTTTACCTAAGGAGTTAATGTATTTGTTACAAGTTTGAAGCTTTATAGGAATAGTAGCTGAGAAGTACTGGGAGATTTGTAGGGGATATATTCTCAGAACACATCATTAATAAATAATGTTAAAACATATCTTTAAAAACATAAAATAAATTTTAATTTTGTTACAGGATCAGAAAAGCTATTCCAACCTTAAGCTTAAGCGAGTTGATCCTAAACTACATTTAAAAATGACACTACGACCTATTAAAATCTGTCGCTTGTGTTATTTATAAGTGAATACATAAATTGGTTTCGGAATTTATGATTTTTATTAACAATTACACACAGGTAGTCTAGTATTGGTGTTTTTGTCAAGGCCTCGTGTCGGGAGAACTCGTCAGATAGTGTTAATTAGATCAGTTGTTCACAAACAACAAATTACATAGCCATTTTTGCCTTGTCCAGTCTTGGTAAATTGAAGGCTTTAAGGTCTAAGTCTTTTGTCCTGCCCTCAGAAGCCCTTTCATGAGTTTACTGTTTACGTACGTCGTATTTTTAAGGGACAAGAGTTGTATAAGGTAGGTCAAAACATACAATTCATGATAAGCGTACCACACATTGTGATTGCCGTTCATTTAGCTTTATTTTTTCGTACATGCTTTATGCAAGGTTATAGTAAAAGAAACCTAGTAAAAATTACGTAGATCGTTTTTGTCAAACGCAACTGTAAAAATAAAGAAATATTACTTCACTGATCATATTGCCTTCCATTCCTTTTCTCGGATATTATACGTGTCACTTATGACAAAATTAGATGAAAGGAAAATCCTTTTTTTGAGGCTAAGAACATTGAGAGCACATGTTTTTTCCTTGCAATTAACCTCAGAAAATTAAACTATAATCAAAATTACGAAGATAAAATGAAACCTAATTGGTAAAACAAACAAAAATCATGAAAACACAGTAAAACTTAATATAAGAAATACGACATTCGCTCATTCATTCACTACCTACTAATGTACATCCAGGCCTGCCACACGCCCTCCCGCCACAATATGGTCATCCTGACTAGGAAACATTCCTCCAGCCAGGAAACATTTTTTATATGGATTTGATTTTGTACGGCAGGGAATTACAGAGACGGCAATTCGTGACTGTTCATCATTGGTTGAAAATCGTTGTTTTATGTCGGTGTTTTTGTTATTAGCGAATTTCCTATGGAAGAGTGAGCTATTCACGTGACCCGCATGGTGAAGTTAAGCCCGGGACCTTCTTTAATAACAAAATTAATAAACGTAGCACTCATTTGTAAATACTATACTGAATTCAATTTATTTTGTTTCATTCTTAAAGTTTTAGTTTTTATTGTAAGTCTAGATTTTTAAAACTAGATACTTGTGAATCTTAAAGATGGACCAAAGTTGCTACTGAAAAACGCTGGCTGGAAAAGATAAATGATTGGTCAGCGAAATGCAAATTGGCAAATGCCGACAGCAGAAAACGTGAAACCTCGTTAACAGAGAGACGGCTCTTTGTTGAGATTGCGATTTGTTTCACTGAAGCAGTTCAAGTTTGAACCTTTAATATCGAATTATTATCATCTAAATAAATAATAATCTATAAGTAATTTTAATATCATTAACGGGTAATTTTCGATGCCTTTTAAATACTTAAACTATTGTTTTGGTGTCGTTAAAGGCGTGACATATAATAAAATACTCATAGTAGGTCACTAGAGTACCTGCGTATTTTACGTCTTATGAATCAGATATAAACGAAGGAAAGTTATTCCCTTCACAAAATGTACGAAAATGTTTCTGTTGCACTTTCGAAGATCAAAGCTCTTCCCTGTTCTCAAACTACAAATATGAATTGAATATACTTTTGTTCTACAGAAATACTAAGAAATATCTTTAGATAAGTATCCCTTATTGTCATCCATTGCAATAAATATATATATTTAATTAATGTTTATAATTTATTAAATACATTATACACACACACAAATATATATATATATATATATATATATATATATATATATATATGTGTGTGTGTGTGTGTGTGTGTGTGTGTGTGTGTGTGTGTGTGTGTGTGTGTGTGTGTGTTGTGTGTGTGTGTGTGTGTGTGTGTGTGTGTGTGTGTGTGTGTATATTATTTGTTATCATTACCAGGAAATAGGAATAATATAACAATTGCTTTAACCTAGGTGAAATAATTTTATTTGGACAATTAAACACCTCAATAGGAGATATAGTATTCTAACTTTTCGCCGTATAGACGAAATAGTTTATGGGGAAAGTATTGTTTTCGTCAAAAGTTTCAAATTTTAACTGAGAGTGGAAATGAATATTTGGTTTGAGCTTATAAAAATGATTTTCGGTCTGACACCGGCTTTTTGATGTCTGTCATGTACCGCCCTCAGGGCCGGTCTTATTTGCTATGGTAATACATTTCTAATTGTCTTATTATTATAACATGTGGTACAATGGTGCAATTTGGTATGATCTCCAGACATATTTTACAATTTTTTAGCAGCAGTTAACCCACAGTATAAACCTGTAATAATAAAAAACGTCTCAAAAATGGCTAAAATCTATTCAATTAAAATTTAATAGTTTGGGGTCATTAGAGCTAAAAATAATACAGAATAATCCACATTTATGAAAACAGAATAGCTCAAAAGGGAATGACAAAAAATAACCTTTTTTCAGGCAGAAAACTACTTATGACCATTGAAACCAGAAAGAAACTTATCGTTCTGATCTATTATTTACAGAAAACACTTGCATAGAAAAGTTACTAAAAGTACTGACTGCGGTAACACAGTATATTGTCAAAAGGTCCCCAATCTTATACTAAGGAGGAAAATTCAGCTTTATTTCTTACTTATTGAACGTTTGACTCGAAACTTTGTGTATATATATATATATATAAAGTATATATATATATATATATATATATATATATATATGTGTGTGTGTGTGTGTGTGTGTGTGTGTGCGCGTGTGCATGTGTGTGTTATGGTTAAATTACCCATACCCATAAACCCCCTCAAAACGTTGGGTATACCCCAAAAATCTTTAGAATTCTAGTAAAAATCTGACTGACTCACTCACCACTAATTCACTCACTTCCCAATTACTTAAGAGGCTGAATTTGGAATAATAGTTCTTTAGGTCTAAAGTAGGAAAGTCTATTAGTTTTTGAGACGCTTTTCCATAAATTTCTACCCTATACGTCTTCAAAGTTTTCATGTTAATCTTGGTGGTAAATATTTTTCTTTTGGATTCTAACACCTGTTGTCTTAACTTTAAAGTTATAAAAATCAGCTGATTTTATTTGAACCGTTGATAAAACCAAAGAATCAAGCATAAAATAGTACTCAATGATATCCTGCTACTGTGTAAATATAATTTTTCTCGTTACACATTTTGACGACTATGTTTTATAATTATAAATCAAAAGTTTATATGTTGGCCAAATTAATAATAATTTCTATGTAACAAAAAAATGGAACAACAATTAACAGCTGTGGTTAAATAGTTTGCATGTTTCTTAAACTGTAATTTGTTCGAATAATGTAAATAATTAGTGATTGCTTTACTATCCAATGTCATCTTACTCGTTGATTAATGTAAAAATATATACTGTAACTATACTATTACACTGTTATTACTACTATTATACTAAATATACTATATACACTAATAAAATATATACTATACAGAATGAACAGTTTTATTCACCACTTTAATATTTTTACAGATTTTTGAGAATTATATATTATGATTCAAAATCAAATGTTTATACATATGTTTATTACAATAATAATTAGCTATTGTAGGCCCATATTTTTAATTCGTTCCTTTTGCTATCTGAAATATATAAATTGATGATATTGTGTATTATTATCGAATATTTGATTTTGTGTGCGAGTGTGCGCGTGTGTATATACCAGGCTGTAAAATTATCAAAGGTGTAAGATAATATAGTCTGTCTTTATTTTTCATTTATGTTTTAATGTTTCAAGTCCACATGAATACACTCAAGTTGTTTACAGATATTTTGGCTTAAAATACCTGGATAGGCCGCAAATTTCGAAAGTTAATAATAATTATACTATATTTTATATTTACCAGCGAATCTAAACTTAATAAGTCTGTTTTGTACATCGCTGCAAGGCACGATGGGTAACATTAGTTGTTATATAACTGTATCAAAAAACAATACTATCAATAAATAATTAAATATTTTTTTTGTATTTTAGAGGAGAAGCTTTGAGATGTCACTAATACCGGTTTTTATGTTAGCTACCATTTTAAAATGGAAATGTCTTAGCTCTAGGGGGTGGTGGCAATTTGTAAGACGAAAATTTGAAACATAAGAATAGCTGTTTTGATGAACTGAAGACATTACCTATCCATGGTCTCACCTATTTACCAAAGGGAAATAAATACACACATTTTTACTTCAAATTTGTAACTTGAGTATGTAGAACAGAAGAAAATTATTATATGTTAAATCAAGCGAAAACTACGTGCCAATTTATTTTCTAAATATGGAAAAAATGCTAAAACTAAAAAATTGAATATATGTCATACCCATTTGGCCAGCACCACGTTTTCACGAATCATAAGTAAACAGTGAAAGGTGTGGCTGTTCCAAGATAGAAAGATGTAAATTTTACAGCCGTATTCGAAGATCAAAGCTTCTCTCATGTTTCTCATTCCGGGAAAACTACACTCGCAAGTATTGAAGATACCTATCTCCTTTTACAAAGTGTTTCTGGTAAAACCGACGCGTAGATTGATGTTTGTGTAGATAAATTAAACATTTTGAAATCGTACCATCATATCAAATAAACATCAGGATGATCATCTTTGAAGTTTGTTTGGATAATATACACTAATAGCTATATTTTGGATAGTCACCGTTTGAAGTTTGCATTGTAATCACATTTACTCAGCTAAATACCTCTCACCTCTTTATTGACTAAGTTAAGAAAAAACGAGATATAATAATAAAAAAATCATGGCCACTATCCTATACCCCTGTCGCAGCAGACCTGTGTACTCAGCGAATTTCAAAATCAATAATATTATATGTCAATTTTTATCAATATCTGTCGATAAATATGAGTTAGTTATTCACCTATTCCTTATAAGATTAACATGGGCAAGAGTATGCAGGTTTGCCGCTGTGAGTAACACTGAAAGTAGGCATTTATAACATAAGTAGTTTTTATTTTATCAACTTATACCAACTTTCATCAACATCTTTCCATAAATAAAGGAGTTTTTCTATTTTCCAAATGATTAACATTGAAAAATAGTATGCAGGTTAGCTGCCAGTTTAAATACATACACTATGACTTTTAAGCGTAGATGGATGGATCTCAACCACATGAAGCTAAATATCAAAGTTTCATCCAAAAATATTGATTGATAAGTGAAATATTAATTAAACTTTAAGGAGGTAAATTGTGTAGTTTTTAAGCTGATTTTAACGGTATTGAAGACATGTCGCTATCAAATTTGGTCTCGATCGGACCATTTTTGCGTTATCGTGTTCACACACACACACACACACACACACACACACACACACACACACACACACACACACACACACACACACACACACACAAATATTATGTAGTTCACAAGTAAGGGCAGCTAATATAGTTATTATTAAATTAAATAACTGTGAAAATGAACTAAGATTCGAAACATGTGTCGTGTATCATGAAAATAAAATGTTTAAAGGGAGTTCAAGATCTTTTAATTTAATAATATATATATATATATATATATATATATATATATATATATGTATATACATTTTAACGACTATTGTTTTTTGTCTCTGTGCACCTAAAGAAAAAAAATAACATGGTCCAGGGCTTAAGTCTTGCCATGAGAACTACAACAATAGCTTCTTCCCTATGGGAAATTCGTTAACGAGTTAAAATAATTTTTCTCATTTTTATGAAACATATCACCACCATTATTTAATTAATTTTTTTGAATTTTCCTTCTACGTCAAGTATTTAAGTACACTAGGTTTCGGGAGGTAAGGAAACTTATTCCGCGTTATCAATTGAACCTAATTAGAATTTATATTACTGCACTTAACCTACATTTATTGGGGATTTTACGTATTATTATTATTTTTGATAAACATAATCCATTCATATATTCATACACATGGAACACGCGTACCAAGATTCGCACCGTTACATATACTTATTACGAATATAAAAAACATGGTAAGAAATCTAAAGCAGTAGTAGCCAACACCTAGTTTTAGACCCGCCTCCGTGTTGACTCTCGGGAACAAGCACTGGCCGGCTTCCCGTTACTTCCAAGCACCCGTACGGGCACTAGTACTGAAATTCTATAAAAAAACACAGCATGCCTCCTGGCACAGGTCGGGAACAGGACATTCAGCCCACATCTTTGTTTCCTCCATTGTTTTTTGTTTATCCCCTATGTCCCCTATTTATTCCCCACCGGAGGGGGAGGATCATGATAACGGGAGGAGTTTCCTTCCTCCCGAATGTAGTGTTGTCAAACACTTGACGTGGAAGGAAAAGTAAAAAAATAAAGAAATAATTACAAATCCTCTACTATTATGAGCTTTAAAAATACAGATGGATACCATGTTAGAAAGAATTTAAGGGGAAATAGGTTTTTAAAAAGAAGTTTACCAGCTTATATCTATGACATGAGTGATAATTTTAGGGTTTTGGTATCTTTGATCTATTTTTCTCAGGTAAATAGAAAAATAAGTGTGGAAAGTTTTAAAATAAATTAGATATGACAATTTCAGAATTAATTTAAGGTTAAATTAAGGGGAAAAGTAATATTTATACTCTTATACAGTAGTAGCACAGCTCAGCTTTTTCATAGTGAAAAATGATCTAATATATTGACTAATCTAACTTATGAATATATAATAACATATTGTATCTAATTTTGGTTTTATAAAATACATTAAGTAACGTAAGATTAAAGGTGTCGTAAAAGTTAATAACTGGGACATTCTTAATCATCGATGGGTATTAACTTTAAAAGAGGATTATAGATAACCTATTTATTAATATTACTAATCAGGTTTAGTACCTAGTTTTACAATATTATAGTAAGTGATACATGTCTTTTTGCATTTATTTAAAGCCATATCAACGGGAATCTATAAATTATTTCGTAATAATATATCCATCCATTATTAGTTTAGAATTTCACTATTAGTTACAATTATTTTACTTTTAGCAGTTGAATTCTTTATATCTATACACAAAAAAACACATTTGGACGTTACAAAAACATAATTTAACAGTCTGATATTTAAGATTATCACTAAATCTGAACCACAACGTGAATTATGCAAAGATGCCTCGACAAAGCTTGTAAGCGGACTCTGGCGAGTTTTGTGGCCAACCGCAGAGAACTTCTAGTCCCTTTAGATCTGCCCAGTTATCGACTAACTTTCCTTTTGTCCATTTTTTACTACTCCTGATTGTGAAACTTTACTGTAAATAAGCCTCACTAACAAAGACTACGTTATTTTTTATACAAACCCAAAAACCTTAAATAAGTACTTTTTAGGTGATAACGTTATATTTGAATTATTATTTTAGAAGAATTAAATAGCGAACGTTTATAAAGGAGGAAAAAAAGGAAAATATTCAGTTTTCGAGCTTGAATTATAGAAGAAGTAGGGACAAATGACAATACAGATATGGATTCTGATAGATTTAAAATTCTGTAATAAGTTCTCAAGCTATTAATTCTATACCAACTAAAGAAGAACGTAAAGTAAAGCCGTCTACGACGATTTCGTCCAAGAAGCATTGAACATGATGGCACGGATACTCCAGGTTATGAGGCGTAAAGGTAACTGCCATCTTGAACGCGTGAGTACAAAAAGAAATCTAACAAAGAACTCGTGAGAGATGATACTGCTGGATCGTGTTATGATGTTGGGCTGGTCGTAGTTGCTAAGTAACTTCCTCAGTTTTGCGAGATGGTTTCATAGCACTTTATGATATATATGTATATATATATATATATACATATACATATATCTTAGTAAAATAATATATACATATATTTATATATATATAATAATATACATAATCTATATTATAATGTGTGTATATATACAGACATCATATATATTTATGTAGAAGTTCCATTGAAAAATTTTTGAAGGATATTTAAACAGTATTTTAATCTTTTTTGACTACGTAACATAATTGCTACTTCTAAGCCAATAAAGACACAACCAATTAATTATTCTTGTTTTCTCTTTTTTATGGTTTGCACACATTATGAATGAACTTAATCTGTAGACTAATCTATACTCTCTCACTTGACTGTGAGACTGTGAAAATTACATTTGAAAAGTATGTACGAGTATTTTAGAGTATTTTAATAAAGTAAGTAAAGGAAATAAAGCCATCATATTCTTAAAATTTTTTAAATGAGATTTGAAAAATTTTTTCAAACTAATCATGATATTTTTTTACTTACCTGAAAATTAAGATAGGTATTTTGGGGAGGTTTGTCTTTCTCCCTCCATAAATAATTACCAAGCTATTTGAGCGGGGTTTACTGGGTGACCTTACAGTGTATACCAAGTTTCATGAAAACTGGTTGAAAAATAAGAAAGAAATCATTTTTTATATCGTTTTCCATACAAATTTGATACTCTTACATACTATGTATATTTTTAAATATTGAAGTCTTTTACTTTGGATTTTTACAAATATGAAGGTGGTGTCATATATGTTTAAGCATAATAATCCAATTCTTCCCCATCAGACACCAATATGGTTCCCAGAATCTTTTAGAAATTCCTATTTTGCAATTACATACTCTGGTTCAAGATATGTCACAGTTTCGTTGATTTAAATGAATATAATGATTATTTAATAAATTAATTGTGTGAACCTTAATGAGTTAGTCACAACAAGAAATTAAATATATTCCACAAACAAAAATAAACATTAATTATCAGCTACATATTATTGGCAAATGGCTTACTTATTCTATAATAGATGGTCTATATGATTGGGGATTTTTACAATAAATGTTTTCCATCATAATATCCCAATAAACCGCTGTTTTCGATCTGTCAGCTGTGATGGAAAGTAATCATTATCAGATGGGCTTAGTAAACAATCCCGATAATACTGGAAAAGGGACTAGTACGGAAAGTAGATTTCAACAAATTTAATTGAGACCACGAGCGCTGCTGTATACTTATTTTCTAATTTATTTGTTTCAAAGCCAAACAGCTGATATTTCTCGCAATATAAACGAATAAAACAATAACAAACACTAATGTCGGTTGACTTATATTTTTGTTTGTTTTGGAAACACACTTAAAAAACGGATAAATCAAATAATGTGTCTGAATTTATTTTGAGAAGATCATATGAATCAAGGAAACAGGTTTTACCTGACACTTCGCTAATAATTCTAATAACTAATTATTTTTATAATTCAAGTTAAAATACTCATTTGATAAAAAACAAGTTATATGTGGGTAAATTGAGATGTTCCTTTTGGACACCCTGTATGGTTTCAAAAGGTGGTATGATGAAAAGTACTATTAGTTTCACGTCCGAAAATGGTATAAAATGGAACTGGCATGCTTGATACAATTCAAGTACCCAACAACGCCTCGTACATGAAACTAAAGCACACCGATAACAGCCACTTTCCGGCCTAGTGACGAAATAAATGCTATTTCAAGTAACCCATTTTAAGTATAAAGTCCTATAATTTTCATTCTCTAAATGCTTGTTTGGATAATTTTCGTTATTATAAAGAGTTTTTGAACATAACGCAGACCAACGTGACTGGTTGATTATCATATACAGTAGGCCTACACATTTCGTCTAATTCAAAAAAAATTTGTTAATGTGGGACTCATTACGTTTAGTGCATAGATAATTATACTTTGTTCATTAATTTAATCTGATTATTATTTCATGATTTCAACAAGATAATTTTAATTGTGATTATTTTTTTGATAAAAAAAGAATTACGGGGTAGATTTGTCGGTGATTGAAATAAAGTCATAGTTGCAAACAATGAAGACAAAGAGGAGTAAAATGACAGTCCCTCGAGTGGCGAGTGGGGTAACTTCAGCTGGCTAATTGGTCTTTGTCGTGATAACGAAGCAGTCTGGGCCTTTTGTGGAGAGATTTCCAGCACCACAAACGGGAAATGATATTCAGAGCTTAGTATTCTCTCCTCTTTTTGTAAAAAGCTAACATTTAACCCATGATTTTTGGCCATCTTAGCCGATGTCGGACGAGGTCACACTACGCTAGGATGGTCTAGACTTAGACTCGCATCTACCATAAACCACCATACCAATACCACGTATACCATGTTAGAAATTTTTAAAGAAAATATTTATTCAAATACATAGCCAAATAAAATTAAATAAAAATATCTTCTTTTCGCAAAAGAAATATAACACATACATACAGGTGTTAATTAAAATTGAAAAACATAGCATAGCCTAACTTATTACCTAAATAAATACATAAATATTGACAAATCTTTTGCAAATTAACTACTCCTAAGCACGAGAATGAGTTCATAACTGCATTCCGTAAAATCTAAAATTTAAAGAACGAAAGAAATAAAATTACTTTGCTGGCCGATATTTATTACTGAACCTGTCCAATAATGGTCAGCCAGTTTATTCTGTGTGATATATAAATCATATGTGCTATTCTCTAACTTAATATTTACATAATCCAGACATGAGCTTACTAAATCATTATTATGATATTTCACCCTTGTTGGTCCCGTGATAGAGTTATTCAAACCAAAAGAGTAAAGCACATTTATATAATCATCAGATCTATACACTATAGAAAGGTAACAAATGTTAATGTCACCTACAATTATTATATTTTTTCCCCTAGATAACATATCACTAGCCAATAACCATTCTAAACCTAAATTAAAAATATTTAAAGTTTTACTAGGTGGCCTATAAATAATTATATTTAAAATAATATATATTAATATTTTTGACAAAATTCAAAGTGTTAAAATTTATTTTGATATTGGTTTTGAAAATATCACAACTGTCTAATGATGATGAAGAAGAAGAAGAAGATAGAGGGGAGAGAGAGAGAGAGAGAGAGAGAGTGAGAGAGAGTGCTGGACGATTGAGGTGGGGGAGACCAATGCAATTTACAGGCATTACTCAGTATTGAGTGGATGGAGCAGAGCAGTCCCCTCGTAATATATTACACGGCTCATTGATGAAGATAACCTTACAAAGTGGGAGAATTACTTCCATCAGATATGAGCCAATCACAATACCTTTACTTCAGTATGAATTTATTTAATGGTTACTTTACGTTGTGAGAAATATTCGGTTAGCAATAAAATTAATTAATATTTTATATGAATTAAAAAAAAACACTGCGGGGGTATTGCCAATCCGTTAGACCAAAATTCAAAACGGAAGTGACATCATATGGTAATAAAAGCACAGTTGTTTAGAGAAACTACAAACATTTCGTTAAAATATTTCCATGATCTAAGCTGTTTCCCAAAGGTAAATAAAAAAATTTGTTAAGCCAAATTAAATAAAGTATCTCAAACAAATAAAATCATAAGAATCCATACTCACACTTTTTATAAGACTATATATGTATATATTTATATACATACATATAAGATGCTGTAAAATCGAAGAAAAAATTAGCATTTGCAATATTTTTTTACAAAACATCAAATTTACTTCGGTTTCGAAATGTTTATTAATGTGTTCTGGGGTGCATTCGAAATGTTACCACAAAAGTATTTTTTGTGTCTTCACTTATACTGAGCATAGTATAAGCGCACAATACATAGCACACATAGCACTAAGCTACTAAGCTACATTACAAGCCCGTTGTGAGTGGACCCGGGACCATGTAAGAACACTTGTGTGCATAGTGTCGAGGTAGAGGGCCGAGGGCCTGCAACAATGAAGACCCTCAAGGACCGACCGGCTACAACAAGACCTTTGTTGACCTTTAACTAAATAACAATCTCCGCGGAAACCACCTTAGCCTAGAGCCCTTAGCAATCTCTTTCTTGAGGATTTAAGAGGAATTAGTCTCATTTATATTTGAGATGTTTTTGTATCTGAGCCGAGAACGTATGCATTAGAAAATGTGTTGATTCTCAATATTTTATTTTAACACGATTTGAAGTAAATATATCATCTGTTGGAACTTTAATCTATTGAATACTATAAAAAAAGTCAAACATAAAATTCAAGAGCTAGTAAATAATATTATTCGTTTGTATTAAATTTAAACTAATATTTATACAACACATTAACATACAATACATATACCATCAGTAATAAAAACCCATGTTTATTATTAAAAATATCTTCCACAATTTTGCACACCTACCTTAGTTTTTTGTTGGCTCGATGTAATGGTCACTATACGAGTACTATAGAATTTAGTATTATCAAGGCAAAGTGATTGTCCATTGAGTCGATGTTGAGTGCACGAATACCATGATAGTTCGGTAAACAAAATTGGACAAGTGAAGTACACTATTTCCTATACCACTCGAACTGGCTTATAATAAACCAACAACAACATCTGTTGTAGGCCTACGTATGTTTACATTGCGGAAAATATTCCTTCCTGACTTAAAGGGACTATTTAAGTACATTTAACAGGCTACGTTGGTTTTACACTATTAAACATCAGCTGCCATCAGAACATTTTTCCTATCAGTTTACAGTTCGGAAAAAATATTTTTGTACGTGAAGCTCATTAAAAATATTTTATAATAATAAGAAAATAATTTTAATTTTATTTGTTTTATTTTTCATGTTTAATATTAATATGGGGAATTCAATTGCAAAATAGTACCATTTAGTTCAACTTGTAAACATATTATTAGGGAAACACAAGTTAAATAGATTTGGGAAAGGTGATGCTAAGTTAATGGAACGGATAACATAATTGGGGTGAAGTTTTATTTTTAAATAGTTCCATTTAAACTACCTTCGGACTTCGGACTTCAGACTTCAATACCTTCCACTTAAAAGCAAATTAAAGATAATTTTAAACTCTCGTTTAGCAGTGTCATAATCTATTAATGCCACACCAAAATAGCCAAAATGATTTTGTGGATACAGGATAAGAGATGAGAAGAACAGATATAATCGAGGTAAAACAGATATCAATCAGTTGTCAACAAGAGTATATCACCCAACCACGAGCCAGGAAGCTACCATGCTCTTTAAATCACGTCCATTTCTTACAGATAGTCAAGATCAAGTACACTTACTGGTGTACTTGACAGTTGTAGCATAAAAATATAATTGTATAAGGGTACATAGGTTTCAGTATTGTTTAACTTGTAGTTAGTTGACCTCCATAAAAACCAACTCGATCAAATATTTATATTCATATCTACCAAACAAAAATCACACCGAATACAGATTTCTTAATTATCACGTAAACACTTATCGGAGTCTATAGTTATCAAGGGGAGAGGTTTTAAAGCCTCTAGAACACACCAACGTTCAACTTATTACAATAGACTTCCCGGGTAGATGTTTCGCAGCTCTTTGACAGGCGTGGCGTTGTCTCTAACCACTGATAACGGGCAAGTTGTGTTTGATGATTGTAGGTGTTGCCAAATACTGTTGCCTTTGGATTTATTCAGCTAGTATTGACTGTACACTGTACAGTCAATACTAGCTTAAAACACATAAATTTACTGAATTTGTATTTATCTAATAAAGCTGAACATATGATTAAACGTGTTAAAAAAATAAAGTATCATAGTTATCAGAGATTTCTGTTAAGATACTTAGGATAAATTGAGAGGTAAAACTATTTAGCTACACTTACATATTATATCACGGATCCTGTCCTGCAAAATGAATAAGGAAAAACCAAACAACAATAACGATCTTAACCTATTCAAGGCACGGATAAATGAGCTGTGCTTAGACAATAATTAGTATATGCACTGCTTGGCCATATACTTGCTAATACGTCCTACGCACAGATCTACTATCTAAATGTGAACATGGTGTAGAACGATGCCCTAAAAATTTTAATTTTACATTTTTATGATTAAAATTTTCCTTTTTTTGGTTAGATTAGGCTCTAATCATAGTTGTAGAACATTAAACTATCGAAAATACGGTAATCATAAATCGTACAAGATACCCATTATTATAATACCAAACTGTTCCCGTGAAAGGTCATTTGCGGAGCGGATGACATACCTTATGGACTGATATCACAATTACTACTACATATTTTACCAAATTACAATGACCGCAAGAGGAACAATATTTACCTTCACGCGTAGACTGTAGTTGTGGTTATTGGTTTTAACGGAATCACCGTTCATGTGACTGAGGAAAGGGTAGATATTCTTGATAACGGACCATGTAACAGTATTAAAGTCAAACTGGTGACAAATTGAAATTAAAACCAGTTTTCATTTAATATTTGCCATTGTATGAGTACATAGGTAATAATAAAGTGTCTTTAATTTTCTCGTCTAATTTGATTTCCCAGCAATGTTAAAAATTAAATAAATCTTTTAACAATATTTTTCATTACAAACTATTAGGTAGGTAGGTATTTTAAGCCAAATGTGAAAGAGAAATTAGTGTTGTTATTATTGTGGCGCAATCTTGTAGTCGTCTTACTGGCTAAGGCTGACATGTTCCTCAGACAGGACTGTAGTAGACAGTAGTCCTCAGTGCTCAGTGCTAGTAGCCCACCAGCCAGTGGCTTCTGAGGAACCTACTGCACACTGTACAGTTTAACGTTGGGTTCCCTTCCAGAATTTTGCTCCAAATCATGAACCGGTCTAATTATGAGGATTTTTCTTTTTAGATGAACTTAGCATTCATTCCATTATATATAACCTAAAGTTTAATATCTGTTACATATCATAGCAAACCCAACTTCTTATCAAGTTTGGTCCAAGCATTAAGATTTTTTTAGTTATCAGGTATTATAGATTAGTATGAATTTTGTATTAGGTAATGTGTCTGTATTTTAAAAACTTATACAAATAAGAAAACTTTCATTAGAGATACGCAAAACCCCGAATTCAGCTTTTGTGCCTAACTTCCTCTGAATGTCATAAATTAACACGGCATGTTCCAATATCAAGTCACAATTTTTCTGTAACTACTAATATTATTGAGCATTTTCATTATTTCCTTCATATACAAAATAACAACGGATACAACAATTTCTTGGTTTGATTTGAAGAAATTAAAAGTATAGCATAAAAACGTTTCCACAGTTGAACTGGAGCCAGCCGACGATTGCGTAACGTTCGCCCATTCTGTAATGTAATCACTCTCCGTCGTATAACACAATATACGCGGTGCATTAAAACGTCATGCCCAGTTACGAAGGCTGCAATGCTCTCATTGCAACCATCCAATTCCCTTGAAATCATATGTATTTATAGAACTTCCATACACAATATATAAGAAAGTAGTCAGTTATTTTACTCAGTTCGTGCGGATATAAATAGTTGTAATATACTGTTAACACACCGGTTTCTTTTGAGGAAATACTAAAAGGTTTAAAATAATTATACTATGTAATTAGTCTTCGTTGATTTTTTGGGACGCTGCCCTATGAACCATCTCCTTTTTGTTGGTAAAACAACTACAGTTATCATAAATGGCATTTTGTGCTTCATATCTCTGGCCATGTGATTCATTACTCATCAAATGTCTTCTAATACTCTCTTCTAACGTGGTTGAAGAGTACAGGTGCAGACGCTGCATAGGTATTTTAAACATGTTATATGAATGTAAAATGTGTTGAAAAAAGACGATTTTACATGAAAAAATATTTTCTGTTTCCACCAACCAATAGCAGTCAAGTAAGTTTTATAAACTCCTAAACCTTACATTAAGCACTGTGTTATGCGTAAACAATTATGGATGATATAATCTTAAGACACACTTATAATACAACCTATTAACAAAATTTATGACCATATGCATTGGTAACGAATATACCAAACATTAATATAAATAAGGAAAAACCAAACAACAATAACGATCTTAACCTATTCAAGGCACGGATAAATGAGCTGTGCTTAGACAATAATTAGTATATGCACTGCTTGGCCATATACTTGCTAATACGTCCTACGCACAGATCTACTATCTATTATATAATGTTACTACACTATAAAATGTTACACTATATATATAACATATGTTACATACTATATATACTATCATGCTAACATAACTAACATACTAACATACTATATATACTAACATACTAACATAACTAACATACTATATATATAACATATATAACTATATGTTACACTATATAATGTTACATGTAGAATAGTTTATAACCCTTGCCAATTATAATTACAGTAAGCCAACCAGAAATCTTCCTCTCCCCGTCTCTTGTTTTAAAACGTCCACCGCAACGTCACGAAAAGCTCTTTAAAGGAAGCCATTAGGCAGAGTGGTTGAATAATTGAAGCTGATAATCGACATTTTCCTGCGCTCTATCAGTAAAAATATAATTATTCTATTATTATGTTATCCGTTAAATGACTCCGCTTTGATTAACTATTGTGGTTAAAATATTTTCTCAGGATACCATAAAGTGATGAATAATCTTATATGTAAAACTGAATACAAAAATGGATATAGAATATGTATAGACTATAAATATAATACTTTTTTAGGGGTTTCACATACCAAAATTTTTATTAAATACTATACACGGCAGCATTTAGGCTGACAGAGTCAGAATACATCATGGGTGCTCTCTGGGTTGTCTTATGCACGTATTAAATTTAGCTTTGTATATTTTAATATTTATTTATATTTATTTATTTTTAGTAAAATCCACTGCTAATCAGAACTGTAAAGCTATTATGGAGCATTATTTTATAACTACATTATGTTGTTTTTTAGACATTATTGGCTTTTATACCTCTGCATTTGTTCAGCGATACATATCGACCGACCACTTTGATCAACGCTTACCGTTCTTCCTTGTTTCAGGTATTCAACAAGAATTGAAGTTTAACAATATCGTTGAGTGAGTTTGTTTCTTTTTCCAAGTGCATGTTTCGAGTGTGTATCTAATTTTACAAAAAACACATTTTTGTACACATTATCGTATAGAACACTATATAATGTTACCGGGTGTATAATAGATATGTTACATGAATATAAAGTAAAATCCTGTAATAAGACTAGGTATTACACTGAATGCTATTTATCATATAATACTTATGTATTAATTAAACTAGAATTAATTAATTCAAACAAAACTGTTAACTTTGGTAAGTAACAAATTCTGATACGGTTTCCGATGCTACCACAGATGGTTTTGAACTGAACAAGACCATTTGGTGGTTCATAAATGTCACAAAAGTACTATAAATACAAATATAAGACAAATAAATCAGTTTGTATCATTTATATTTTTGTGAGCTGTGTAATTTTGGAATCCTTGTTATTTGTGTTCATAGTCCTACTACAATGTTACATTATTATTCTTTAAAAGATACCAAGTTTTAAAACCAACCTGTAACCCCTGCAAATCTGTAACCCCTGTTAACCTTACATTAATTTAGTTTGTTGTATAGTACCTAGTTGCAGTTAATAAATGTGTCAAATATTCAGCCTAACATTTCAAATAAATTGTCTAACTCCGTATTAGTTATACTCAATAACATATACAAGAATAATAATTTGAAGTGCCTTATAAAGTATTATCACTGTGCGTTTTACTTGAAAAAATGGGAAAAAATAATTAATAATTAGTGATAATAATTAAAACAATAATACATATTAAAAATTAAGGATTCATACAATTTTATTTCTGTTATTGTTTAATTTTTTATTGGATTTCAATACTTGTCACTTCAGCAAGTCCCATAATAGTCAGACTTTGATCCCGTTCCCAAATGCTAATTGAAATGTAATGCTTTGAAGGAAGCACTAAATATGTGGTAAATTTGTGCTTCTAATTTTTAGTATTGTATTAAAAATAATAGACGTAAAACAAAACGTATGAAAACTTACGTGGAAATGGTGCACATAAGTTAACATTAAGGATTATGATAGTCTCCTTTTGTTGGTTAGTAACACTTAAAGTAGCGGAATTGTATTGTTTATTATTATCGGTTCTCCGCCAGTCATTGAACAACCGAGAACCTTGGTTGCTGGATTAAATGGACTTGATACTCAAACATCGGTTCAGTAGAATGTACAGCTGGGATAGTGCTGTTCTTCAGCACGTCATTTCCATCGGTATCAATATAAATCGTGGGAGAGGTTTATAATTTGAATTATTGAATAATCAAAACTTGTCGAGGTGTTTTATATGCAAATGCCAATTTAAATAATTAATTTTCATGAAATTTCAAAACAACATAAACAAGATTGAAATCCATACGTTTACATAAAACTAAAAATGCAAATACTTTATATTAGTACATAGCACGAATAAACAATTTATTTTTCATAAATTGATAAATAAATTATGTGCGTTTTAAGTTTTTATTCCCTTTTGTGACTTCCAAAACCTGTTACAAATATAATTTAGATTTTTATTACGGGCACTTTTATGCTCACCTGAGGGCGGGATCAGGTACAAAATCCCGAAATGTCGTCAAACTTTGTTTTACTTATCATGAAAATGCCCTTTATGAAAAACTAAATAACATAAACTCACTAACACCAATAATGAACTTTAAACTAGAACACATTACAAATATATCATGCCAAATATACATAAGAATTTTAATGTAAATATTATAGCAATTGTACATCTATATAAATAAAATTAGAGTTTTGTCTGTACATTGCTCAGAATTATTCATTTTACTTTCTCCCCTTATACATAGTATATGGAGAAAGTATTGTTTTCGTCAAAATTTTCGAATTTGAGTTGATGGTGGATATATCCGTTTTAGGGTGCCCTGAATCCAAAAAAGTGGGTTTTGGCGTGATGTCTGTCCGTCCGTGTGTGTGTGTGTGTGTGTGTGTGTGTCTGGATGTGTACAGTGCCACAGCCTACCCCGTTTGTCCGATTTAGATGAAATTTGGCATGTATGTATATATATAGTCACCGTATCTCCAGGCGTTTTTTTCATTTTTTTGAATTTTTGATTTTTAAGGGTAGTTCACCCCTAAATACCCTTAAAAAACGTGAAAAATCCAATTTTCTCAAAAACGGCTCTAACGATTTTGATTACTGATTATTTGACACCACCCGCATGTCTGTAAAAATGACGGTTCAAAAGTTATGGGCTTTTAAATGTCAAAAAAATCAATTTTTTTAAATTTTCAGCGAAAACAATAAAATTAAAGTATAACTTGACTGGTACCATTAAAACCAGCTTAAAAAACTAAACAAATCAGTATTTTGAATTATTTGTCTACGACTAACGGTTCCAGAGAAAAGTTAAATTTAGTGTCCACGATAAACGCAGTACGTTGTCTGAAAGCGCCCAATGTTATTCTATTGGAAATGTAAAAAAATCAATTTCTTCCTTACTTTCCATCCGTTTCCATGAAACTTGGTATGAAGTGTAAGGTCAAATCACCGAACAAAACCAGCTCAAAAAATCTTAGTATTACCGGGGGGGGGGGGGGGTTCCCCACATTCAATTTGAACAATAAATTATTAAATGATATGAATTACTTTGTAGAACATGATAGTTTTATTACAGATTGTCTTTTTCAAATTTACTATATACTATAAAGGGAGAAAGTATGTGTCAGTCCACTGGTACCGTTTATTTTAGTTATTCTTACTTTTCGTGCGTTAGAGAAGCCGAAACCGGTTTTATCTCAATTTTTGTCTGTTTGCCTGTAATTCTCCAGGAGACATTTTACGCCGTCTTCTCCGAAAAAAACGGGAGAACTGATTACAATGAAACTTATTTCATGTATTCTCTAAGTTCCAGAGAAGGTTTATAAATGCTTGAAATCGCCCACCGCCCCTTGAAAAGTAAATAACGAGCATTCAAAACCCCACTTTTACGCGATATTACTCGCATTTTGATTCAGTTTTCAATGAATAACCTACTGATAATAATCAGCCGTCTTTGTAGTTTGAAGATTTATTAGAAATAAAAACAATCAGCTGTCAAATCAATATTAGTTTATATTGGTCATTGATTTTAAACCCATTTCGAAATCATACTATATTAAAAAACTATTTTAACGTATAACTAATTATAATAATTGTATAAATGTTCTAATCTATTTAATTGTAAAGTAATGCTAATAATTAATAAAGCTGGGTATAGATTTGTTTTCTTCGTATTGATTTGTTTAGGATTTCAGGTTTACATTTTGGTATGATTATTTTTCTTCATTAAACTGAACCCTACAACCCGTACAAAGGTCGGGCTTACTGCTAGTTAGTAATAAAGGGTATCAGTGGACTGACAACTATTTTCTTCATGAAGTCAAATAAAAGAATACAACGTTTAGTAATACTAACTATGAGTTGTTGTTCATAAAGATAAATATTCATCAATTTATTTTAATTATCACCAAGAGAAAACAAGTTAAAATAAGTGTTGGAATTTTCTTAGGAGACATGAACCCTCCCCTAAGATGATACAAGCTAAAAAGCTTGTATCTTTTTTGAGCTTTTTAAGCTTTATGAGCCCATCTTAGTCTGGTGATGTGGATAATAACTGCAAACTAAGTTTCATGGAAAACGGTTGATTTTTCTTAGATATTTAAATTTGTCATGATTTCTTTAGACAGTGGAAATACTGTCAAGTTGGAGCGTAAACCATACTCACTGAACTGTGGGATTGTTTTCGCCTTACTTGTATTGTATAGTATCTATTCACAGTACCAGCCAGAAGCGCAGGCTCGGTTCTCTGAAACACGCGGCGTCGGCGTTGTATTGAACGGCTAAAGGCCATCTGCAATACATTCAGCTTCACTGCACCATCACGCGGCGTCGGCGTTGTATTGAACGGCTAAAGGCCATCTGCAATACATTCAGCTTCACTGCACCATCACGCGGCGTCGGCGTTGTATTGAACGGCTAAAGGCCATCTGCAATACATTCAGCTTCACTGCACCATCACGCGGCGTCGGCGTTGTATTGAACGGCTAAAGGCCATCTGCAATACATTCAGCTTCACTGCACCATCGGGATTTCACACACGTCAAAAACACGTCACCGATTTAACGGAAATATCTCGCACTGGGTTGAATCAATTCAATATTTCTTCCTCTAATATTTTACTGCTGTTTTCCAAAGCAGTAAAATAAAATAATGCGATGCAGTACGATAATTTTTGCATCTTGAAAAAAAGCAAATAATGAAAATGTTATCGTATTTATATAGAATGTGAAAATTCATGATGATACCTTGTTTTAATCTGATACTTCCTTCATAAAAGTAAATGTTAACAGTGGTTATTCATTTAAAATGTAATAATTCTTGTACCGTAACATGTTTTTAGTTTTATTGGATAGGATATGGTAAAAATGTAATTTTAAAATCTGCCAAACCATCATATTGACATAAAACAGGAATATAACACTAAATCATGTGCTGATAATCAATTGCGTGAATGTTGAGTACATGGTAAACACGTTATAGCGATTTTCCCATAGGGAAGAAGCTATTACCGTAGGTCTTATGGCGAGACTTAAGCCCGGGACCATGTTAGTTTTTCTTCTTTAGGTGCCTAGAAACCAAAAACAATTGGCAGGGACGTGTATTCTCACATTTGCTCGAACGAGTTCGTAAACCAGACATATCGGTCAATAGGAACGGGTAGTTTGGGGTGTTTTGTACAAAAAATTGTGTTTTTTGCGTTTTTAACATGTGATTTTAAAAAACATTTAAATTTTATCTTTCACCATTAGAATCAGCTTAAAAAACTACACACTTAAGTTTATTTTTAAGTTATTAAGTTATTAAGTTTTTTTCTATCTTAAACGGTTACCGAGATATTAAAAATCTAAACACAGTACGTTGTATTTTGGGGTTCCAATTTTAATCTTATGGAGGATAAGGAATACTCTTTTCTCATACTTTTTTCTCATATTAATCATATAGGGAATAGGCAAACTCCTTTACTTATGGACAGATGTGGATGAAAGATGGGATAAATGTTAAAAATAAAATTGTTTATGGTAGAAATGCCTACTTTCAGTGTTCCTCACAGCAGCAAACCTGCGCACTCTTTTATGTTAATCTTAATGTTAACCTTATGGAGAATAGGCAAATAATTCTCATGTTTATGGATAGATTTTTATAAAACTTGTCACATATTATTATTATTATATTATTGATTTGGAAATTTGCTGAGTACGCAGGTCTGCTGCGACGGGGGTATTTTGTAAAAACGCCAGACACATTTACTGAGTCAAATACAAGTGGTGATTTTACATGATTTTTGGGAGAACGGTTAAACCCCCTATGGTCATCCCGGGATTTGAAGCCGTGACCTCTTACACACAAGTCCAAGACGCTATCCACTAAGCTAGTAAGACACTCAATTCTTACATTTCGTTATTATTAGGGGGTCTATAATTACAGTATATAATTTTCCCCTAGATACAATTAATTCATCCTAAATATAGGTCCCTAAACTATTGGCAGATAGGCCAAGATAATATATTATTATTTGATTTTTAACAGGATTTAGTAGCATGGAACTACATTATCTCCCTCGGTGCTATGTCATTTTTTAGTTAATAGTATATAGCATGTTGAAAATGTCTAGGTTTTTACTTCCTCCCATCTTTATTTAGCCACGTATTTATTTCAAAACTATTTATTACTCAGTTACTCTTTAAACCAATTTAGTTACTAATGAACATTTTCTCATGGTTTCTACAAAATCTTATTGACTGTTACTAACCATCTGTACACTTTGTGGCTAGACTGCCTGGCTCTGAGACAGAGAAGGTTAACATTTTTTGGAAGAGGTTTTCTATCAACGAGGACTTAAGATAACTGGGTGCTGCACAGCTGTTGGGATTTTTTTAAAGGCTTTGAGCTATGGGACTTATACAATTAATTGTGCTTCAAAATCTACAGGTCGAGATAGCATAAGGTAGTCATACCCTAGCCTTGTCTAAAATGTGTAAAAACTTAGTTGTTTATTAGAGCTTTTAACAGCTCTTTATTTTCTCATATTTGGCTATTGGTATCTCTTGCAAGGAAAATATAGTTTGATCTTTATTTTCCCTAACAAAAAGAAGAACCATTCAGATGCCAATTATCATCAAAACCTTTAAGTTGTGCACAATTATGTTTTCAATACATATTCGTACCACTACTGCTCTTGGTGTCTTAATTAAGAGCCTTAACATAAACACAATTAAAGGATAAATATCAGACAGTGTAGCTTGAAACGATAATAATTTGAGCAGTCGATGGATTTAGAGGTTTTGGGGGCCGGGGACACGTAAGCGGGTGAGGGAGATGGGATCAAACTAAATTAGTGGCGAGGATCGGTAGCTCGAGATGAGGTTGGATGCATTTAATTTATACTGAGCGCTTAAACTATGTAAATTGTAAACTCTTAGTAAACTAGCTCAAACTGTTAAATGCATTACAATCTTGAGTCACGTTTCTTACAAAAATATTTCAATCTAAATAAGCAACATATATAATAGCCTATGTTTCAGAGGGCATAACAATAAAGATGAATAAAATCAAATAACTTCCAGATGATTGAGATGAATAACAAGGAAAAATTGAATTATGTTTTGTCTTTAAAGAGAGAATTGTGCGTTAAGATGATCACCGGAATGTGAACGACTAATGTGTGAGGAATGTCGTCTTGAGTAGGAACCGGGGGAAATATGTGATATTATTTCTGATCTTTACACGTTCTTTGTTAGAGTATTATTGAATACCTCTTGAGCAATACTAGGGAGGTTTCCATAAGTGGGCAACTGTTCTCCCTTACAGCATTTCTCAGTGTACCGGAGTGAGCGGTCGAGTAAACAGGGGACGGAGCTGTAGTGAGCCTAACACTGTGAGTCCTTACGGTCCACATGCAATGGGGAATGACAAAGCCTCGTGGTAAAACCTACGCGCTTGTATTATTGGAATAAATAGTTTCAATTCCTTTATTAAGTATATGTATGTATTATTTGGTATTATGTATGTAATATTATAATACCTCTTGACCTTGGTATAGGTTTGTATGTTATGAAGAGGTGTAACAAATGCACTACATCATTAAGTTGAAGTTTATTGTACATCAATATAAGTTCTACTTTAATTCAGATTTAAAGTTTTAATATTGTTACGGTGTCACGGAAATGTTCCCTATGATTTCGAGGCAGCGCCAAGAACAGCTGTGATTCAGCACTCGAAGCGTCAATAATGTTCGAGAAACGCCGTCCTGAGTGCAAAGATCTTAACTTTTTTGTGTGACGCAAGTAAAAATTTATGTTACTATAATTTGAAATGAATACTAATTTGAATTTTATCTATTTATGAATTCAATTTACAATTTTTTTAAATTAGGAATGAATACTAGGTCGTTCAGTTTAAAGTTTAGGAAATTGCCTGAACAAAGCAGTTTTGAGACTAACATTTTTAACTAACAGACATCACACACGTCTTTCATCAATCACTTATGAATGGTTGAATTGATACGTTGACTAGTGTTACACGGTTATTCATACTAATATTCAATGTATATTGTATAACATATGAATATACTTACTTACTTTACTTTACGCGATCAGGCCCAGAGGACCGCGCGACGCCACAAACAAGACTCCCCAGTCTTCTCTACTTCTCGCCATTTCCCGCCAGTCGTCCCAAGCTCCAACCTGTTGCAGATCCTCTCTCACACATTCCATCCACCTTTTCTTTGGCCTTCCTCTAGGTTTTCTCCCCTCTGGTGCCATTCAATTTTCCTGTTTGGGATATCTTGCTCTCCGTCCGTTCTACATGTCCTAACCATTCCAGTAGTAGCAATACCTTGTTCCTGCAACATAACCGCCACGTTTTCCAATGTTATTCTTATGGGGATTATTTTTGCACAGATCGATCAATTCGAACAAAACCAACCCTTATTATTATCCAATCTACTACCTGCTATTATCAGACATCATTTTTATGAAAATAAAACCAAATCTCATAAAGCATGGACCTTACAGGATTCGGAAAAATTAATAAATTATTAGCGCGCGCCGAGTCCCTCGACCCCGCGCCGCTGCTCGTGACACTACCGCACGACCGCTGCAAGACATCAACATAACCCTCAACACCTGCACCTCACATGACTAATAGCTTTGACTATACATTATTAATAGACGTGTCATTCATGGTTAAAAGTTGTCGCCAACAAAATTTCGGAAGGCCCGAGAGTGTAGTGCCGCTTCCTAGTGGCGAAGGCTGTAAGCTCACTTGGCCCCGCCCTCAGGAGTGCGTGCGCACGGCGCACATCCCTCTCTCGCTCTTATGATTGGTTGGAGGTTGGCCGAAGGGAGGGAGGGGGGTAGCAGACGACAGCGCTCCTGCACGGGGAACCACGCACTAACTCCCCACGCCGATTCGGGAACCACTCAAGCCACTACAGCTTGCGCATAAGAATGGCACGTCTATTAATGATGTATAGTCAAAGCTAATAGTGATTAATACTTAACTCTTTCATGAGGGATATCATGATGAAAACTCTTGACACCAGGTAGAAGGATCGCCCAGTTTTAATCTTAGAGATCTCTTAGAAAAAGTATCAATTAAAATTAAAATGAGTTTTTTTTCGAGTAAGACTGCATATCGATGAAATCAATCTGTATGATTTCATTAATACCGATTAATTTATAATACCTTCTTAGAAGGTTCTTTCTTGCGGGCTTATTCATCTAAATTTTTATACATGAAATTACGTTAACTCTTAAACTAAAAAATTAAAGTCATCCAAAAAACGATATTACCACAAGCGTGGAAATTTGACCAATTCACCCCACCACTAAGAAAAAATAAAGGAGGGTCTGTGAAACCTTTACAAAGTTTGGCAGATACATATAACTTTTATACAAATATGTTATAATGGAAGGATAATAATTCAGTGTTTCTAATTAATTACATTAAACAATTATTTTTCCTTAGTTTAATTTGGAAAGAAGAATGTTTGTGTCAGTAAAAGATGTGACAATGATGTTCACCTTGACTCCGAGCCGGTGTGCAGAACGAGTCTGCAGAGGGAATCAGCTCAGTTCATCAGAGACTGCGGAGCGAATCAAAGATGTGACAATGATGTTCACCTTGACTCCGAGCCGGTGTGCAGAACGAGTCTGCAGAGGGAATCAGCTCAGTTCATCATAGATTGCGGAGCGAATCAAAGTGTCTGATCTTTATTTTGTTCAGTGATGTGGACTTTTCCAACAAATGGCAGCATGCCTAGTAGCAATATTACAATTCTCCTTGTTCCTATAATTTTATCTGGATCAGAAAATTGACGTGTTGATGCCACATGGAAAACTCTGTAATTAATTAAATTAAATGACCCTGATGGCTACCGGTATTGAGTGAATCTCTATATATATAAAATTCAATGTATGTATGTATGTATGTCTGTATGTCTGTATGTCCTTTATGCGTTGCCAAACTACTCATCCGATCGCCATGAAATTTTAGGAAGTTGCTCTATATGTGTCCGGGAAGGTTTTAGTGAAAAAATATTTTCGAAAAGTTTCCATTTTATGGTGTTTTAAATTTCTAATGTAACCTTATGGAAAGTAAGTTTGTTTACAAAAAGTCTACAATGAAAACATTTGATTTCTTAGCTACAGCTGAATGGTTTACTTTCCATTAGCTTTACTAGCCAATGCCATCTGAATCATTCATTAATGAAAAACTATGAAGTAAATGTGTACTGTAAAAAATGAACAGCTTTATTCACCACGTTAATAGTTAACGGTTTTGGGGGATTATGTATTTATATTTTTATTTTCTGTCTGATTAAAATCACGTGTTTATATGATAATTAAAATGTTCATATTATTACGTTTATCATAATAATCAGCTGTTGTATATCTTTCCTATAAAAACCGTATTGCACTTAGTTTTGGTTTGGATTGGATTTGAAAATTGTGAAATAATTCAATCAGATTTATTTGTTTTATGGGAATGTTATTAATATGTCATATCGTTTCAATATTGTTATTCACTATGCGGCGACCTATAATATATAACCTTTCAGAATGAAACCGTAATGCTATTCGACTTCAGAACATGGCCAATCTTAAAGTTAGCACATATTTACTGTAAGGCGCTACGAAGTTCGCCGGGTCAGCTAGTATATTATATATAGGACGGTTTGGTGACGGTGATGAGTGATGAGCATCGAGGCAATGACGTATTGCTGACATGAGCCGATTACTATTACACGCGATGATTATCACACTGATTGGAAGGGAAGCGGGCTCTACGACGGCTGTAGGGAGGAGAACCCCTTCGTGCAATTACTAATAACACTACTTAACCAACAATATATTTTATGAAAAAATAAACGGTGTCCACACATTTCCTAAAAAAAACACATAGTCAGTATACACAATGTCTCACGAAGAGGTTTAAACATTTAATTTTATATTACGTGCCCATTCATGTGCCCAAAATATTCCGTGCCCAATATTCTGAAAAAAATTCAGCTCCTTCGTAGAAACCTTCGGAGAAAGGAGTGGTGGCATATTAAAAATCTAACCGATTTGCTTTCTATAAAAACTACTTTCTAGATTTATTATCTGATTTATTTACTATATTGCGGTTCTAACGCTCATTGTTAAAGAACAGCTGTTTGATGGTCAAATTTCTCTTGAGCCATAAAACGTAACTTAACTTCCTTCGGTGGCATAATTATTGTAATTATTATAATACTCGAACTAAATCAACAGGAATTACTGTTTAGGCGAGTGTCAGTTATAACGATATGTTATCTTACGACATTTTAGACAATACAATGACTGGGAATAAGTATACACGAGTTTTAAATGAACATGTCTTGCCTCATTTGATGTTACCAGAAAAGGATCAAGCAATCTTCGAACAAGATGGTGCTCCACCTCATTTCGAAAATCATGTCAAGCAATTACTAAATGACAACCTTTATGACCATTGTATCGGTCGTGTAAGTGATTTATTAGATTAGCCATCCCGATCACCAGATTTAACTGTTCGTGACTTATTTTTATGGGGTCTGAACAATTCTATAAAATAATCGTGCCTATTGACATTTTAAATCAGAGCCTTTATCATTAGGTCAATCTTGCCATGACGTTTACAGACTTATCATGAATATAAAAATATACATGTCAAAGTTCCCCCAAAGACATAAAGTGGTTAACAATTACAACCTTACTACAATTAAAACTAAAAGCCTAATGTTTTATTTCCCAGCCAGTGATAAACTCAGAATAGAGATATATTATTTATTCAAGAATTAAATTTATAAAACTTAAAATTTAAGAACACATGAAAGTTTAACCATGTAATTTTAATCACCATGCCTCGTAGTATATCGATAAATTGATTTTCTTGACTTTTTACATTGACACTGTAAAATATTTGTTTTTGTATACTTGGTCCCAATTTAGTTCCATTAATAAAAAAAACTAGTCCCAAAAATATTGGTATCGGGTTATATTGTTTCAAAAAATGTATTTTTCTAAAAAAAACATAAAAAATGAGAAATTCATAGCATAGGCTAATAACAATATTTAAAATGTTGAGTAATGTTGGTATTGAAATAGAGGTCTCACGAGCCAACTGGAGCTAAAATAACAATCAAATCGTTATTTCAGAGACCTAACATAACAGAACCCATCCCTTGCATAATTTAATTGTTTTATTTGTCTTTTCTTTTTCAATGTCTGTAGGTTTATACAGCCTATACTTTATATAGACTACTATGTAACTGTATTATCACTATAACCTTGATAAGCGTGAATGTACGAGTATTCTTATATTTCTTATAATCCCTAATTCTTAGGATTTAAATAAGAAAATGGGATTAACGATTTGTTTTTAGCCTTTATAAAAACGAAAAATTTAAATCACTATTTATATTAACGAAATAGACAACTGTGGTTTTGTTGCAGCTGACTGACTATGCGTACTTTCATTGACTATGACAGGTGTTCTATGTTCTATGTTCTATGTTCTGATTAGCGTCAGATCTATGTTCTAGCAAAAGGGCACAATGAAAACAATAGATATAACACATACTATATGGCACTTATAAGTCCTTTTTCTGATATTTGAGGTCATTGGGACTTGTCCCTGATTGCCACCAAGTGTAAATCGCTTTGCTAATGAATATTCAATATAAGTATAGTTCAAAAGGAGACAACACAAAGTATTATAATGTCAATTTCCCATCTATTATCTTGAATAATAAAGGGCTATTTTAGCCGGTAGTTTGTGGGACATTGAGTCGTCGGCCTTCCCACGCATGTCCCAACCGTTCCGTGTAAGCGCATTTAGCCTGCTCCCCATAACAATACAGAACGACTACACTCTGAACAGAGTAGAGTGAGGCAAAAGTTCGCGAAGAGTTCACATGCAGGAATATTTTTATTTTGTTAAAGAGAGTTGGCACTACTGAGTATTGCAATTTTGATAGAATTTAGGCATTGTTCCACGGATGTTTGTTCTATATTCCCGATTTTACGATGTAGTTCCTGTTTTTTTTTTATAAAATGAGGTAAAATCTACGTTTTTCAAATATGATTTATTAAAGTTTTGGAGTAATATTTATGTTTGATAATTTCTTTGGTAGCTATAAAGCTCTTCGTTTACCATGCCGTTATTAGTTGCCTACTTTGCTTATAGATTTCATTCAGCAAATTACAAAATAGTGTAGTCTGGGGCGAAAATTTACTCTCCACGGGGTAAGAGTTTGCATGCACACTCTTATTCCGATATGATATTCTATCTTTATATTGAATATAATTGTTTATAAATGTACATATTTAATAATAAACATATATTTTACATTAAAATATCCGTTACAACTTAAACATGTTCTATATTAAGCTGTACTGAATTCTTTCGCCATTAAGATTTTAATTTTTAAGAGATTTTTGTTTTTAATATATCTGGGTGTTATATACTACTGACTAATAAAAAGAACATACCTCTTTCCGTTTTTGACAATAATAATTAATTGCTCATTCCAATTTAGGAAACTGAAAATGAAATATCCGTAAGGTACCAGTTAGGTTAACACAGATAAGATTTTTAGCGAATTTCCCATAGGGAAGAAGCTATTGCCGTAGGTCTCATGGCAAGACTTAAGCCCAGGACCATGTTATTTTTTCTTCTTTAGGTGCCTAGAGACCAAAAACAATAGTCGTTAAAATTTATATATATATATATATATATATATATATATATATATATATATATATGTGTGTGTGTGTGTGTGTGTGTGTGTGTGTGGACAAACATCGAGGGTGATAGTACTCTCAAAAAAAATCGTCGGATCGTGACCAAATTTGGTAGAGACGTGTATTGGCGTAAAATGGCGGCGGTTCGTTAGCCGCTAGCCGCCATTTTGTATTTTATACAAAAAACTTTACATATAAAGAACTATTTAAGATACACAAACCAAACTTAGCACACATATTTATTGGCAAAAGAGAAAAATATTCTCAAATTTTCATTAAGTTTGCTTTTATATTTTCAAAATGGCGGCGGTTCTTAAAGTTAATGGTTTTTTGTTATTTAAATTAGAATATTTTTAAGCGCCATAATTTTGAAAATATAAAATCAAACTTAATTATAATTTCAGAATATTTTTTTCTTTAGCCATTAAATATGTGTGCGAAGTTTGGTTTCTGTATCTTAAATAATTATTTATATATAACGTTTTTTGTATAAAATACAAAATGGCGGCTAGCGGCTAAACGAAGGATTTTTCGACATATGTTTATAAGAAATTTTTTGTTTATTTTGATGAGTACTATCACCCCTCGAAGTTTGTCCCCAACTTTAATGAACACCCTGTATATATATATATATATATGTGTGTGTGTGTGTGTGTGTGTGTGTGTGTGTGTGTGTGTGTGTGTGTGTGTGTCTGTAAACACGATAACTCTCGTAAAAATGGTCCGATCAAGACCAAATTTGGTATAGACGTGTACTCCAACAAATGCTAGGACAAGTTCTTAAACCAGACATATCGGTCAATGGGAACGGGTAGTTTGGGGGGGTTTTGTACCCCAAAATGGGGTGTTTTGCGTTTTTTTAATTAAAAAAAATTTAGATTTAATCTTTCACCATTAAAATCAGCTTAAAAAACTACACAGTTAAGTTCCTTAAAGTTTTTCTCTATCTCCAACGGTTACCGAGATATAAAAAAATCTAAACACAGTACGTTGTATTTTGAGGCTCCAATGTTAATCTTATGGAGGATAAGGAAAAATTAATATTTCACTTATTAACCAATATTTTTGGATAAAAATTTATATTTAGCTTTATGTGGTTGAGGTTCATCCATTTATGAAAATCATAGTTTATGTGTTTATCATGGCAGCAAACCTGCATACTCTTTTCCCATGTTAATCATATGGAGAATAGGCAAACTCCTTTATTTATGGACAGATGTTGATGAAAGTTGGTATAAATGTTAAAAATAAATGTTTTTGAAGGTATAAATGCCTACTCTCAGTGTTCCTTGCAGCAGCAAACCTGCACACTCTTTCCTATGTTAATCTTGTGGAGAATAGACAAATAATTCTCATGTTCATCGACAGATTTTGACCACTTGACTTGTCGTATATTATTATTATATTATTGATTTGGAAATTCGCTGAGTACGCAGGTCTGCTGCGACGGGCGTATTATTTGTGTTATGTATCAATAATATACCAAATAATGCATATGTTTGTTGATGTATTAAGGTTAACAATTATATACTTTTTAACTTTGTTTTGAATAGTAAAGTTATAGTTATTAATATTATAAGAAGGTAACCACTGAAAAAATAGTTTAAATCTCAACAGAACCATCGTAACTCGTATGATCTATTAAACTGGAACTACACCGTGAAAGGTAATATAGTTGAATTTCAAGTAGCAGAAGATATGAGAAATGTTTTAAACGTTATTTTGAATAAGATGAAGGGTGTAGTTGAAGAAACGTTTGAGGAGAAGGTCCGGCACACAGAATAGGCCCAACACAAAAAAACACCTTTCTATCTTAGTTTATTTCAGTTATATTGGAGTTATACAGGTGTTTCGGCACCGCTTATATTTTACTAAACATTATAGTTTTGTTATGTAAACCTTAAAATCCGTTTTACAAAATGTGAAATAATGTAACAGAGAACATTTCTGACTAAGCGTAAAGCTACAAATTTAGCCAACACAGGCAAAAGTATTTTAAATTATTAGGAAATTATTATTTCCTCTATGCGATGGAGGCTGTAACTTAATCTTGGTGGATGAAAACTAAATTTATCTTCCCTCCTGTTGACGTAAACTTTACCCTCTGCCGTTGTCAAAAATTTAACTTTATAGTTATTTAAAAAATTATATCCCTCCATAACCATATTTTTTTAATTTATAATTTTTATTGAATTTAGTGTTCGGTATCTTAACACACAAACTTTATATTGAACTATAGCATATATTCTAGAATATTTCACAATAGACTAACTAAACCTATGAAAGCAAGAAAGGGAATTATCATTACAATAATTGCACACATAACCTTCCAGTCAGCTCAAGACCTTCTTACATTCCGGTGATAATAATTATCAACCAAGTGCTACCGAAATTATATTTTCCCTAAATGATCGATGCTTGATTTCAAGATTTTATAACACAAATATTAAATTTTCAGTTGATTAAAACAAAAACATAGTAGTCATTAATAGGGGTTGTATGAAACATACTATTCCCGTCAATTTTCAAGTGAAGAGGTATATGATAATTTGAAATATTTACAAGAAAAATGTACAGTATATTCTAGTGAAATAAAGAATGATTTATACTTAAAAAAGCCTAATGTATTACAAAAAATCAGATGATTACTATAACAATGGACAAAAATGTATACACGTGATAAAATATTAGCCTGTAGCTCTGAAACACAAGTACTTTAGTTAGTATATTTTAACATTTTTACCTGATCGGGTTTTAGTCATAGGTTGACTGATATGAAAGAGAATATTGCATTTCCAGCCGGCAAAATAACAATTGATGTTTTGAAACCTTGTTCAACCTTGGTAGGTACGAGCCGATGAAGGTTGTTTATAATCACAATTTTATCTTTTTAGTGCAAGAAATGATACAGTACTTGTGTCTTCAAATAATTTTACTAATTTATTGTATGGAAACACGTAGCATTTACACGAGTAAATTTTATTATAAATTGTAGTGAAACAAGAAGATAAATATTAATTTGCAGCAGGTTTCAAGCAACGTTGTGAGCTTATAATTAGACAGCGTGATAACGATACTGTATGTCTTGCAGTAACATGATGCTAATGTTCATGACATGCTTCTACCTGTAGCCCAGTCTAGCTGCTAGTCAAAAGGAAAATACTCTACCGTTATAAGATTAAAGATTATATGTGTGATTGGTTAGATACAGTGATGATAATAATACTAATGATTGTGACATTCTTTTATACTTCGCTTATCATAGATCCTAAATTTCTGTTGCAAAACTCTGCAATGTTTAGCGTAAGAAAAATAGTTTTTTAAAAACATAAGAGAACACTTATAAGAACTTAAAAGCATAAACCTATAACATAATCTAAAACCTAGTAAAACATAACAAATTAAAATAAACTGAGAAAATTTTACAAAATAATTATAAAAATAATCATTTAATTTTCATACAGTTGGGTTGAATCATTTATTTAAATTAATAAATAAACGTTGACTTAATTAAGCTTAGATGTAAGCCATGGAACATGCTTCCTTGAAAAGGTTTTGATATGAAAAGAGAATTAGCAGAAACAATTATTGCATTCTTTCATTAACGTACTACTTTAATGACAGAGTATAAAATGTTTACGGATTATTATTAGGTAAGTTGGGTTATTGTTGTTTATAAATCAACAAATTGTTATGATTATTGAACTTTAATACAAAGCCACAATCATTTTTTTGTTATCATCTGGACTTCAGAAGAAAACAATTATTTTAAAATTTCATGAAAAGACCAATAAAAATATTTATTGTTTTAAGCATCCTAACAAGAAGTTATTCTTATAAATGACAATAAATTATAATTTTAAGATAATATTTCAAAGAAGAAATATTATCTTCACGAAGATCTTGTAAAGCTGAGCATCTCTGAAGAAGATATATTAAACAGGAGCGAGTACAGAGAAAAAATAAGAAATAAAAGATCACAGAGACACCTAGAAAGAAAAGAATTGGAAAGAAGTGGACAGGAGAAATGAAGAGAGAACACAGTGAATACATGAGAGGTTTTTGGGAAGAAAGAAGGAAGATAAAGAAAAAGGTTATGATAGTTGATTGTGTTTTTAGGCTCTCCTAAAGGGGAATTATCGAAAATAATAATAATAATTTCAAAGAAGAAATGTAACACTTTTTTTTATTAATTTATGCTGATTATAATTCGATGAAAAACGAGTAATTTTATCCTGTTTTATAGAATATCAAGCATTAAAACATTTAAAACAAAGCTGTAATAAGTAGTATGGAATCGGTGGGAATCATATATTTCATTGAATTTTATGAAAAGGTATTCATACCACGCAAAGTAAGTCAAATAATTTTGATGTAACTAGCTGTAAGCCCGCCCTTTCTACGGGTACAGATAAACAAACACACAGACAAAAGTTGAGATAAGACCCATTTGGACTTTTTTGGGCTACGAAACGTAAAAGTAACCAAAATATCATGATATCAAGCAATGTACAGACAAAACTATAATTTTATTATACACTAGGTGGGTACGATATCTGTCCTTAAAACAAAACTTAAAATATCATGTATATGTACCACATAAAATATACCCATACTATATGTACCCATGTAAAATATATGTACCACAATGTAATTTTGTTGTACTTCAAAGGAAAATTGGAAACAAATGCTGCTTGTTAAAACGGAATTTACTACTACTTAAGCCATATTGTTTGCTCTTGAATCAAGCAAAACTTAATTCCATTTTAAAGCATCACTCGTTTCAATGAATTCACAAGGATAATTAGCGGAAATCATGATTTCAGTTTCTACTCTAATTAAAAAGGTATAAATAAACACAAATGTTTATTGCATATTTAAAATAAATAAATACCTCGTACATTAAATAATTTTTATATTTTGTAATCTTGTCATCTGTGTTATGCGAGACTGAACAATAGCCTAGTTACAATGGCAACATAATTGACCAGATTAGAGAGTGTCATCTATGGTTAATTTGTAGCTGTCTAGGGGCCTGATTATGTGGTGTGTTTGGATCAGTGAAGCAAATATTATTTCACATTTAAAATTATTAGGAAATAAACTGATTCCAATTCCATTGCTAGAAATTTTATGGATTCTGAAGAATATGTGTATTGTTTTGATGTAAAAAACAATATTTAAGAATTCAATAATTATATTTATAAATGTAAGAATAAATAAATATAAGAGTATATTTATTATTTTAATAGGTTGAATTCAAATTTTAATGATATTCTTTCTAATCACTTATTTCCTTGAGTCAAGTGAGAGCCCTTGCTATAGTACAGAGTGACGGCGCATGGTGTCTGCTGGCGCAAGGTGTCTGTTGGCGCAGGGTGCCTGTTGGCGCAGGGAGCCTGTTAACGCAGGGTGCCTGTCGGCGCAGGGTGCCTGTGGGCGCATGGAGCCTGACGGCACAGGGTGCCTGACGGCGCAGGATGCCTTTAGTCGCAGATTACCTGGCAGCGCATGGAGCCTGACGGCACAGGGTGCCTGACGGCGCAGGATGCCTTTAGTCGCAGAGTATCTGGCGGCGCATGGAGCCTGACGGCACAGGGTGCCTGACGGCGCAGGGTGCCTTTAGTCGCAGAGTATCTGGCGGCGCATGGAGCCTGACGGCACAGGGTGCCTGACGGCGCAGGGTGCCTTTCATCGCAGATTACCTGGCGGCGCATGGAGCCTGACGGCACAGGGTGCCTGACGGCGCAGGGTGCCTTTCATCGCAGATTACCTGGCGGCGCATGGAGCCTGACGGCGCAGGGTGCCTTTCATCGCAGATTACCTGGCGGCGCATGGAGCCTGACGGCACAGGGTGCCTGACGGCACAGGGTGCCTTTCATCGCAGATTACCTGGCGGCGCATGGAGCCTGACGGCACAGGGTGCCTGACGGCGCAGGGTGCCTTTAGTCGCAGAGTACCTGGCGGCGCAGGTAGCCTGACGGCATAGGGTGCCTGACGGCGCAGAGTATCTGGCGGCGCAGGTAGCCTGACGGCATAGGGTGCCTGACGGCGCAGGGTGCCTTTCGTCGCAGAGTACCTGGCGGCGCAGGTAGCCTGACGGCATAGGGTGCCTGACGGCGCAGGGTGCCTTTCGTCGCAGAGTACCTGGCGGCGCAGGTAGCCTGACGGCACAGGGTGCCTGACGGCGCAGGGTGCCTGGCGGCGCAGGGTGCCTGACGGCACAGGGTGCCTGACGGCACAGGGTGCCTGGCGGCGCAGGGTGCCTGACGGCACAGGGTGCCTGACGGCGCAGGGTGCCTTTCATCGCAGATTACCTGGCGGCGCATGGAGCCTGACGGCACAGGGTGCCTGACGGCACAGGGTGCCTTTCATCGCAGATTACCTGGCGGCGCATGGAGCCTGACGGCACAGGGTGCCTGACGGCACAGGGTGCCTTTCATCGCAGATTACCTGGCGGCGCATGGAGCCTGACGGCACAGGGTGCCTGACGGCGCAGGGTGCCTTTCGTCGCAGAGTACCTGGCGGCGCAGGTAGCCTGACGGCATAGGGTGCCTGACGGCGCAGGGTGCCTTTCGTCGCAGAGTACCTGGCGGCGCAGGTAGCCTGACGGCATAGGGTGCCTGACGGCGCATAGTGCTTGTTGGTTCAGGTTGCCAGAACCGCTCTACGGGAATTCCCTCTTCCAACAAAATCTCGTGATCTTCGCCGGTTTAAAAGAGTAAAAGAAAAAAATTTCTATCGACATGGATGGTTTAACATTTTCATATCTTTTTAAATGAAACCAAGTTGGGCCTACAAGTTTTTTTAGTAAAAAGTACACAGGTACAGGCACACACTTAAACTCCCTGATTTATTCCAAGGGTGATTCGCAAGAAGTTCAAAAAAAGTTTTAAATAATACTATCAAAAAATTCAATCAAAAATATATTTTATTCTTTGAGGGTATAACATATGAGATAAATAGTTAAGATGAGAATTTTAATTATATACAGTATATATTAAACAACATAACATAAGTTCAAATAATTCAAAATGGGCCAGTTGTCTATTAAATATATTATTCATATAATAATAAAATGACAGTATATCAAACGCAAAATTTTATGTTAAGAATCAACTTAGCCCAATGATGCAAAAATCAAGTATGAAATTTATAAACAAAGCAAACGTTTAGGTGTTAGCTGCATACCCATAAATGTTATATCGACACGTTTTATTGATTCATTTTAAAATACAGAATAACAGTTTAATGTAATGAAATGTTTTAACTTAATCCTTTATGTTCTTGTGCAGTGAAAGTTTCACGTTATATAAATAGTTAAAAAGATATATCCTGCTTCATTATCGGAAAAAAACATTTATTTATACACTTCAACTTACACTTACCTTAAACCTTCAACCTTTACCTCACTAAACACTTAACACTTCATTCACTAAACACTTGTGATGATTGATACACGACTTACGGTTATATATATATATATATAACTTATATACTATAAAAATCTAAGGTACTCATAAAGTTTTTTACTGTAGAGTCTTGTTTCACTCTAATTCCAACAGTGCCGTTGCTTATACCAGTGTCTACCCTTTACAAGACCGGAAACAGGACACCAATAATGAGGGTTCGGAAGTGGTAATGACGTATCTTGTAACGTGATTTTGGATAATATATCTCTTCCAGCACAAAACTTTAACATAAGCAATGACAGTGACCTGGAGTAATATTTCTTTATTTATAACATTTTTTATTGCATAATATATAAACATAACACGATTACAATTAATTGTAGAACAAAGTTTTTTTTATAGGAAACGGATTTCTAATTGATAATTACCTAATTATTTGAATTCACGTATATTTATGACTTAAATTTGCGTGATGGAATACAGTCGTCTATTTTTTTACAATATTTACATGAGGGAAAATTGTTAAATTATCTATAACAAATCAAACACCTATTAACATAATTTTACATAGTAACCATCGATCAATGTCATGTTGATGTATTTTTGTTAATGTAAACTCATAAGTTGTTATAACTTATGAGTTTGTTATTATATTAATTTTTCATATTGATGTATTTTAAACGATTATGTGTCCTATATGTATATAGTTTTCTAATAATAATGTATTGTGTTAGCAGAGTAAAGACTACGAAGTACAATGAATACGCTTTTGCAAACGTATGTCCGTTTTTAAGACTTTTTTAGTTACGGAGTCTAATATTATTGTTTTAGAGTGCATTGTTAAACTTAAATGTCCATTGTTAAGGTTCTTAATATGCCATTTTGTTTAATTGATTATGTTTCATTTTGAATTTCCATGTGTCCTATATGAAGAAATTTAGTTATAATTACAGTTAAACTGACTTAAACTGATTTGACTTATTGAAGTTTCTGAAAAAAACAATTTGGACTATGAAACTTGGCACAATCATTCTTTAAGCTTTAGAGACGAACTAATGAACTGGTTTGAACTGTTTTAACATGACACACTAATATAGGTACTTTAGTTATATACAGGGTGAGCTTTTTTAAATTACTCAATAGCCAACGTTTTAATTACACGACTTAGCACCACAATATAGATTTAGAACCTGCTCAATTTGAAGTTTCACTCAGGAATATAATTTCAGATTTTTTCAATATGGCCGCCATTTTCCAAAATGGCGGCCAACTTAAAAATAACTTAGAAACACCCTAAATTTTATTTTGTTTTTGGATTTTACTTTCTAAAGTAAAACATTTGTAGTTGTTATTTTCAACATCTCTAATGGTTTAGACGCTACGAGGACTTGCAATTTTGATTTATTTGATATGAGTGTGTTATCCGATCCAGTAGCTGACATTTTAGTATCGTGATTTGGCAGGACACTTTAATTTAGGAACTTGCTCAATTTCAAGTTTTATTTAGGAATACACTTATTAGAATTTTTTAGGATTCTGCCATATTCAATATGACTGCCAACCTAAAAATTTACCGTGAAACACCCTATATTTTATATTATTTTAGATTTTACACAGAAAAGTACAACATTTTTGGCTATTAAGAGTTTTCAATATCTCTAATAGTTTAAAAGCTGCGTTGATCGATTGTTAAGTAATATTTTGAAAAATACCGGATTACTTCAAGTATTCTAGTTCCATACTGTATTTGGGGTTGCCACATTATTTACAAATCTAATTGGTACATTTTGTCACTAGCCAACTGTCAATTTCTTATTAAATTCAAACCTGATTGTTGATAGTTATGTTTTTTGATGAAAAGGTGGATGTGTTGTTAATTTGGCGAGTACCACAAGAACAAACGCGGTGCTGCAAATTCGTATGCTGTAAGGTATCCTGATACACCAATCCATCGTCTAGTGCGTTTGCTCGTCTTGAAAATAAGCCAAATCTACAGGACTTTTGGCTCTTCAAAAGCGTCAACGTGTAAAGTGTTAAATCCAATGGATGAAGCTGAAATTGACCTTTTAGCATCAGACCACTGTACACATATTTCAACCCGTGAAATAAGTATTGGATTGGGAGTAAGTCAAGCTTCCATTGCAAACATATTAAAACGGCACAAATTTCATCCTTTTAAGATAATTTCATGTCTTATTGCATGTAGACTTTCATTTTTATAAAATGGTTAGGTCATATTCTGTAATGAAATGCGTTTTCCCGGGATTTGTGTTTTCATACATATATTTCCCATTATCTCAAAAACCATACGACATATTTCCACCAAAATTTTAAGAAGTTTCAACGACACTGGTGATAGTTAATTGTTAATTGTTTATAAAGGTGATTATATTAGTTTAGTATCATTATAGTGAGTCTAAAAACTGCTTAAAAAGTTGAAAGCTGTATCTCTTAAAGTTTCTTAGCAAATTTTGAATCATTTAAAATGGGCTTAAATAGGCGTTTAAGTAATAGGCGTTAAAGGAAAATATTCCTGAGGAACAACTTAAACTAAACTATAGTAACCTTAATTTTTAAAACTAAAAACTTTAAACACCATTAACAAAAAACTATTATGAAATAGTTACATCGTTTGTATAAAAGTTTAAATTAACCTTAAATTATTTACTTTAGACTCCTACAATATGAAATTTGTGCATACAATATAAAAACATGATTTACCTTCAAAATAAAAAATAACACTATCTTCGTAGTTTTTGTGGATAATACAGTGATATTTTTATAATGAAAATCTCACCAATCCTAGATATTCAAACGGTTGAAACAGCTGGGGCTAAGTAACTACAAACTATGTTTCCAGGCCATTAAAAAAATAATGTAATATGATACTTTTGATTCTTTTAACATAATAGTGACCTGACCTAGATAGCTGGTCAGCTTGGTCGTTTAAGCCAGGTATGAATGAGAAAGGAGTTTACGATTGTGTATTGTGATTGATTTTGTAGTCTTCTTACTGACTAAGGCTGGCATATTCCTTAGACAGGAATGTCAGTTAATTGCCCAACAGCCAATAACATCTACGGAACCTACAGTTTGACTTGGAATTTGAAGCAGAATTTTGATTCTGAATTACGAACTGTGGACCAAACACATTTTACGTTGCAAAAGGAATGATGAAATACCTTATTGTAATTCTAAAATCTCCTTATCTTAATATTATTTATTTCCACAATCACAATACACTTTTGAGAGAATCTTCAATGAATAAGCATATTATGATGTTAGAAAAACAGTTAAAATTAATTGACAGAACAAAAATTGTCTAAATTATTATAACATTCCAAAAACACCTTTTCTTTGACTCATCGAATAACATAATCAAAAATACCTTTTTGTAAATCATCATGTTTGTAATATTTGAATGTTTTAAATAATACTAAGATGCTAATAATTTGAAAATTAAATTTAAAAATGCATTATAGTTTGTTGAAATAAATTTTAAATAGTACTAACGAAATATAATAAAATGCATTGTGGACACCGAGACAGAAATACAAAACAATGCTATTATATTCTTTATAGGCATCGTTATTCATAAACAATAACTATGCTTTTAAGATAATTTTGTTTCGGAATTTATAAAAAAGCAATTAAAATATTATAATAATTTTGCTATTACTCTAGAATGGTCGTAAATTTCACATAATAATAGAAAATATTTGTACACATCAACTTAGAAAAAACCCTACACAATATCATTCTATAAGGCATAGAATAATTAAATTTTTAATTAATTGTGTATGCTTTAAATAATCTTACCAAATGAATCATAAAAGAAATAAGTAACATTCGATTTTAATTTTTAATCCATCTCAACAAAGGAGAGAACCGTTCAATTTCGTATGAAAATATTCCCGTTTTCCTTGAATAATTCATCGCCTCCAGGTTTCACATCCCTTAACTGCGTCACACCTGCATCTTTCACTACCCCAGTGGATTTCACTTTCGTCCTACTAAATCATTTACCTGGTAAAAATAAATTAGGAAGTTTATAGCATATTAAAGTCTATAAGTAAAATATTGTATTGTACGTATCTTTTACAAATAAATTATACAACTAATATCTTATGTTACTTATATATTTAGTTATATTACTTAACACGTTATATTCATATAAAACCTTTCAATTTACTTATGGCAATGCAAATATTGACTCTTTTTCTAAAAAAAGCTTACATAAAACATACTGAGCAGTTTTTTGTTATTACCACTGGAGTTCCGCGAATCAACAGATGAGAATTAGTTCAAATGTCTCAATTAAACTATATATCAGCTCGGAAATTACATAAATAAATGGACAACGTTCCAATGCATATTAAAACTAAATACACGTCTAAATACGTCTTGAAAACTATGAAGTGAAAATACAAAGGATAATGAAACGCTTTTTTAATTTCTCAAAACACTTTGGTTATCAATGACTCTAACTACTGAGAAATAAAAACAAAAGGGTTTGTAAATAGTTTAGAGATATATTATAAAACTATTATACTTTACGTGATATCTACAGAATTACTAATATAATTCTTTGCCACAGGTGTGAGAAGGTATTTCTCTGTTTTACGAAAAGACCCGTGGGAAATACCCAGTGTGTAATTTGAAGAACTCAGTGTCGAGGAATGTTAATACCTCGCTTAACATTTCATTTGTTTAACTTTTATTTCTTCGTTTCTTAGCTTAACTGTTACACTACTTACTTGTAACGAAGAAAGAGTCAAATCTATTAATTAATTATATATATATCAATGGTAATACTTATTTAAATTAATACCTCAAATATATGTTAATACCCATGGGAATAACTCTTTCTAAACATTCAAACCTACTACGACTATTTTTTAATATTTTAAATGTCAGCTCAATCATTTTTGTTGTTTGAAAAATAAATTTATATAAAATATATGTAGCTAATTAACACTGTCAGTATCGAAATATTTATATTTCTCTCTAAATAAAGCACATAGGCCCCTACCGTTTGATATAACCTACTATAATCGTAGTAAGCAGGCTAATATTACCCATAGAGATGACTGCGTGCTCAGAAAGAAACCACTAGCGACATTGAAGGCTTTATCTATTAAATTATTTAAAGTCAGCTGGGATCAATATCGTATGACGCTTCTCAAAAGCTTTGTGTCAACTCTTCGACGTTTCTTTCATGTCAAATTCCAGAGTTTTGTTGTTACACTCTATGTATAACACGTTTACTCTTAGAAATACGTTTTATCTACTCCCTCTGACGAAATGCAAACTAATGGAACTCGTAAATATTTTTCTAAAATATTAAATGATAACGAAAATGTTATTTATGATTTTCTATCATAACTAACTAAAGACGAGTAATTTCCTTATCAATTCCGCGTGGCCACTCGAATTGGAATTTTTCACGTATTAAAATGTGAAAAAACTCCAACTAAATATCACATTTGAACGAATTGGCTGGATAAAATATGCAACTACCTTTGCAAGTAAACTTACTTATATGATCAACTTTTTTCATTTTGACGTCCAAGACGAAGATAACAAAATACTATTAGTTTGAAACTGAATATGTAAGGTAAGGAAGTGTTTTTAAGCTCTTATCAAAATAGCCATACCTTTAAAAAACAAACAAACATAAATCAAAACATGATACATTAATAATTACATGTATATTGTAGATCCGTATGTTAGATCGGGATGTGAAAAATGGATAGTGTTATCACAATCATATCGTGATATTATTCGCCATGTTTCGCTTACTTTCATTGGTATCATAATATTTCAGCTCTCTTCACCGGTCGCCACGAAACGAGTGCTGAAGGCACTGGAATATTTAACAAATCTCATTTCGCCAATGCCCAAAGCTCGGGACGGAATTTAAGTTGCCTCTGGGATTGTGTGGTAATTAATATTTGTTTGGTGGATTCATTCGTTCTCGATGCTGAGCAAACTGCAATCTGGATTGTTTGCTTTTAATTATTTTAATTTGGAATTTATTGCTAATAGAGTAAAGATTATGATTTAACGATCCCATTGTTTGCCATCCTTGCACTACGCATTAGTCCATGTGTACATTGTATATTTATTGCAGAGTAATAATTAGAAAGCCAACCACAGTTGAAGGAGATAGTCCGGTGATTTATATAAGCTAATTACAATTGTTGCTTGAATTTACATCAAACTTTAAATTTGTATGATAATAATTATACGAAACGCAAAGAAAACAACCTATTTTACATATATTTATATTTTGATAGTTATGTTATGCTTAGTTTATTTGACAATCAAGGTCCCTATAGCTTTTTATGATCTTTTTACTTTTAAAATGAATTTCTTTTTTCTAACTTGTATTTAAAAAATGTAAAAGGTTTAATTTTGGGATGAATTAGACGTTTATATTAGGTTCGATATATCCGATATGAATAGTTAGAAATAATAATAAGAATAATTTGTTATACAGAAAAAGCTATTATAAATAGTATATAGTATTAACATGCATAACTTACATAAAATGCCATAAATAAATTTATATACATCTTATATTTTTTACACAGGTCTTAATAATGTAATATAGAAATTGTCCATCCTTAAAATTTGTACATTAATTATCACCATGTGTTAAGAACTTTCATATATTCATAAGTATAAATTTACCCATAAAAATGTTTAAACTTGATTTTTTATCATGTAATAAAATCTCATATTTCTGAGGATTTGGAACGGATTCATTGTGTTTATTCTTAAGTCATAAGTCATAAGTACTTTATTAACACATAAGATTTGAACAATAGGTTTTGTTACAAATATCGTGTATTGTCATAAATATAATATAACATGGTAACTAAACATAAATAAACATAAACATTAAATTCTTATATCAAATCCAATAATGAACTCCCCCACATGTGAAAAAACACTCACATTGTATTTTCTTTTAACACTATTTATGCTCATTATGGTCAAGTTTCCATCATTCTCCGATTGCTCTGGAGTTTTACCGTTAGAATCTAAAAAGTAATAAACAAGTACAGTATTAGTGTTTTGAATCATCGTTCTGTCATTCGTTACTGGCGTCTAAAAACTGGGGATCAAATGTATTAACCCACAGTTCTATCTTATTAGAAAAAGTAAAAGTTCAATAATTCTTCAGTTCTTCATAATTTAAAGTAGTAAATTTATAATAATGCATGCTGAAAATCTTACTTTCTTGGTACAGCAAACCTACTTACCAATTTACTTTGTTATTTTTATGGATTATTCGTAAATATATACTCTAAATAACTTCGGTACTTATGAAAATTCTATGTTGCTATGTAGCACTCACAGACTCACACAATGTTTAAATGAATTTTCATACATTTAAATGTACATTCACCAATATTGCAGGTCTGCTGCTACGGAGGTATTTTAAAAGGATTAATTATTCATAGAGTAAAAACTAAGCTGGTCCCGTTACTACTGTATAATATTTTTAATGTACACAGTTTCACTCGTTTGTAATCCTCCCACCCTCACGATTTGTTTGAAACTTGATGACATTTACATTCCGCTTGTTTAACATTTCCTTGTAATGCAATCTCATGTCTGATGCTTTCACGTTCGCTGTCGTATGTTCACCGCCAAATAACACTGTTAACGTTGAATGTTGTTTGTGTAAAATCCAATACTATAATACGAGCAAGGTTTGTATATATATATATATATATATATATATATATATATATATATATATATATATATATATATATATATATATATATATATATATATATATATTTGCACACGGATCTCGAAAACGGCACCGAGGAATTTCTTTATATTTTGGAAATAACTAATTTCCAAGTAGAAAATAGTTCTAGATAGGTCCAATGTCCAGGAAAATTCGTGTTTTCTTGTAATATTAAGTTTAAAATCTAAAAATTTAACATTACGCTTATCAATCAATTGTAAACAATACAAACCAAAACAGCTGTTTATAACCGTTTGACAGTTCTTGATTGAAGACTGCGGGGAACAATATAGAGGTTATGCATTAATATTTATTTTATGAATTAAATAAATGCAAAATTATCAGGTTACTAATCAATTTGTAAAAACTTAAGGGTTTAAGGAACTTAAGGATAGCTGTGCGAAATAAAAGCAGAAAAAAGTATTTCCAAAATCTTCCGTGTTTTGATAGAAAACGTATTCGTTGTATTGCTTGAAGCCACTGTAACAAACCAATTAATTGATGTAAATTAAATTTCTCTTTTGCTTTTCAATCCTCATTCCGTTTATAACAAAATCAGTTGATCACAGGCTAATAATAACGGTATGGATAATTAAACAGTAAAAAAAGTTCCGTGTAACCTTCTGGCCAACAGTAAATGATCGTCTTTGGCTAAAAGACGTTAAACGGCATCGCTCAATTGACTAACGTCGTAGCCGAGTTGTAGCGTGTCGGCCCCAAGAACTATAGGCCGCGAGTTCCATCCCCACCAGGGGCGATACTTTTTGTTCAGTGCTATATTAATTATAGTGTATTAAATCGGTTTTATTTCAACCATATAAATGTTTTCATTGGGCAGATTTGTTTTAATTTTGCTAATTAACTTGTAAAAACATGTCTTATTCTATCCGAGCAAAGCTCGGTCACCAGGTACTTATACTTATTTGTCCATAAACAAACTGAAATTTATAACAAAAAAGTCTTTAATTGATAAATTTGTCAAAACAATTAATTATGAAGAGAAAAGGGTAATAATTTAAGCAGAAAACTACGTTTAATAATTTTAAGAACCTGTGCCTTAAACATTCTATAAATAATTATTTAAATGAATAAAGTGTGAAACATCATAATTTGTTAAAAATAAACAACACTATACATATTCTTGATTGAGCGTGTTTCTTAAATTTGTGATGAGTTTTTTTATTAAAATAAATCTGAAGGTATAAATACAAAATTTTAATCTTTATTTCTCATTATATTTATAGTAGTTATAAAATGAAAAGCTATTATTTTCTCACATGCCAATAAATGTTAAAAGTTAAATATATATGTAAAGTAAAAAAATTATAGAATTTGGAATCTGATAATCTAAAAAAATGTGCTGACTACAGCAAGAGAACATTTCGCTAAATAGATATATAAAACAATGATATTTACAACTAATAAAACTGTTTAAGAGTGTTTAAAATGCAATAAAATGAACAAATGTATTACGGTATTTAAGAAGCTCATAACAGTTTAACTGATATCAGCTAGACATTATACAGTTAACAGTTAATTAGAAATAAATAAATTAAACAACACTGGCAACGATACTTAGTTGTTTTGTTTTTCAGAAAAGGGTCCAAATAATTTAGAAATATGTTTCAACATGAATCTCGCAAAGTACAAATACCGCCCTGTGGGAAATAAACAGTATGTCCTTTGATGCCTTCTCTTTACAAGAATGTCTTATTTATTTATATTCTCGCTCTCTTTCATGGCACAATTTAAATGTATAATTGATACACTAATTAATGGATGGATAGATTGTTTATTGAGATTAATTTTTACTGGAATTATCTTGAATACATGTGCAAAATTATTATCTCTTAAATACGGTGTGTTATTCTTTTTAAAATATCTATTAAAAATATGCCCTTGGTAAATATGACACGACGGTTTCTTGTTGTTTTAAAGTGCTATGCATAGAGCTAATGTACGGTGAAATATAAAATCAAATGTTTTGGCTGAAGCTATGAACTCTTAATTATAAAACTTATGGGTATTTTCTGATGAGCGAACCGCTAGGCCTTGACTACCCCTTTAGGAGGGAGACGATCAGAAGGGGCATGGATATTGTGACACGTAGATGAAAGGCTTAGTCTACTTGTTCTGGCACAATTATTAGCAATTGAGTTTTTAATTTGCACACTAAGCATCTGAAACTAAATACCAAGTTTCATTCAAAAAATATGTTAAATATTTAAATATAAATTGTTCACTATCCTCTATAAGATTAACAATGGTTTCCCAAAATATAACGTATTGTGTTTAGACTTTCTAATGCATCGGTAACCATTCAAGATAGACTTTTGACCAATAAATTGTGTATTTTCATCAGATTCAAATGGTAAAAAATTTAAAATATTTTAAAAATACATATGAAAAACGCAGAATCCCTATATTTGAGGTTTAAACTCCCACCCATATATATATATATATACAAATTTATATATACATATATATATATATATAAAATATACATATTCATTTAAATTTTTAGAATCAGATGGAAATAAACAATTTTTTAGTTAAAAGTATTGATCTATCTTGTTTGGTTACTGATGTATTAGAAAGTCTAATAAAAGAAATAATAATGTAAAATAATATTAGAAAGTATACATAAATACATACATACATACATACATATATATATATGACTTTACGACTATTTTTTGTCTCTATGTGACTCAAAACGAAAAAGAGCATGGTCTCGGGCTTAGGTATTGCCATGAGTTTAAAATACATTTAAACATTATTTCATAAGGGATAAAGAGACGCATGCATACTTTTTTTATTATTATCTCTTTTATTTTAAAAATTGTAATGTTGAAGCAAATAATTACGTCTCAGTTCGTATTTAACATGGAACATCACTTTGTTTAAAAAGTTCTAAAAGCAGTAACCTTTTTTCATTCATAACGCTAGAGGCGTTTTCAAAGCTAATTAGTTCAAAACAACAGTCCAGTTCTATGTATGAAAAGTTGATTTAAAGTGTAAATTAGTTGAGTAAAATAAACATATCTAAAAGTTAACAGTTAATAACTAATCATAAATATTAGAGGATTTTAGCAATAATTCAATTAAACGATGCAATTACAACCTATGATATATGCAATTAATCTGAAAGCAATTACTTGTATACGTTTTCTCCTTTTAAGTGAACAAATAATAAGGTACTAGTCATATATATATATATAATCTAAAACAATCACTTTCCGAGCGAAAGTTTTTATGTCCAAGGATCTATGATTGTTTTGTGTAACACACGGTATTTGGACAGGATCAATCGGTTGGAGCAGGTCTAAAGTCTGGCAAATATCCGATTTTCATCCTACGCCCCGAAAAAAGCGTCTTATGTTATCGTTATGGCCGTTTTTAGCTGCAGTTAACCAAACAGCTCATTCGGGTTGTTTATACTTTTCATAGTAAAGTTTGTAAACATGAAGTTTCATATTTTTAGGTTTGGTTATATATAAAACATCGTAAAATTAATTTAATTTAGCTAATAAATTGATTTAATATATGTTTTACGCATCCGAGAACAGCTCGGTCTCCCGGTACTAAAGACTAAAAATTAATTTAAATTTTAAATAAATTTATAATTAAATCAAAATTAATTTAAAATTTGTAAATAAACAAACATTGTAAAAATTGTTAACAGTCGATGATGTGTGAAGTGCTGTGTAATTTTTAACTACCGCTTTAAAATTGGGTTTTAACTCCTGAAACTAGTCGCCTAAAAAAATACTAATAAATTCTGATGAATTGATTAAATTAATTGAATGTTTGACGAAGGTACTACAATCTAATAATTGGGATAATTTGAGGTAAAAAGAGGTTAAATATGCCATTACCATATTCACACTGTTATTGATCTAACAATAATAGATTTAATTATATGAATTTGTTCTAAAATCTTAAAATGTTTCAATAATAGTTTTATGTTGTGTAGATATTTTAAGAAGTTTTGTAAACTCATTTATTTTTTGCTGAATAAAAGATGAAAAAATTGGCATTAGACCGGAGTTTGTAACAAAAATTCCAATAAACATGTACAATAACCTTTAAATAAAGTAACATTGTTTTACATTGATTACTGTGTTTATATTTTTCCCCGCGGCAGACTGTGTCACACAGACAATTCATTTAAGTTAGTTTACTAGATTACTTAGTTTACTTCCATTGTGAGTTTTATTTAGTTTTGTTTGATTGTTGGATTAGGTTTTGACTTGAATGTTTAGTTATTTTTAAGGAAATACTTATAGTTGGTCATGAATTTACTTGCACCCAAACACTTTTTACATATCAACATTTAAACCAAAAAGCTACAAAACTAAATGTTGTTTATTTGCAATCAGTGTTTTTGGCAATGAGTAACATGATATTTTGATTTGCTAACTACTGACGACGAATATTCTTTTTAAGTTTTGTATTTGTTGCCGAAGGGCAACAAAAAAGAAATTGAAATTGAATTTGATGTTTATCATGGCAGTGAGCCTGCATCCTCCTTACGATGTTAATCTTAATTTGAATAAGCTAACTGTCTTTTTTGACATAGGTACATTTTAATTCTGGGGGGGAGTTGGCAATTAGTGAAACCAAAGTTTGAAACAGTGACGTCATAAGGTTAGTGACGTCATTTGGTTATAAGGACAGCTGTTTAAGGGAACTGAAAAGATTCTCTTTAGACATACCCATGATCTAGCCTATTTCCCACAGAGAAGTAAATACATTTTTACTTTCTCCCCTTATACATAGTATATGGAGAAAGTATTGTTTTCGTCAAAATTTTCGAATTTGAGTTAAGGGTGGATATATCCGTTTTGGGGTCCCCAGAATCCAAAAAAGTGGGTTTTGACGTGATGTCTGTCCGTCCGTGTGTCTGTGTGTGTGTGTGTGTCTGGATGTGTACAGTGCCACAGCCTACCCCGTTGGTCCGATTTAGATGAAATTTGGCATGTTTATATATAGTCACCGTATCTCCAGGCTTTTTTTCATTTTTTTGAATTTTTGATTTTTAAGGGTAGTTTACCCCTAAAAACCCTTAAAAAACGTGAAAAATCTGATTTTCTCAAAAACGGCTCTAACGATTTTGATTAAAATTTTATAGTTTATAGTGCACAGAGTACTAAATAATTTGATACCACCCGCATATCTGTAAAAATGACGGTTCAAAAGTTATGGGCTTTTAAATGTCAAAAAATCGAATTTTTAAATTTTCAGCGAAAACAATAAAAGTAAAGTATAACGGGACTGGTACCATTGAAACCAGCTTAAAAAACTAAACAAATTAGTATTTTGAATTATTTGTCTACGACTAACGGTTCCAGAGAAAAGTTAAATTTACTGTCCACGATAAACGCAGTACGTTGTCTGAAAGCGCCCAATGTTATTCTTATGGAGAATATAAAAAAGTCTATTTCTTCCTTACTTTCCAACCGTTTTCCATGAAACTTGGTATGAAGTGTAAGGTCAAATCACCGAACAAAACCAGCTCAAAAAAGCTCGGTATTACCGGGGGGGTTCCCCCATACAATTTGAATAATAAATTATTAAATGATATTTAGAATAACATTGTAGAACATGATAGTTTTATTACAGATTGTCTTTTTTAAATTTACTTAAGGGAGAAAGTATGTGTCAGTCCACTGGTACCGTTTATTTACTATAAATATTGATCAAAATTGTCATATATTATTACTATTAAATACTCTATATTATAACAAATTATTCAGCCACGTATTAAATTTTGTACACATATTTTAATACTATATTTTGTGTGAAAAAGATGGATTAGGTTAACATATCTATAGCCTAATCTTCTTGTTTGTTCTAGTACGATAGTTAGTTTTACCAAAATCGAATTTTCAAAGAACTATTCGTTCTTTAAAAATAGTTAATGCCATATACTTGTTTTCATGATAATGAAACTATAATTATCATTAAAAAATATTATTATTATTGTCACATTATTTATTTATAAATTTACCGAGTACGCCGGTCTGCTGCGACGGGGGTTTTATTTATGTTACAGTAAAAGTATAATTAACAATACCATAAGCAAACAATTCTAATTTATTATCTAGCAGTAAACCTGTCCTTCGTACGGGTGGCAGGATTCAGGGTTAAAAAAAAGATACTCATTATTTTGACAAAATATAAACCTGAAATCTCAAACAACATGCAAAAAAATTCTCAACTTAATAATTAGTTTTAGTTAAAATTGGATAATGTAGGTTGGGTTTGTATCATTATTAAAATTTACTTTACGCATGTTAAAATTTTAATATTGAATGGTTAAAAATGGTTTAAAATCAGTTATGTATGTAACCAAAGTAATATTGTTTTTAATTTGACAGCTTTGTATTCTGCCTTTCTATTAAATTCATTATTATGATTAAACTAGCATTATCCGGCGAACATAGTACCACCTGTAATGTAGACAGTTTAGTTTTAAGAAACTTAAAATTATTTAATCACGGCTATTAATTATGTAAATAATAAATTCATATAACTTGACTCTGGGTTGGAGCTCTTTGGACGGATTTGCACCAAACTTGCTTAACATGTCTGCAAATGTCATCACAATCTTTCAAGAGTTCCGGAGTCTATAAGCAACATACAAACACACAGACTTCCTAATTTATGTATTGAGGAAAAACTGTATAATCTTAATCGAAATGGTTAGTCCTAGTTTTTTTTATAATTTTGGCTATTTCAAGTTTTTTATGTATTGACTCTTGACTATTTCATTTTTTATATTCATGAAACTACAAAAGAGATGATACATAATTAATTATGCTTACACATTAATCACTTACACAATTGTACAAGTATGGAGAGGAAAAATTCAAAACTTTGATTGTAATTTAATGAAAATATGCAATTTATATTCCGTAAAGACAAAGCCCGCAGGCGTGAGTGAGTGTGTGGTCAAGCTTGCGTGAACTTCCGACCGCCAGCTGTGAGCTGCGGTCAAGTATGAGTGCTATCTGTGTTCTACAGAACAATAAACCACCAGCGAGAGACGAGCATGACTCATCAGCGTCTGCTATAGCTCCATTGTTGCCGGTAACGAGGCACGAGGAGCGGGGATGCCTCTAATCCCTCAAGTGCGCCTTCATTTCTCACTGTTTATTAATTAAACAGACGATTTTATTTTATATCAAAAATATGTTATCAAAGGTGTAAAGTCTAATGAAGGTTTATCTGATAACTATTATTGTATTATTAAAATTGTAAATGATTTATTTAAAGTGTACTGAGTAATTTACATTTTTCCTCTGAAAGTGTACGAATTTTGAAATTTCCATCCACAATGTTAATTTTACAATGGCTAAAGTTTCCAAGATATACGTTGGTAGAGAAACTATTGTTTTAGTCAAAATGTTCAAGTTTGAGGTTTTGAGTCGCGCAACGCGGTCCGCAGTGATCCCAAACACGCGGCACAGTTAGCGGCTGAGGTAGGAAGACGGACTGATTTAGTGATTGTGATGAACATTTGGTCTCATCATTTGATCTCAATCCAACCAATAGTCTCCGCATTGAGCATGGAGCACGCGGCACAGTTAGAGGCTGAGGTAGGAAGACGGACTGATTTAGTGATTGTGATGAACATTTGGTCTCATCATTTGATCTCAACCCAACCAATAGTCTCCGCATTGAGCATGGAGCACGCGGCACAGTTAGAGGCTGAGGTAGGAAGACGGACTGATTTAGTGATTGTGATGAACATTTGGTCTCATCATTTGATCTCAATCCAACCAATAGTCTCCGCATTGAGCATGGAGCACGCGGCACAGTTAGAGGCTGAGGTAGGAAGACGGACTGATTTAGTGATTGTGATGAACATTTGGTCTCATCATTTGATCTCAATCCAACCAATAGTCTCCGCATTGAGCATGGAGCACGCGGCACAGTTAGCTAAATCGCGGAGATAGGAATCCATTTTGCAGACAGAATACTCAATAAAACCTTAAGAAAAACATTTGTTATTACCTAGTGGTGGGAAATAGTTTCTCCCACAAAATGTATTAATGATGTTTGGAAGAGGAATTCGATGATTATAAAAAAACATTTGTTACGCCAAAAGTGTTGAGTTTGGGAATATGATATTATATGAAATGTAATTTGTTTCAGTTTGCCTATGGAGGGATACAGTATGTTAAGTATCGGCTATTTCACTGAAAACTACTATTTAAATCGGGATAACACCATAAATGTCCAAAAGATATATTGATCCTATCTCTTTGGCTTAAAAATGGTTTATAGCAATTGGGACAAAAATAGTTTTACAATAATTATGAATTATTAAGACTGCTCGTTTGTAAAAGGATTAGTTTATTTATAAACTACTTATTTTTACTTCTATTCGTAAAAATGTAAAATATATAATTTGAAAATATTAATAAAGACAATATTTCAAAATAATAATAAAATGGTTATTTTTGGCTAATAAACTCTTTTGATTATCAGTTTAAGAAAGTATTAATGTTTATTGGTTTGTTTCAGATGAACATAATCTATGATACAGAGATCTCTTTTCTTCTGAGATAAGGTAAGAACTATAGTAAAATAGTTATTTACAATTTTACGGTTAAATCCTTTGCCTCATAGAATTACACTGCACTCAAGATCCAATCTCGAGGTTCGTTTCTTCACACTCTGCTTCTAAGTTATCTTGGAGCAAAATTGTACTGAATTAATATGCCCCGGTTTTGAATATAATGTTACTAAACTACTTAGTTAGTAAAAACTTTAATTAGAATTTTTATATTACGGAAGGAGATGCGAATTTGGGCATATATACATATACCTAATGAGTGAGGTTTTAAGCATATTAAATATAACATTATAGAATTCCTATATGCAACGAATTTTAAATAGTCCCTTCCAGGTGAAACGAAAACTACGACTTAGATATCTCAATCCCTTATACATGTAGAGCTTATAAATTGATGTAATGTAATAAAATTAATTTTTGAATTTAACATTATCAATGTTATGATCACATGCAGTGTTCTGGATGACGGACATATAAGTCTGGTGTTTATAATTTAAATTCTATATGTATTCTGTGTGAAGTTTTTAAAGACCTTCTTATATGGTACAGCCAAAACGTAACTTTAACAACAAAAAATTGTTCAAATTATTGCTACTTTTATGTCTAAAAACAGTCCATTATTATTTCCGTCGATGAATTTAAATCGTTTTTAAGAAGATAAAACTAATTCTTCATTTTAGTAAAATTAAGATATTATACACAAAATTACTTTTCATTAGAAATACAAACAACTCATTTTTATTTTTTTATACGAAATATGTCCATACATATATTTCTTTCCATTTAAATTGAGTGTCTTTTGAATTTTGCCTGAACTGGATTAATATTAACGATTAAAACAACAAAGTATGGAGTTCCATTAAAGCTAAGCTTTTGCACCACACCAAGCAAGAGTAAGAGTGAGTGCTCTACGCCCATGCAGAGTAATATTACAGTGAACCAAGATATTCAGTTCATTAATATATCATTGTTCAAGTATAAGTACTCTAACATCTCAGTGGATTTTGAGTTCCTAGTTTCTGAATGCGGCAAACCGCTGAAATGTCGTAGAAGCTTGAGGCAACTTGGAATTCCTCATCAAATGACTCTTCCGTTATTGCTATCAATAGTTTAATCCTGTTTTACCCTCAGAAAATATCTTACGAGAAAATTTGGTGGGCTTGAAAATGTTTAATAGATAAAAATTAGCGTATTAAACATTAAATATTCTTCATATATGTAATTAAAAAGCAATTCATACATAATCCATAAAGCAGTAATGCTCTCTATATTAAAATTAAGACACACATTAAAGAAATAAATGTTAAGGTAAACCAAAGTGAATCAGACCTTACTAATCAATGTTTGTGAGCGCATGTTCAGTGTCAGTGTTCGCCTCCTGCTCGACCTCTTTGATTCGTATAAAAAGAAATGTCCCTAATACTAGTAAAAAAACACAAAACAAACACTTACTTGTCAGACTCAGGCAGGAAAATCTCCCGGCAATTATCAGAGCGTATGAAATTGTTGATTACGCACATTTCTTATACATTACAAAAATATGTATTTCTTAAGGGTATGAAAATTGTAAAAAGCCAGTATATTAAACCTTTATTTAAAAGAGGAAAAATGCAATGCCGGTTGTTTCTTCATTTAATTATGAGCTTTTCAAATAAATAGTATAAGTGAATGTTGATTAAGATTATAGACAGTTAAATAAAATATAATTACCACCGTACTTGGGATGACAAGGCCATGGATATTGGTCTTTCAATATATTATACTATATAAATAAATAAAAATGTAAAAAAGCAGTTAGAGGTGTGTAATACATTTATATTAATACATATATAGTACTATAAATATACCGTATAGAATACCCAATGACCAGGCATCGGTTTAATATAAATGGGTGCAACCAACGTCAAAAAACATTTAATTATTTAACTATATTAATAAATATATGATAATGCATTAATATATAATGGTGTGATTACTAGTTAAACAAGCATGTTCACGCAATGAATTATGTACAAAATAATTTAAGAAGCAATACCAATCAGTTAATTGAAAGAAGATTTCACTTAACAAGAGCTAAGCTACTCGTATAAGGAACAAGCACTTCAAATGGATTTAAACTCAAGGTTCCTTATGGTCTCAATTTAAGATATGACAGGGATCAATCATAAGCCAGCTGGAGCAAAATTATATGTATTAATAATAATTTTAAACTGTATGTGCTTGAGGGTTAATAAGCTCATTAATATACAATAATATTTAACTGAGTTGTGATAAAAAGTGAAGTTGTGAGAACTACAGTTACTTCAGCCGTCTTTAATGATAAAATTTGACGTGTGCTATTTTGAATAGTCGAATTTGATGATTGGATGTTAACAAACTAGCAAATTTAATAAACTACTCTACTGTTCATAAATAGAAAATGTCCATCTCTAGGTTCATTAATAGAAAAGAGCATATAAATATTAATTTAACAACAATTTTTGTGGAGAAAATGTTTAATCATTCATCAAAAAGAAGATTATTTGTGTTAAATATGGATATTGCGGAAACCAAACTACGAAAAAAATAAATCATCAACCAATATTTATATTTGTAATTTTATAATTAAGGGTGGACAAATATTAGAACAGTGGTTATAAAAACGTAAAATTATATATTGGATCATGAATGACGACCAAAACTCATTTAACTTTTACTATCAGTCCTTAACAATCTCCATTCAATTTAAATCAATTGTTATGTATATTACTAATGTCATTACTTGGAATAAATAAAAGTCGATCTAATACAATTATTTTCCTTTAATTTATTTTGTAAAATTGATTTGGGTATACCTTTAACACGCCAATGTCCACCATAAACTACACAGATGTGTAAGGCTTATGCAGTATTTTAATATAAACTTTTTTTCCTAAATTGATCATTCAAACCATGGCATTTCAAAATACTTATTAGTAGTTGTAACTGTTATAAATTATTTTGTCCCATTACTTTTTACATTCAATATTGTTAACACGAAACCACAAAAGTGAATTTTGATTATTCTTTTATAGAATATTAACAAGGATATCGTAACACGTAATAATTAAAACCTTTCAATCTGAAGACATTGAGAGTTAGTTATGAGAGTAGGCCTATCCCCTTCAGATACGCTTCCCTGAACACGACAGTGACAGGGTCTTGAACTGACAGACAGGTTATATTGGTCCCTCAGTTAGTTATGAGAGTAGGCCTATCCCCTTCAGATACGCTTCCCCGAACACGACAGTGACAGGGTCTTGAACTGACAGACAGGTTATATTGGTCCCTCAGTTAGTTATGAGAGTAGGCCTATCCCCTTCAGATACGCTTCCCTGAACACGACAGTGACAGGGTCTTGAACTGACAGACAGGTTATATTGGTCCCTCAGTTAGTTATGAGAGTAGGCCTATCCCCTTCAGATACGCTTCCCCGAACACGACAGTGACAGGGTCTTGAACTGACAGACAGGTTATATTGGTCCCTCAGTTAGTTATGAGAGTAGGCCTATCCCCTTCAGATACGCTTCCCCGAACACGACAGTGACAGGGTCTTGAACTGACAGACAGGTTATATTGGTCCCTCAGTTAGTTATGAGAGTAGGCCTATCCCCTTCAGATACGCTTCCCTGAACACGACAGTGACAGGGTCTTGAACTGACAGACAGGTTATATTGGTCCCTCAGTTAGTTATGAGAGTAGGCCTATCCCCTTCAGATACGCTTCCCCAAACACGACAGTGACAGGGTCTTGAACTGACAGACAGGTTATATTGGTCCCTCAGTTAGTTATGAGAGTAGGCCTATCCCCTTCAGATACGCTTCCCTGAACACGACAGTGACAGGGTCTTGAACTGACAGACAGGTTATATTGGTCCCTCAGTTAGTTATGAGAGTAGGCCTATCCCCTTCAGATACGCTTCCCCGAACACGACAGTGACAGGGTCTTGAACTGACAGACAGGTTATATTGGTCCCTCAGTTAGTTATGAGAGTAGGCCTATCCCCTTCAGATACGCTTCCCCGAACACGACAGTGACAGGGTCTTGAACTGACAGACAGGTTATATTGGTCCCTCAGTTAGTTATGAGAGTAGGCCTATCCCCTTCAGATACGCTTCCCCGAACACGACAGTGACAGGGTCTTGAACTGACAGACAGGTTATATTGGTCCCTCAGTTAGTTATGAGAGTAGGCCTATCCCCTTCAGATACGCTTCCCCGAACACGACAGTGACAGGGTCTTGAACTGACAGACAGGTTATATTGGTCCCTCAGTTAGTTATGAGAGTAGGCCTATCCCCTTCAGATACGCTTCCCCAAACACGACAGTGACAGGGTCTTGAACTGACAGACAGGTTATATTGGTCCCTCAGTTAGTTATGAGAGTAGGCCTATCCCCTTCAGATACGCTTCCCCGAACACGACAGTGACAGGGTCTTGAACTGACAGACAGGTTATATTGGTCCCTCAGTTAGTTATGAGAGTAGGCCTATCCCCTTCAGATACGCTTCCCGAACACGACAGTGACAGGGTCTTGAACTGACAGACAGGTTATATTGGTCCCTCAGTTAGTTATGAGAGTAGGCCTATCCCCTTCAGATACGCTTCCCTGAACACGACAGTGACAGGGTCTTGAACTGACAGACAGGTTATATTGGTCCCTCAGTTAGTTATGAGAGTAGGCCTATCCCCTTCAGATACGCTTCCCCGAACACGACAGTGACAGGGTCTTGAACTGACAGACAGGTTATATTGGTCCCTCAGTTAGTTATGAGAGTAGGCCTATCCCCTTCAGATACGCTTCCCCGAACACGACAGTGACAGGGTCTTGAACTGACAGACAGGTTATATTGGTCCCTCAGTTAGTTATGAGAGTAGGCCTATCCCCTTCAGATACGCTTCCCGAACACGACAGTGACAGGGTCTTGAACTGACAGACAGGTTATATTGGTCCCTCAGTTAGTTATGAGAGTAGGCCTATCCCCTTCAGATACGCTTCCCTGAACACGACAGTGACAGGGTCTTGAACTGACAGACAGGTTATATTGGTCCCTCAGTTAGTTATGAGAGTAGGCCTATCCCCTTCAGATACGCTTCCCCTGAACACGACAGTGACAGGGTCTTGAACTGACAGACAGGTTATATTGGTCCCTCAGTTAGTTATGATAGTAGGCCTATCCCCTTCAGATACGCTTCCCGAACACGACAGTGACAGGGTCTTGAACTGACAGACAGGTTATATTGGTCCCTCAGTTAGTTATGAGAGTAGGCCTATCCCCTTCAGATACGCTTCCCTGAACACGACAGTGACAGGGTCTTGAACTGACAGACAGGTTATATTGGTCCCTCAGTTAGTTATGAGAGTAGGCCTATCCCCTTCAGATACGCTTCCCCGAACACGACAGTGACAGGGTCTTGAACTGACAGACAGGTTATATTGGTCCCTCAGTTAGTTATGAGAGTAGGCCTATCCCCTTCAGATACGCTTCCCCGAACACGACAGTGACAGGGTCTTGAACTGACAGACAGGGTTATATTGGTGCCTCAGTTAGTTATGAGAGTAGGCCTATCCCCTTCAGATACGCTTCCCCGAACACGACAGTGACAGGGTCTTGAACTGACAGACAGGTTATATTGGTCCCTCAGTTAGTTATGAGAGTAGGCCTATCCCCTTCAGATACGCTTCCCCAACACGACAGTGACAGGGTCTTGAACTGACAGACAGGTTATATTGGTCCCTCAGTTAGTTATGAGAGTAGGCCTATCCCCTTCAGATACGCTTCCCCGAACACGACAGTGACAGGGTCTTGAACTGACAGACAGGTTATATTGGTCCCTCAGTTAGTTATGAGAGTAGGCCTATCCCCTTCAGATACGCTTCCCCGAACACGACAGTGACAGGGTCTTGAACTGACAGACAGGTTATATTGGTCCCTCAGTTAGTTATGAGAGTAGGCCTATCCCCTTCAGATACGCTTCCCCGAACACGACAGTGACAGGGTCTTGAACTGACAGACAGGTTATATTGGTCCCTCAGTTAGTTATGAGAGTAGGCCTATCCCCTTCAGATACGCTTCCCCGAACACGACAGTGACAGGGTCTTGAACTGACAGACAGGTTATATTGGTCCCTCAGTTAGTTATGAGAGTAGGCCTATCCCCTTCAGATACGCTTCCCTGAACACGACAGTGACAGGGTCTTGAACTGACAGACAGGTTATATTGGTCCCTCAGTTAGTTATGAGAGTAGGCCTATCCCCTTCAGATACGCTTCCCCAAACACGACAGTGACAGGGTCTTGAACTGACAGACAGGTTATATTGGTCCCTCAGTTAGTTATGAGAGTAGGCCTATCCCCTTCAGATACGCTTCCCCGAACACGACAGTGACAGGGTCTTGAACTGACAGACAGGTTATATTGGTCCCTCAGTTAGTTATGAGAGTAGGCCTATCCCCTTCAGATACGCTTCCCCGAACACGACAGTGACAGGGTCTTGAACTGACAGACAGGTTATATTGGTGCCTCAGTTATGAGAGTAGGCCTATCCCCTTCAGATACGCTTCCCTGAACACGACAGTGACAGGGTCTTGAACTGACAGACAGGTTATATTGGTCCCTCAGTTAGTTATGAGAGTAGGCCTATCCCCTTCAGATACGCTTCCCCGAACACGACAGTGACAGGGTCTTGAACTGACAGACAGGTTATATTGGTCCCTCAGTTAGTTATGAGAGTAGGCCTATCCCCTTCAGATACGCTTCCCTGAACACGACAGTGACAGGGTCTTGAACTGACAGACAGGTTATATTGGTCCCTCAGTTAGTTATGAGAGTAGGCCTATCCCCTTCAGATACGCTTCCCCGAACACGACAGTGACAGGGTCTTGAACTGACAGACAGGTTATATTGGTGCCTCAGTTATGAGAGTAGGCCTATCCCCTTCAGATACGCTTCCCTGAACACGACAGTGACAGGGTCTTGAACTGACAGACAGGTTATATTGGTCCCTCAGTTAGTTATGAGAGTAGGCCTATCCCCTTCAGATACGCTTCCCCGAACACGACAGTGACAGGGTCTTGAACTGACAGACAGGTTATATTGGTCCCTCAGTTAGTTATGAGAGTAGGCCTATCCCCTTCAGATACGCTTCCCCAAACACGACAGTGACAGGGTCTTGAACTGACAGACAGGTTATATTGGTCCCTCAGTTAGTTATGAGAGTAGGCCTATCCCCTTCAGATACGCTTCCCCGAACACGACAGTGACAGGGTCTTGAACTGACAGACAGGTTATATTGGTCCCTCAGTTAGTTATGAGAGTAGGCCTATCCCCTTCAGATACGCTTCCCCGAACACGACAGTGACAGGGTCTTGAACTGACAGACAGGTTATATTGGTCCCTCAGTTAGTTATGAGAGTAGGCCTATCCCCTTCAGATACGCTTCCCCGAACACGACAGTGACAGGGTCTTGAACTGACAGACAGGTTATATTGGTCCCTCAGTTAGTTATGAGAGTAGGCCTATCCCCTTCAGATACGCTTCCCTGAACACGACAGTGACAGGGTCTTGAACTGACAGACAGGTTATATTGGTCCCTCAGTTAGTTATGAGAGTAGGCCTATCCCCTTCAGATACGCTTCCCTGAACACGACAGTGACAGGGTCTTGAACTGACAGACAGGTTATATTGGTCCCTCAGTTAGTTATGAGAGTAGGCCTATCCCCTTCAGATACGCTTCCCCAAACCCGACAGTGACAGGGTCTTGAACTGACAGACAGGTTATATTGGTGCCTCAGTTAGTTATGAGAGTAGGCCTATCCCCTTCAGATACGCTTCCCCGAACACGACAGTGACAGGGTCTTGAACTGACAGACAGGTTATATTGGTCCCTCAGTTAGTTATGAGAGTAGGCCTATCCCCTTCAGATACGCTTCCCCAAACACGACAGTGACAGGGTCTTGAACTGACAGACAGGTTATATTGGTCCCTCAGTTAGTTATGAGAGTAGGCCTATCCCCTTCAGATACGCTTCCCTGAACACGACAGTGACAGGGTCTTGAAACTGACAGACAGGTTATATTGGTCCCTCAGTTAGTTATGAGAGTAGGCCTATCCCCTACAGATACGCTTCCCCCGAACACGACAGTGACAGGGTCTTGAACTGACAGACAGGTTATATTGGTCCCTCAGTTAGTTATGAGAGTAGGCCTATCCCCTTCAGATACGCTTCCCCGAACACGACAGTGACAGGGTCTTGAACTGACAGACAGGTTATATTGGTCCCTCAGTTAGTTATGAGAGTAGGCCTATCCCCTTCAGATACGCTTCCCTGAACACGACAGTGACAGGGTCTTGAACTGACAGACAGGTTATATTGGTCCCTCAGTTAGTTATGAGAGTAGGCCTATCCCCTTCAGATACGCTTCCCTGAACACGACAGTGACAGGGTCTTGAACTGACAGACAGGTTATATTGGTCCCTCAGTTAGTTATGAGAGTAGGCCTATCCCCTTCAGATACGCTTCCCTGAACACGACAGTGACAGGGTCTTGAACTGACAGACAGGTTATATTGGTCCCTCAGTTAGTTATGAGAGTAGGCCTATCCCCTTCAGATACGCTTCCCCGAACACGACAGTGACAGGGTCTTGAACTGACAGACAGGTTATATTGGTCCCTCAGTTAGTTATGAGAGTAGGCCTATCCCCTTCAGATACGCTTCCCCAAACACGACAGTGACAGGGTCTTGAACTGACAGACAGGTTATATTGGTCCCTCAGTTAGTTATGAGAGTAGGCCTATCCCCTTCAGATACGCTTCCCCGAACACGACAGTGACAGGGTCTTGAACTGACAGACAGGTTATATTGGTCCCTCAGTTAGTTATGAGAGTAGGCCTATCCCCTTCAGATACGCTTCCCCGAACACGACAGTGACAGGGTCTTGAACTGACAGACAGGTTATATTGGTCCCTCAGTTAGTTATGAGAGTAGGCCTATCCCCTTCAGATACGCTTCCCCGAACACGACAGTGACAGGGTCTTGAACTGACAGACAGGTTATATTGGTCCCTCAGTTAGTTATGAGAGTAGGCCTATCCCCTTCAGATACGCTTCCCCGAACACGACAGTGACAGGGTCTTGAACTGACAGACAGGTTATATTGGTCCCTCAGTTAGTTATGAGAGTAGGCCTATCCCCTTCAGATACGCTTCCCCGAACACGACAGTGACAGGGTCTTGAACTGACAGACAGGTTATATTGGTCCCTCAGTTAGTTATGAGAGTAGGCCTATTCCCTTCAGATACGCTTCCCCGAACACGACAGTGACAGGGTCTTGAACTGACAGACAGGTTATATTGGTCCCTCAGTTAGTTATGAGAGTAGGCCTATCCCCTTCAGATACGCTTCCCCTGAACACGACAGTGACAGGGTCTTGAACTGACAGACAGGTTATATTGGTCCCTCAGTTAGTTATGAGAGTAGGCCTATCCCCTTCAGATACGCTTCCCCGAACACGACAGTGACAGGGTCTTGAACTGACAGACAGGTTATATTGGTCCCTCAGTTAGTTATGAGAGTAGGCCTATCCCCTTCAGATACGCTTCCCCGAACACGACAGTGACAGGGTCTTGAACTGACAGACAGGTTATATTGGTCCCTCAGTTAGTTATGAGAGTAGGCCTATCCCCTTCAGATACGCTTCCCCGAACACGACAGTGACAGGGTCTTGAACTGACAGACAGGTTATATTGGTCCCTCAGTTAGTTATGAGAGTAGGCCTATCCCCTTCAGATACGCTTCCCCACACGACAGTGACAGGGTCTTGAACTGACAGACAGGTTATATTGGTCCCTCAGTTAGTTATGAGAGTAGGCCTATCCCCTTCAGATACGCTTCCCCGAACACGACAGTGACAGGGTCTTGAACTGACAGACAGGTTATATTGGTCCCTCAGTTAGTTATGAGAGTAGGCCTATCCCCTTCAGATACGCTTCCCTGAACACGACAGTGACAGGGTCTTGAACTGACAGACAGGTTATATTGGTCCCTCAGTTAGTTATGAGAGTAGGCCTACCCCTTCAGATACGCTTCCCTGAACACGACAGTGACAGGGTCTTGAACTGACAGACAGGTTATATTGGTCCCTCAGTTAGTTATGATAGTAGGCCTATCCCCTTCAGATACGCTTCCCCAACACGACAGTGACAGGGTCTTGAACTGACAGACAGGTTATATTGGTCCCTCAGTTAGTTATGAGAGTAGGCCTATCCCCTTCAGATACGCTTCCCCGAACACGACAGTGACAGGGTCTTGAACTGACAGACAGGTTATATTGGTCCCTCAGTTAGTTATGAGAGTAGGCCTATCCCCTTCAGATACGCTTCCCCAAACACGACAGTGACAGGGTCTTGAACTGACAGACAGGTTATATTGGTCCCTCAGTTAGTTATGAGAGTAGGCCTATCCCCTTCAGATACGCTTCCCCGAACACGACAGTGACAGGGTCTTGAACTGACAGACAGGTTATATTGGTCCCTCAGTTAGTTATGAGAGTAGGCCTATCCCCTTCAGATACGCTTCCCCGAACACGACAGTGACAGGGTCTTGAACTGACAGACAGGTTATATTGGTCCCTCAGTTAGTTATGAGAGTAGGCCTATCCCCTTCAGATACGCTTCCCGAACACGACAGTGACAGGGTCTTGAACTGACAGACAGGTTATATTGGTCCCTCAGTTAGTTATGAGAGTAGGCCTATCCCCTTCAGATACGCTTCCCCGAACACGACAGTGACAGGGTCTTGAACTGACAGACAGGTTATATTGGTCCCTCAGTTAGTTATGAGAGTAGGCCTATCCCCTTCAGATACGCTTCCCGAACACGACAGTGACAGGGTCTTGAACTGACAGACAGGTTATATTGGTCCCCTCAGTTAGTTATGAGAGTAGGCCTATCCCCTTCAGATACGCTTCCCCGAACACGACAGTGACAGGGTCTTGAACTGACAGACAGGTTATATTGGTCCCTCAGTTAGTTATGAGAGTAGGCCTATCCCCTTCAGATACGCTTCCCTGAACACGACAGTGACAGGGTCTTGAACTGACAGACAGGTTATATTGGTCCCTCAGTTAGTTATGAGAGTAGGCCTATCCCCTTCAGATACGCTTCCCCGAACACGACAGTGACAGGGTCTTGAACTGACAGACAGGTTATATTGGTCCCTCAGTTAGTTATGAGAGTAGGCCTATCCCCTTCAGATACGCTTCCCCGAACACGACAGTGACAGGGTCTTGAACTGACAGACAGGTTATATTGGTCCCTCAGTTAGTTATGAGAGTAGGCCTATCCCCTTCAGATACGCTTCCCTGAACACGACAGTGACAGGGTCTTGAACTGACAGACAGGTTATATTGGTCCCTCAGTTAGTTATGAGAGTAGGCCTATCCCCTTCAGATACGCTTCCCCAACACGACAGTGACAGGGTCTTGAACTGACAGACAGGTTATATTGGTCCCTCAGTTAGTTATGAGAGTAGGCCTATCCCCTTCAGATACGCTTCCCCAACACGACAGTGACAGGGTCTTGAACTGACAGACAGGTTATATTGGTCCCTCAGTTAGTTATGAGAGTAGGCCTATCCCCTTCAGATACGCTTCCCCGAACACGACAGTGACAGGGTCTTGAACTGACAGACAGGTTATATTGGTCCCTCAGTTAGTTATGAGAGTAGGCCTATCCCCTTCAGATACGCTTCCCCGAACACGACAGTGACAGGGTCTTGAACTGACAGACAGGTTATATTGGTCCCTCAGTTAGTTATGAGAGTAGGCCTATCCCCTTCAGATACGCTTCCCCGAACACGACAGTGACAGGGTCTTGAACTGACAGACAGGTTATATTGGTCCCTCAGTTAGTTATGAGAGTAGGCCTATCCCCTTCAGATACGCTTCCCGAACACGACAGTGACAGGGTCTTGAACTGACAGACAGGTTATATTGGTCCCTCAGTTAGTTATGAGAGTAGGCCTATCCCCTTCAGATACGCTTCCCCGAACACGACAGTGACAGGGTCTTGAACTGACAGACAGGTTATATTGGTCCCTCAGTTAGTTATGAGAGTAGGCCTATCCCCTTCAGATACGCTTCCCTGAACACGACAGTGACAGGGTCTTGAACTGACAGACAGGTTATATTGGTCCCTCAGTTAGTTATGAGAGTAGGCCTATCCCCTTCAGATACGCTTCCCGAACACGACAGTGACAGGGTCTTGAACTGACAGACAGGTTATATTGGTCCCTCAGTTAGTTATGAGAGTAGGCCTATCCCCTTCAGATACGCTTCCCTGAACACGACAGTGACAGGGTCTTGAACTGACAGACAGGTTATATTGGTCCCTCAGTTAGTTATGAGAGTAGGCCTATCCCCTTCAGATACGCTTCCCCGAACACGACAGTGACAGGGTCTTGAACTGACAGACAGGTTATATTGGTCCCTCAGTTAGTTATGAGAGTAGGCCTATCCCCTTCAGATACGCTTCCCCAAACACGACAGTGACAGGGTCTTGAACTGACAGACAGGTTATATTGGTCCCTCAGTTAGTTATGAGAGTAGGCCTATCCCCTTCAGATACGCTTCCCCGAACACGACAGTGACAGGGTCTTGAACTGACAGACAGGTTATATTGGTCCCTCAGTTAGTTATGAGAGTAGGCCTATCCCCTTCAGATACGCTTCCCTGAACACGACAGTGACAGGGTCTTGAACTGACAGACAGGTTATATTGGTCCCTCAGTTAGTTATGAGAGTAGGCCTATCCCCTTCAGATACGCTTCCTCGAACACGACAGTGACAGGGTCTTGAACTGACAGACAGGTTATATTGGTCCCTCAGTTAGTTATGAGAGTAGGCCTATCCCCTTCAGATACGCTTCCCTGAACACGACAGTGACAGGGTCTTGAACTGACAGACAGGTTATATTGGTCCCTCAGTTAGTTATGAGAGTAGGCCTATCCCCTTCAGATACGCTTCCCCGAACACGACAGTGACAGGGTCTTGAACTGACAGACAGGTTATATTGGTCCCTCAGTTAGTTATGAGAGTAGGCCTATCCCCTTCAGATACGCTTCCCCGAACACGACAGTGACAGGGTCTTGAACTGACAGACAGGTTATATTGGTCCCTCAGTTAGTTATGAGAGTAGGCCTATCCCCTTCAGATACGCTTCCCTGAACACGACAGTGACAGGGTCTTGAACTGACAGACAGGTTATATTGGTCCCTCAGTTAGTTATGAGAGTAGGCCTATCCCCTTCAGATACGCTTCCCTGAACACGACAGTGACAGGGTCTTGAACTGACAGACAGGTTATATTGGTCCCTCAGTTAGTTATGAGAGTAGGCCTATCCCCTTCAGATACGCTTCCCTGAACACGACAGTGACAGGGTCTTGAACTGACAGACAGGTTATATTGGTCCCTCAGTTAGTTATGAGAGTAGGCCTATCCCCTTCAGATACGCTTCCCCGAACACGACAGTGACAGGGTCTTGAACTGACAGACAGGTTATATTGGTCCCTCAGTTAGTTATGAGAGTAGGCCTATCCCCTTCAGATACGCTTCCCTGAACACGACAGTGACAGGGTCTTGAACTGACAGACAGGTTATATTGGTCCCTCAGTTAGTTATGAGAGTAGGCCTATCCCCTTCAGATACGCTTCCCCAACACGACAGTGACAGGGTCTTGAACTGACAGACAGGTTATATTGGTCCCTCAGTTAGTTATGAGAGTAGGCCTATCCCCTTCAGATACGCTTCCCTGAACACGACAGTGACAGGGTCTTGAACTGACAGACAGGTTATATTGGTCCCTCAGTTAGTTATGAGAGTAGGCCTATCCCCTTCAGATACGCTTCCCTGAACACGACAGTGACAGGGTCTTGAACTGACAGACAGGTTATATTGGTCCCTCAGTTAGTTATGAGAGTAGGCCTATCCCCTTCAGATACGCTTCCCCGAACACGACAGTGACAGGGTCTTGAACTGACAGACAGGTTATATTGGTCCCTCAGTTAGTTATGAGAGTAGGCCTATCCCCTTCAGATACGCTTCCCTGAACACGACAGTGACAGGGTCTTGAACTGACAGACAGGTTATATTGGTCCCTCAGTTAGTTATGAGAGTAGGCCTATCCCCTTCAGATACGCTTCCCTGAACACGACAGTGACAGGGTCTTGAACTGACAGACAGGTTATATTGGTCCCTCAGTTAGTTATGAGAGTAGGCCTATCCCCTTCAGATACGCTTCCCTGAACACGACAGTGACAGGGTCTTGAACTGACAGACAGGTTATATTGGTCCCTCAGTTAGTTATGAGAGTAGGCCTATCCCCTTCAGATACGCTTCCCTGAACACGACAGTGACAGGGTCTTGAACTGACAGACAGGTTATATTGGTCCCTCAGTTAGTTATGAGAGTAGGCCTATCCCCTTCAGATACGCTTCCCCAACACGACAGTGACAGGGTCTTGAACTGACAGACAGGTTATATTGGTCCCTCAGTTAGTTATGAGAGTAGGCCTATCCCCTTCAGATACGCTTCCCTGAACACGACAGTGACAGGGTCTTGAACTGACAGACAGGTTATATTGGTCCCTCAGTTAGTTATGAGAGTAGGCCTATCCCCTTCAGATACGCTTCCCTGAACACGACAGTGACAGGGTCTTGAACTGACAGACAGGTTATATTGGTCCCTCAGTTAGTTATGAGAGTAGGCCTATCCCCTTCAGATACGCTTCCCCGAACACGACAGTGACAGGGTCTTGAACTGACAGACAGGTTATATTGGTCCCTCAGTTAGTTATGAGAGTAGGCCTATCCCCTTCAGATACGCTTCCCTGAACACGACAGTGACAGGGTCTTGAACTGACAGACAGGTTATATTGGTCCCTCAGTTAGTTATGAGAGTAGGCCTATCCCCTTCAGATACGCTTCCCGAACACGACAGTGACAGGGTCTTGAACTGACAGACAGGTTATATTGGTCCCTCAGTTAGTTATGAGAGTAGGCCTATCCCCTTCAGATACGCTTCCCCGAACACGACAGTGACAGGGTCTTGAACTGACAGACAGGTTATATTGGTCCCTCAGTTAGTTATGAGAGTAGGCCTATCCCCTTCAGATACGCTTCCCCGAACACGACAGTGACAGGGTCTTGAACTGACAGACAGGTTATATTGGTCCCTCAGTTAGTTATGAGAGTAGGCCTATCCCCTTCAGATACGCTTCCCTGAACACGACAGTGACAGGGTCTTGAACTGACAGACAGGTTATATTGGTGCCTCAGTTATGAGAGTAGGCCTATCCCCTTCAGATACGCTTCCCCGAACACGACAGTGACAGGGTCTTGAACTGACAGACAGGTTATATTGGTGCCTCAGTTAGTTATGAGAGTAGGCCTATCCCCTTCAGATACGCTTCCCTGAACACGACAGTGACAGGGTCTTGAACTGACAGACAGGTTATATTGGTCCCTCAGTTAGTTATGAGAGTAGGCCTATCCCCTTCAGATACGCTTCCCCAAACACGACAGTGACAGGGTCTTGAACTGACAGACAGGTTATATTGGTCCCTCAGTTAGTTATGAGAGTAGGCCTATCCCCTTCAGATACGCTTCCCCAAACACGACAGTGACAGGGTCTTGAACTGACAGACAGGTTATATTGGTCCCTCAGTTAGTTATGAGAGTAGGCCTATCCCCTTCAGATACGCTTCCCTGAACACGACAGTGACAGGGTCTTGAACTGACAGACAGGTTATATTGGTCCCTCAGTTAGTTATGAGAGTAGGCCTATCCCCTTCAGATACGCTTCCCCGAACACGACAGTGACAGGGTCTTGAACTGACAGACAGGTTATATTGGTCCCTCAGTTATGAGAGTAGGCCTATCCCCTTCAGATACGCTTCCCCAAACACGACAGTGACAGGGTCTTGAACTGACAGACAGGTTATATTGGTCCCTCAGTTAGTTATGAGAGTAGGCCTATTCCCTTTAGATACGCTTCCCCGAACACGACAGTGACAGGGTCTTGAACTGACAGACAGGTTATATTGGTCCCTCTAAAGGATCCCTTAAACTCGTATAGAGGTGGAGAGATTTAATATTTAACGAGGATTGGGAATAAATTATAGATTGAACCCATGAAAGCCCAATATATTTACTGTAGTTCCCTGTAGTTTCCCTGTTATGAATCGACACAGACTGACAATCGTCAATTACTTCAGACTTCTCTTGGAATGTCGTGCAGGAAATCTGAAGGTTGATTTGTTGAAGAACAGTTGCTATGCAGATAACCTTGGAAGACTTTGCTATTTAATTAAATTTCCTTTTACCATTCAATGGGGATTTTCTTAAACTGTGGTATATTCAAGAAAAAGAATATTTGATAGATCTTGAAAGGATTTATACCATAAAATAAATACCAGATATTCACAAAGAGATTAGTTTTTAACATTGCTTGATAATTAAATAAGTTATAGTACTGTATTTGATAGTTTATTTAATGTAAGAACTCTCCAGTTTTAAATAAGATATTTAATTACTTGGGATTGAACATTTTAAGCTAGGCCTAATGCATTTTAAAAACATCTATTGATAAGTTTGTAACAGAAACACTGTAGTTTTGAAATCACTGGCGATTCATAAAAATTATTGAAACATGAAAAATGTTTGAGGGAAAAGGGGCTAGAAAACGAATACCTGGCCAGCCAACATGTTATATCACTGACGCTCTCAAGCGTTCCATTCCACACTTTTGTTCCTATTTCCCAACGGAGGAATACTTTCTGCGCGTTTATTAAGTTTGCCTGTTTTATCTAATATAAAATAACAGGATGTATTAAAAAATTGTTTCCATAAAGCAAGCATTGTTACTCAAGCAATCATTACTATTAGGTTTTTGTATATTATTAAACATTCTCGTGTGTTTAAAATATCTGTCACCAAACAGACGAATACATTGAACGGATACATTAACGGAGAGCTAAACGTCATATATTAGATGTAGGAGTATCATTTTACGATGTAAATTTATTAAAATCCTTTTAAATCAACCAAGGTTATAGTGCAATTAACCCGTATTCCAATTTCTATGCAGATATGTAGCTTCCTTCATAGAGGGAATTTTTCATGTTGAGAACTACCACCGGTTTGGGGCTGCAACTTGGGTTATTGAGTGATGGCGGGATTTCGCTAAACCACAACGAAGTATAGATATTGAACCCTCAACTCCCAACAATTTAACTTAAGAAAAAAGCTTCAAGGAAGACTACGACTGAAGAAGGCTTATAAATGTCTACACCTGACACCTGATTTTAAATATCGTAAACATTCACATTTTTTACGTTTCTGTGAGTTAAATATCATGAATCAACCTTGTAGTTAGTGGTAGCAAGATATATATTTAGCATGTATGGCTCTCCTAATATCCTAAAAAATGATTATACACCAGGAAATCCAAAAGGCGCACCAGGGTGAATTGGAAACGATTCATTTCAGGATTGGTTAAGATTTGATTCCGTGCTAATGTAATGATCTCTCTCATGCTGGTGATACCACTTTTCTATAATCAACGGGTTATGATTATATAGTAAGGTTTTTTACAGGGCGGTGGCCATGTGACTCTCTGCTGATGTGATGATCTCTCTCATGCTGGTGATACCACTTTTCTATAATCCACGGGTTATGATTATATAGTAAGGTTTTTTACAGGGCGGTGGCCATGTGACTCTCTGCTGATGTGATGATCTCTCTCATGCTGGTGATACCACTTTTCTATAATCAACGGGTTATGATTATATAGTAAGGTTTTTTACAGGGCGGTGGCCATGTGACTCTCTGCTGATGTGATGATCTCTCTCATGCTGGTGGGATACACTTTTCTATAATCACGGTTATGATTATATAAGGTATTACGGTCATGTGACCTGCTGATGTGATGATCTCTCTCATGCTGATACCACTTTTCTATAATTACTGTATTAAATATTAAATCATTTATAATTCTACAAAAAAATAAAAAATTTATAATTTTTTCATATAAGTATGATTATATAGAAAAATTTTTACACGGAATAGACTTCTGTGAATAATATCTCTCATGCTGTTAACACTTTCTATAATGGTTATGATAATATAAAATTTTTTTACACTACATGTGACTCCTGCTGATGTGATGATCCCATGCTGGTATACCACTCAAATAATAGTTATGATTATATGTAAGGTTTTCAGCTATGTGATGCTGAATGATGATCTCTCTCATTTTGTGATAACTTTTCTATAATAATATAAAATAGAGTTTTTTTACACAGACATTATTTCTTTTTTTTTATACTTTTTATAAAATAAAATATAAAATTTTTTACATCTGTTTCTGGTTTATGAGGTTTTGTGTGCGCTTATGGTCCGATCTATTTACATCATGTCGAATCAGAAAGAGGTAAATACAATATAAATTATCTATGTAAAAAAAATATGTTAAATAATAGTCTTATCTACATTTGAAATAATACATCATATTTTAAAATCACAGTTCTTTATAATACTCAAAAAGAGTTATTTTATACTCAATTTTTATTCGTCAATGAAAAAATAAACCTGAATAGTTTTGTGTTTTGTTTTATCCTTAATAGAAATAAAACAACAGTTGTAACATCTGAAAGTTTTTTAACAGTAGACTAATTTATATGTTCATTGATGTTTACAATTGATAAAGAAATAAAAGTATCTAAAAATAAACATCTTATAAATAAATTAATTGTAATAATCTCAGAATTCATTTTTAGTTTTTATTACTTGTGCGATATAAAGCCAAGCTTATAATTTTTTTTGTTTTCTGTACGCTTGAGGCATTTACGCCGTCTTCTAAAGGAAACAGATTACAATGCTTATTTATGTATTATATATATAAAATATGTAAAAATTGAATCTCGCCGCAGAAAAGTAAATCGAGTATATAAAAAACCCACTTACGTGATATTAACGAATTTTGATTCAGTTTCATGTCCTACTGGTAATAATCAGTGTTTTTTTATTTAGAAATAAACAACTGTAAAATCAAAATTATATGTTTAAATCATTATTTAAAACCTTTTAAATCATACTATATTAAAAAGTTATTTTATTGTATGACTAATTATAATAATGGCATATTATTAATAATTAATTGTAAAAAGCTAAATAATAAACTTATTAATTGTTTTCTGTAATGATTGTTAATCAGGTTTGCAGGTTAATGATCTTTTTTATAAATAATTAGCAAAATTACTGTAAATTATATATGTAAATAATAAAATATGTAAAATCTCGCACAACTCAGGGTTCAGATTGAATCTGAGCCCTATATATGCCCTTGAATCTAACGAACTGTATATATGTGTTTTGTATTAAGGGAATTAGTTTTCTTTATTTAAGCAGAAATAAACATTTCAAAATATACCTGTATGTTCTAATCATCCTTATTAAATTATAAACCTTTATTATTATCTTTCTGGATGTTACAGTATATGGTTGGTTACATGGTTAGATAAATAATTAGTTAAACATTTAATGTAAATCTAATTTAATTTCAATAATAAATTAAGCTTTATACTCTTATTAATAAGTGCCAAACTAAAATTCGCTGATTTTTATGGAATACAACTATGTATGAAGCTTCATATTTGTAAAAGATTTTATACTGTAGAACATGTTTGAGCTTTTGCAACTGTATGTCTGCTATTTAATTATAACTTTTATATAATTAGAACCAATATAACTCAACAGAATAATAATGTCAGCCTTTCTTCATTTCATTTACCAACGTTCGTATTTAAGGTGTGATGTGAATTTATATTTCAGGTATTAATCGAGAGGATTGATAAAAATAAAGGTATAGTCTATATGAAACACCTCGCTTTGATTCTCACAAATTGATCATTTGATCTTAATTGGCACTAAACTATGACGTTTATTTGTTGTGTGTGACCTTGACAGTTGATACCATTCAATAACTTCAAGTTAATTGTGAATAAACGGTATTTAGAACTTTCTCCATCTGAAAATAAATTTTAAGAACTTTCTTCGAATCTATTTTCAGATGGAGACCTTCAAGAGCTTTAAGAACTTTACAGATGTAGAACATGACAAATTTTGCTTCTACCACATTCCTAAATGTCTCGCCATATACTTGTATTTGTTTGCGAGATTCAAGTATTTCATGATTTTACATCTTAAATACTCCTATATTATGAGTTTTATATTTTTGTACCTTGTATTTGGTGTTCGGCATCATCTAAAAAATAAAAGACAACTACAGGCATAAAACCTTTTTACAGTAATGCAATTTTGTCAATTATTTTAAAGAGTTTGGCAGATTTGTGCCAGTTAAATTACCTTGATTTAATTCAATGCTTGATTTTTCCCAGTTTTCGTCTCGTCAGAGCAAAAGCTTGACTGGAGTCTGACCACATTTGTTAGTGGTTGGTTGTGTCTTCCAAAAAGGAATATTTACATTTATGAGCTTATTTAGGATGGAAACTATTGCTACAAACAGATTAATTTTATGACGTTTTACATAATCTAAATATTATATGCTTCTTACCTACATTATTTACACACGATAAATTATTGATAAATACTGTTCGTTAAATACACCAACCAATTAAAAACTAAAAAGGTGATAGGTATTAGAGGCAAAAATGTCAAACTAGAGATCATAAACTATGAAACAAACAGAGAAGCCCTTAAAGAGAGGTTCATACGACGAAGTACTAAGAACATAGAAGTCCTAACGAAGAAGTCCTAACAGAGAGGTCGTAACTGAGAGATCGTAACGGAAAAGTCCTAACGAGAAGTCCTAATAGAGAGGTAGTAACGGGGAGATCTTAAAGGAGAAGTCGTAATAAAGCCTGTATTACTGGTGATAGTATCCACAATGGACTCCACGAGTGGCCCTGTCTAGGGCTGTTTTGTTCCCACACATCAACGTCGGTGATCACGAAAATAACTTTAAGCAGTCTAAATAGTTCTTTGTAATAAGTTATATATATGCATTATATATATAAAGACCGAAGTTCTCGAAGAGTAAAACAAATTTTATATTTGAATTGCAAATGAAAAAGATGCGGAAAATTATTCAAACGTCCAACGTCTTGTGCCCACTCAAATTTGACAGCTACTTCCGGCCAAGTGGCCGACCAGGTGGATTGATAGGCTGTGATGTAGCTGTGACGTCACTAGTGTCGTCATTGATAGGGTATTTAAAATTTAAATAAAATCTTGCATTTTTCGGAACTTCCGAAAATGCAAGATTTGTTTAAAAACAATTTCTGGTGGCCTTGACCTACTTACCTATTTTGAACTATTTAAATTTGACCTATTTGACTTGACCTATTTAAATTTTAAATGCCCTACCAATGACGACACTAGTGACGTCACAGCTACATCACAGCTTATCAATCCACCTGGTCAGCCACCTGGCCGGAAGTAGCTGTCAAATTTGAGTGGGCCAAAGTGGCTACTCTCCTTCTACTAACACCTTATAACGGTACCTTGGAACTGCGTTGATGAATTATAGCCTATTGTAGTTTATTGTGGCGTTGAACCCTTTCAAAATAAAATGTATTAGACACATTACCACAGTACATAACCCCAGAAAGGATAACCAACCGCATTTCCAATTAAAAATTTAACTTGACGTTGTATCCACTAGTGGTCGATTGGGTGGGCGCCTTAGAGATTAATATTCTTTTATTTATTCAAAACAAATGTCTTAGCAAAGCTTTTCAGCGATAATTCTTTTAATTTTAACATTTTATTTAGCTTTTGGGTAAATAAGAACTATTATAAACTATACCATTGGAAAGAAAATGTTTTTTATATCTAAATGAAGGAAAGTTTCTTTTGACACCCTGTAGATGTTCAATGTGCCGCCAATCCATCGAAAACCGGTTTCCTAGGGAAGTTGTATGTGTGTCTGTATTTTACATGAGTCTATAGCTTATTCCTTATATATGTTTATATATAAGGAACTCAATATAGTTTATATATAAGTTTATATGTATATTAGCTTCAAATATGACTAATATAATAAGGGTGTAGTGTTCTCTTTTGTGTATCCGCACTATCGAATACTACGTTAATCAACAAAAAACATCTTCATAATTAGACCAGTTCGTAATTCAGAGGCAATGGTTTGGATTCCACGTTAAACTGTAAGTCACTTACTTGCCATCGGCTGTTGGACAATTAATTAACAGTCGTGTCTAAGGAACATGTCAACCTTAGTCAGTAACATGACTACAAGATCGCGCCAAAATCATCTTACACTCAATCCTCATTTATACTTGGCTTAAAATACCTATCTTGTGGTACGGTCGTCATTTCAATGATCTAATTTGATCTAATTTAATTTTACTTAAGGGAGAAAGTATATGTCAGTTCACTGATACCGTTACTATGTAACTATTGGAATCAGTCTAACGATTAAACTTAATAATTGTGATTGGAAATAAAATGTAAATCAATTACTTAAATCCAGAAATTGATAAGAATATAAACACAGTACGTTGCGGTTTAAAGTTCCAAAACCAATCATAAAAAGAAAAAGTTAAATTCATATCCCGATGATTGTTTAAAATATTGCGCTAAAGCTAAATTGTGTAGTTTTTATAAAAATATTTGAAAAGTAAAAAATTTTTCTTCCTCTTGGCAGCGAACATACTTACTCATTTAAAAGTTATACTTATTGAGAATGAGCATATTGATATAAGCTCCTTTATTATTGGAAATATTGTGATACAACATTTCTTAGTTTAGCATTATTATTGTAAGCATAAATAAAATTCTCGTGTTTCTTACGGTAACTTACTCACTTATTTGTTATACCTTGTTATACTTACGGGGAGTAAGTACAGAATCTTGTTAGCCTATGATTATAATTAGTTTGTACCATCATGGAACTACCAATTTAATTTAAATACGTTGAGTAGGCCTATGCAATGCAATGCTATTGCTAACAGGTATTGCTATTGCTATTGCTAATTTTAACCTATTTGTATTGTAAACTACGTAATAATTAATTAGACTGTTGGAATATTGATCTGTTGTTAAAAATAGCTATGTCATCTAACCTTATGAATGTATAACGTTAAAGATTTATATTTCCATACAATCGATGGTGTCTCATTTTTTATGTCAGTATTAAATTCTATGTTTGATATGTTTAAACAATGCACTCGGGTAATTAGTCGCATAGTTAAAAAACAAGCAATAGATATGATCAGGAACACTGTTTTGAGAAACAAGCAATAGATATGATCAGGAACACTGTTTTTAGAAACAAGCAATAGATATGATCAGGAACACTGTTTTGAGAAACAAGCAATAGATATGATCAGGAACACTGTTTTGAGACCATATACAGTAATACATATTGTTAATCTTAAGGTTAAATTCATATTAGTGTTAGTATATTTTTTTAAATATGTAATAAGTAAATCGGTTAATACAACGATACTTAGTTATTTATAAGTGGAATTTTTGAATTTAGCAGTAGTGTTATTCATTCCTCAAGCAATATGAAGCAACATTTAGAGATTTCAAATCAAAGTTTGTTGGTATGAAATTGTGGATAAAAAAGAAGTTTAAGAAATCCTCTTTGGGAGAAAATCAAGAAACAGTGGAGGAGTGCAAGATTATCATGAGTGGTTTTGTCGATTTGTCTTTCCGGTCTGCGGCGAACTCACAATATTCTCTCACGACTTGAACAAGTCTAACGACTGGGAAAACTTCAACACTTCCAGACAGGAGTTTACGGACAGACACAATACTGATGAAATCATAGAAAATTAAAACAGGGGATTGTAGATCTTTATGTAGTAAATGATGTATGTAAAAGGAACATAAAAATTCAGATTTTTTTATTTTAAAATGTACTTGTGTAACATTGGCATAATATAAAATGTAAATATACATTTTGGTCATTAATTTATATTAAAAATACGTGAATACCAAATAAGTAAAAGAACTCTTATATGAGCTGGAAATTTTAATTTTCAAACAGTATATTTTTAAAATTCCAAATGTAACAAAATGGTCAAAAAACTAAATTCTAGTGGGTCATTTACACTCGTATTTGTGTATTTGTGTGTGTGTGTGTTCGCGCGTGCACGCCAGACTATACCAATGATTTCATCTTTACCAAATTTTAGATTTGCTCAGTTTTGGTGGACAGACTTTAAGGATGAAGTCAGGACAAGGTTGTTTGAGAATTTTTTTAAGAAACCATATTTAATTCCATAAACGTGAAAGGAATTATTCCTCATTAAAAATGGGCCTTCAAATTATTCCTTATGGACTCTTCAAAGAATGCAAGAAAAAACATTCCTTTATTGATTTTAACCGATAAACTTGAAACTTGATACGCAGCTTGTAGTTTGTATCACCCTGTAAAACACACTATAAATATGTGTGACACACATATTCTTTACATAGTGGTGAGTTAGGAACCCCCATCCTTAGCCCTAAGCCTTAACAGCTTCTTGAAAGTTTGGAAGCAAAAATAAATTGAATTTTTAATTTCAGTACAGTAGTATGTTTTGAAATTTTCACACAAAATTAGAATATAATGGACAAATATGTATGGATAAAGTATTTTATTTGTTTCTTTTTTAGCGAATTTCCCATAGGGAAGAAGCTATTACCGTAGGTCTCATGGCGAGACTTAAGCCCGGGACCATGTTATTTTTTCTTCTTTAGGTGCCCAGAGACCAAAAACAATAGTTGTTAAATAGTTATATATATATATATATATATATATATATATATATATATATGTGTGTGTGTGTGTGTGTGTGTGTGTGTGTGTGTGTGTGTGTGTGTGTGTGTGTGTCTGTGAACACGATAACTCTCGTAAAAGTGGTCCGATCGAAACCAAATTTGGTAGAGACGTGTATTCCTACAAATGCTTGTACGAGTTCGTAAACCAGATATACCGGTCAATGGGAACGGGTGGTTTGATGGTGGGTTTTGTACCCCAAAATGGGGTTTTTTTGCGTTTTCACGTGTAATTTTTAAAAATTTATAATTTTATCTTTCACCATTAGAATCTGCTAAAAAAAACTCCACAATTAAGTTTCATAGAGTTTTTCTATATCTCCAACGGTTACCGAGATATTAAAAATTTAAACACAGTACGTTGTATTTTGGGGCTCCAATGTTAATCTTATGGAGGACAAGGAAAATTTAATATTTCCCATATTAAACAATATTTTTGGATTAAACTTGGTATTTACTTTCATGTTGTTGATACCCACCCGTTTATGCTTTAAAATCATAGTTATGTGTTTATCATGGCAGCAAACCTGCATACTCCTTTCCCATTTTAATCATATAGGGAACAGGTAAACTCCTTTATTTATGGACAGATGTTGATGAAAGTTGGTATAAATGTTAAAAATAAAAATTGTTTACGGTAGAAATGCCTACTTTCAATGTTCCTCACAGCAGAAAACCTGCACACTCTTTCCCATGTTAATCTTATGGGGAATAGACAAATAATTCTCATGTTTATGGACAGATTTTTATAAAACTTGTCATATATTATTATTATATTATTGATTTGGAAATTCGCTGAGTACGCAGGTCTGCTACGACGGGTTGTTTTAGATTTACAGTATGAACTAGTTCAATGACAATATTTTCGTAGCTAAAATGTAAGGTATCAACAAAGACATGGATCTCCAGTCTAGCAGCAGCAATTTTACAATATTAATTTGACACAAAGAATATAATACAACAAAGAAAATAAATTACTTAAAAATTGATTTTAAGTTATGCCTTATAATGTATTTAAATACCATATGTTTACACGTTTAAACAGAATGCACGTAAACTATGCACGGAACCCTAGTTGTCGTTATTTGCTAAATAATCGTCTATTTTAAACAGTGGGGAACAGTGACCTGAATCTAACACTGGTATTATTTTTGAAACGAATATTGTTCATCCCAATATTGGTAATTGTAATGAAACAAACATTCTTCAATACAAATGACTTGATTTTGTGTGATTTCCTGAGAATGTAAGCGTCATTGTAATATTGTTGCGTTACCCGTTTAGTGGTTGCAAGTTAAGTCATCACAGCAATGTAGACATCACAATGTGCTTAGCCAGTCCAGGCTACATTCTCGGCATTCCCCCTTTGTGATACCCACTGGTGATACTAACCACTGTTTAGCACTTGGTTGTCTTTCCTGTAGATCCGACTTCTATCTTTGTATACATATATCGTCAGTTTAAATTGTCATCGCGATCTTCACGCATACCTATGCCAAGTTTAAATTATTTTATTACAATTTAAATTCATTATATTTTTATCACACCTACATTTGACATGGGTATGTCTTAGCTCTGTGGGGGGGTGTTGGCGATTTTAAGATGGAAATCGTGAGATAGGTTTCCATAGAAACTACTAGAGCTGTTGTATTGAATTTTTAATATAAATGAATAAGATCAGCTGTTTAGATGAACTAAAACCATTCCCTTTAGATATATCCATGAACTAACCTACTTCCCAAAGGGAAGTAAATACAAACATTTTGACATGGACATGTCTTAGCTCTGCAGGGGGGTGTTAGTGTTTTAAAGATGGATGATATGTAACAGGTTTCCATAGAAACTACCAGAGCTATTGTATTGTATTTTTTATGTAAATTAATAAGAATCACATGGCTATCTCTCCATGGCTAACGAGATCTTTTTAAAACTAAATATTTTTAAGTTTTCTGAACTATAAAAATCGTATTTTTCTATATATTATATATTTTTATATATTGTTATATATTTTTACATTATAAAAATCATGTAAAATATTGAACAAACACTATTTATATTTAAACATCGACTAACCCGATAATGAATGGGACGTTGAGCACAAACGACACAGAGTAATCTAATTATCTATCATCACTTCACTCGGATCTTAGATATGATAAAAATTATTTATTTTATATTTCCATGAACGGTTATTGTTTTACTGTACACTTGGTGTTGAATGAAGCCATAACACAAATATTAATTCTATTTAAAATCAATTTATCCAACAAAAAAGATAAAATTTTTTCTTACAAATATACACTTAATATAGCATGAAAATTCTAACGTATATTTGAATAACTATACAATGTCAACGCATACAAACAAGTTACATTGCTACAATACAATACAATCCTTCGGAGAAAAATAATCCATATTAAAACTATTGAAGTAAGATTTGTGATAAACTTTATTACCATATATACTTAAATATATAAACGTTACACATTATATTTGGCAAAACAGTTAGCATGGCATCCTAAATTACATTTTTCAATTTTTATTTGTAAAAATCTTGTGGACAATCAGCTCATTGAATCTGCTTGGGCCTACGATTATCCAATCTTACTCCGTCTGGCACTCACCATTTGGCCGGTTTCAGCGGCCTTCCAACTGTTAATAGATTGACACATATCCCAAGGTACACTTGAACTTTCTTCTAGTTTGAAATTTTACACAAAACTAGATCCTGCAACTCATAGGCATATTGATTTCATTGAAATGTCCTGGGGCTACGCCCTGTGAACGTCATAGATTTCAATGTATACATTTTCAAAGAATGAAAACATAAAATTACTTGAATGCCAACAGCTGTGGACACTAATATTTGAAAGATCGGGAAACAGAAGACACAGTTGCTGTAAATGTCCTAGGATTCAATGTTTACAGTTTATTATTTCACCATGTGATTACAGTACTTTTTACAGTCCAGGAAGAAGAAGACAGAAATTTTATATTTACAGATAAACTTCTGGATCGAAATTACTATTGTACTATTATTATTTCCGATAATAGTAGATTTTAAGTTTTATATCGATGCCCGTCCCCATTACGTTATTACTTATCCTTTCCCTATATTACTTAACAGTATACAGTATTACTTCACTCACTGCACTGTACAATGTCGAGTATATTTGTTCACATGGGCCACTCTCGTAATGTCGCAGTCACTAGTGTAGGCTAGATTACCAGCAGCTATCACTCACTGCACTGTACAATGTAGAGTATATTTATTCATATGGGCCACTCTCGTAGTGTCGCAGTCACTAGTGTAGGCTAGATTACCAGCAGCTATCACTCACTGCACTGTACAATGTAGAGTATATCTATTCACATGGGTCACTCTAGAAGTGTCGCAGTCACTAGTGTAGGCTAGATTACCAGCAGCTATCACTCACTGCACTGTACAATGTAGAGTATATTTATTCATATGGGCCACTCTCGTAGTGTCGCAGTCACTAGTGTAGGCTAGATTACCAGCAGCTATCACTCACTGCACTGTACAATGTAGAGTATATTTGTTCACATGGGCCACTCTCGTAGAGTCGCAGTCACTAGTGTAGGCTAGATTACCAGCAGCTATCACTGAATGAACTGTACAAAGTAGAGTGTATGTTCATATGGGCCACTCTCGTTGTGTCGCAGTCACTAGTGTAGGCTAGATTACCAGCAGCTATCACTCACTGCACTGTACAATGTAGAGTATATTTGTTCACATGGGCCACTCTCGAAGTGTCGCAGTCACTAGTGTAGGCTAGATTACCAGCAGCTATCACTCACTGCACTGTACAATGTAGAGTATATTTATTCATATGGGCCACTCTCGAAGTGTCGCAGTCACTAGTGTAGGCTAGATTACCAGCAGCTATCACTCACTGCACTGTACAATGTAGAGTATATTTATTCATATGGGCCACTCTCGAAGTGTCGCAGTCACTAGTGTAGGCTAGATTACCAGCAGCTATCACTCACTGCACTGTACAATGTAGAGTATATTTGTTCATATTTGTAATAAAAAAACTAATAAAAAAGTACGTATTTTCAAGGGAATATAGAATTTATACTATGGAATATAGAATTCTAGCAATTTGTATGAAATCAATATATACTATATTGAAGTTTAAATTAACATTGAAAAGATATTTTATTGGGGTCTATAACAATGATTGTAATAGTGTTAATAAGAATATTGATAAGAATAATTTTAATACTATACGAAATAATAAAAAAAGATAATTAATTATAATTTTAGTCAAATTACCACCACTACATCTACTGTATATAATCAAAGTTCTCTTGCTTTATTCAGTTTTAACTTGATTTATCTTGTTGGAAATCAAACAATCCATCGCCTTATATAATATCGTGAGTCAATATCTTGATCTTTGATGATTAACGTAGCTATTAGCATTTCAGTTCAGCTCAAAGGAATTTAATAATTAGTTAGCTATTTACTCTTAGCTCGACTGTAGAAATTATCTAACACTGGTATATTGGGTTCAATAATTATTCTAACAACTTACAACGTTCTCCTGATAGCTGTACTACAAGTATGTTTTTAAGTAAAAATATACCTATGCACTATGCATGAAACACTTTTAAATATAATTAATAAATTATGTTTGAAAGGTTATTTAACTGTTGGCAGCTATATTATCCACCAATAATTTGGAATTTAAAAATATAGTCTTAAAAAGGACGAAAATATTACAGAAGGTATAGTTTAAACTATAGAACTTATTTACCCTCAGCACTATGGCTACGCCAAAGAGCTACTTAAAACAGAAATGTATTAAGTATTTTATTATAACTGTAGCACTTAAATATGTACATAACCTCCTTACGCATAGTATGTTTATGTTTTTTGAGGATAACATGCATTATCTTGTTACACAAAAAATGCCGTGTCCTGTCAACCGCCATAAATATTGTGGACGTAGTGAGTGTAATATGGTTTGGTGATATTGGTGGTTTTGGTTATTATATTATTGATTTGGAAATTCGCTGAGTATGCAGGTCTGCTGCGACGGGGGTATTTATTGTTTAATTTCACTCGTTCCAAACGAATTACTCTCTAATTACGTGGAGAGAGTAGAAGCGTTGTAATACCATAACACAGTAAAAATACAAAGCATATAGATTATAGGCCTACTTGTTTGATGCCCTCTCCATACACCACTCATTGCAGCGTCGATCTAAGACCCTAGGTTATTGATACCCAACGGCGAACACCATTTACAATTATAGATTTTAAAAAGTGAAGCTATGGTAGGCCTATGGTATGGACTATACAATACATTTAAAGATAATATGTTAACTTACTCCTGGATATGAGATACAGTATAATCCAACTATACTATTCTACTTTTGCTATGGTCTTGTGTGTATTAGTGTGTGTGTGATGTACTAGACCCATACACCATCTATGGCACTAGCACTAATTCATCTCTTTCTTGGAAACCCTGACACTTTACCAGTTCCAAACTTAACGTTTAATATTCATTAAAGAATGTGTACTTATATATCTGTATCTTCCATAATTCCTTTCTCTTTCTTTATTTCATACTATGAAATCATAATTATCACTATGCCAAGAATGATAATAATCTAAATTTTTGGGAAATATAAAAATCTAGAATCTGAATGTTTCTTGTTTGTAGCTAAAACGATTGTATCCGACTATCATGCAGGAACGACTGGAAAAAATGATTCGGAATTCACCAGGCTCCTTTACAGTCATAAGTAACAAACAAGTGTAAATCAGTTTTTGAAGACATTGCTCTGTACCCTGTTATTGATCATATATCACTCGACACCTGAAAATGGTTTAATTTTGGAAGCACGTTTGAATAACAAGAAAGATTTAACAAGTCTTGTATTGACATCATTAACGATTCCCATGGTCCAACCTGACTTATAAGACTGAAATAATGTATAGATGTACACAACAATCATAAAATATGACCTAGCTATTTAGGAACAAGTTTATTAATCTCTAGATCTAGTCATGGTTAGTTATTTCGTTTCACAATGAAGAATTTTGCAGCATATATTTTGAGGTGTAAATTGTTTTTGGCCAGGAGAGACAATTGTTATAGTCTCTGTATCTTAATCTGAAGATCACAGGTTCGATTTTGAGCCAAATCTTGGAAGAATTTTGTATGTTTCAATGCTTGAGATAAAGCTCCCTGTGATTATCCAATACTATAATACGAGCAAGATTTGTATATATATATATATATATATATATATATATATATATATATATATATATTTGCACACGGATCTCGAAAACAACGCCGAGGAATTTCTTTAAATTTTGGAAATAACTAATTTCCGAGTAGAAAATAAGTTCTAGATAGGTCTAATGTCCAGGAAAATTCGTGTTTTCTTGTAATATTACGTTTAAAATCAAAAAAATTAACATTACGCTTATGGAGAATAAAATGTAAACAATACAAACCAAAACAGCTGTTTATAACCGTTTGACAGTTCTTGATTGAAGACTGCGGGGAACAATATAGAGGTTATGCATTAATATTTATTTTATGAATTAAATAAATGCAAAATTATCAGGTTACTAAGCAATTTGTAAAAACTTAAGGGTTTAAGGAACTTAAGGATAGCTGTGCGAAATAAAAGCAGAAAAAAGTATTTCCAAAATCTTCCGTGTTTTGATAGAAAACGTATTCGTTGTATTGCTTGAAGCCACTGTAACAAACCAATTAATTTATGTAAATTAAATTTCTCTTTTGCTTTTCAATCCTCATTCCGTTTAGAACAAAATCAGTTGATCACAGGCTAATAATAACGGTATGGATAATTAGACAGTAAATGATCGGCTTTGGCTAAAAGACATTAAACGGCATCGCTCAATTGACTAACGTCGTAGCCGAGTTGTAGCGTGTCGGCCTCAAGAACTATAGGCCGCGAGTTCCATTACCACCAGGGGCGATTCTTTTCTTTCATTGCTATATTAACTATGGTGTATTAAATGGGTTTTATTTCAACCACATAAATGTTTTCATTGGGCAGTAAATTTGTTTTAATTTTGCTAATTAACTTGTAAAAACATGTCTTATTCTATCCGAGCAAAGCTCGGTCACCAGGTACTTGGACTATTAATCAATTAATGATATTTGCGAATCAGCTGATTGTTTTTCAGTAGCAAAAGACCTGTTATAAAATCCATTATATTTTACACTAACAGTAACCCCGTCCTTTGAACGGGTTGTAGGAATCAGTTTAAAGAAGAAAGATTATCATACCAAAATGTAAACCTGAAATCCTAAACTAATTTGTTTAGGATACAAAGAAAATAAATCAATACGCAGCTTTATTATTTAGCATTACTTTACAATTAAATAGATTAGAAAATTTATACCACTATTAATTAGTTATACGTTTTTTATACAGTATGATTTCGAAATGAGTTTAAAATCAATGACCAATACAAACTAACTAATATTGATTTGACAGCTGTTTGTTTTTATTTCTATTAAATGTTTAAACTACAAAGACAGCTGATTATTAGTAGTAGGTTATTTATTGAAAATTGAGTCAAAATGCGAGTAATATCGCGTAAAAGTGGGTTTTACAAACCTCGTTATTTACTTTTCAAAGGGTGGCGGGCGATTTCAAGCATTTATAAACCTTCTCTGGAATGTAGAGAATACATGAAATAAGTTTCATTGTAATCAGTTTTCCCGTTTTTTCGGAGAAGACAGCGTAAAATGCATCCTGGAGCGTCACAGACAAACCGACAGACAGACAAAAATTGAGATAAGCCCGGTTTCGGCTTCTCTAACGCACGAAAAGTAAGAATAAATTAAAAATGAATAATTCTGAGCAATCTACAGACAAAACTCTAATTTTATTTATATAGATTATTTTCTTCACTAAAATCACCGTTACCCTCGTACTTGGGTTGGTTTTTAAAGAATTACATTAATCATTAGCCAGTCAAAAGATAATATAATAGTATGATTGGTTCTATCAGATTGTTTATTTTAACATAATTATAGCAAACATAATTACGAGCCTTTCCGCTCGTACCAAAAGGGGGCAGCTGACTCATATTACCTAACCCGTGCCTGCTGGGCACTTCCAATCTGTATCATAAGGAGGGGGGCTGACTCATATTACCTTACCCGTGCCTGCTATACGGCCTGCTCTGGCACTTCAATCTGTATCATAAGGAGGGGGGCTGACTCATATTACCTTACCCGTGCCTGCTATACGGCCTGCTCTGGCACTTCAATCTGTATCATAAGGAGGGGGGCTGACTCATATTACCTTACCCGTGCCTGCTATACGGCCTGCTCTGGCACTTCAATCTGTATCATAAGGAGGGGGCTGACTCATATTACCTAACAGTGCCTGCTATACGGCCTGCTCTGGCACTTCAATCTGTATTATAAGGAGGGGGCTGACTCATATTACCTTACCCGTGCCTGCTATACGGCCTGCTCTGGCACTTCAATCTGTATCATAAGGAGGGGGCTGACTCATATTACCCCACCCGTGTCTGCTATACGGCCTGCTCTGGCACTTCAATCTGTATCATAAGGAGGGGGGCTGACTCATATTACCCCACCCGTGTCTGCTATACGGCCTGCTCTGGCACTTCAATCTGTATCATAAGGAGGGGGCTGACTCATATTACCCCACCCGTGTCTGCTATACGGCCTGCTCTGACACTTCAATCTGTATCCCAGACCATTCCCTGAGATTAACCGTCGTCACTCCGTGTTACAGACAGTTTACGATCTGAAACCTCTTACGCTGATGGCCATCGTGCCACGGGGAACCTTCATCTTTATATCGACATGGCCTATTTCCATTGTCACATCTCCCCTGATCCCTACTCCAGGAGCATAATTGTCTATGTTTTAACATAAATAACCTTCGCCACCCTGTCTGTCTAGAGGATTTCATTAAGTTTACTACATTCATTCAAAACATGTTAAATTTAGAGGCATTGCCATTAAATTCTTTTAAATAAAAAAATATCTTCTTCCAATTTCAGGTTGATTTGAGAGCCCCAACTTGATAGTAAAATAATGAAGTGAAACTCTTACAATATTCTGAGAAACGTAGAAGACTCAAACCCAAACCTTGCGTTATGACCTTGCTTATAAGTCATAGTGTTGTTCGGTATTATTTGAACTGATTTTGAAGAGAACAGATCGAATATGTTAAGGAATAACTGTACTAGAAAGATGTTTGTATATCACGTTCAGAATAACATTTTCATAATCACATTCGATATCCAGAAAAACTCCAGGTAGATAATCAAACTTGGAAAGGAAATCTGGATGTCAGTGGTTGGTAATGTCAAGTTGTTGACACAGCTTCTTTCCTTACTCAAATGCAAATTGAGTGCGGGAAAATAGACTGTTACAATTTGATCCTTCAAATTTGAATATAGATTAAATCCTTGTAAAGAAGAGCAGAACTTTTATTATATTGAAATATTTTAGCATTTTTATATTCATAATACTTATGAATATAAAAATGTTGTTGATGCAAGTAGAAACGATCGTCAAAATACATAAAAACCCCCGTCACAGCAGACCTGCGTACTCAGCGAATTTCCACCTCAATTATATGATAATAATAATACACGTACATGACAAGATTGATCAATCAATACCTGTTGATAAATAAGAGTGTTTGCCTATTCTGTGTAACATTAACATGTGAAAGAACATTGCAGATTTGCTGCTTTGAGTAATACTGAAAGTAAGCATTTTTACCATAAACTATTTTCATTCTGATTATATACCAAGTTTTATCAATAACTGGACATAAATAAAGGGGTTTGCACATTCTACGTAAGATTAACATGGGAAAAGAGTATGCAGGTTTGCTGCTGTGAGGAACACATAAACTATAATGTGTGTATGTATCCCAACCACATGAAACTAAACAAAAAAGATTCATTCAAAAATATTGGTTAATAAGTGAAATTAATTTTTCCTTATCCTCCATAAGATTAACATTGGAGCCTCAAAATACAACGTACTGTGTTTAGATTTTTTTATATCTCGGTAACCGTTGGAGATATAGAAAAACTTTCAGGAACTTAATTGTGTAGTTTTTTAAGCTGATTTTAATGGTGAAAGATTAAATCTAAAAATTTTTTAAATTACATACGAAAAACGCAAAAAACCCCATTTTGAAGTACAAAACCCCCCCGAACTACCCGTTCCCATTGACCGATATGTCTGGTTTACGAACTCGTCCGAGAATTTGTAGGAATACAGGTCTATATCAAATTTGGTCTCGAACGGACCATTTTTACGAGAGTTATCGTGTTCACAGACACACACACACACACACACACACACACACACACACACACACACACACATATATATATATATATATATATATATATAAATTTTATAAATTTTAACGACTATTGTTTTTGGTCTCTAGGCACCTAAAGAAGAAAAAATAACATGGTCCCGGGCTTAAGTCTTGCCATGAGACCTACGGTAATAGCTTCTTCCCTATGGGCAATTCGCTAAAAAATTAAAAATTACTTGAGAGAACGCAAAATCCCACTTTAGTGGTATAAAACCTCCCCCAAACTACCCGTTCCGATTGGCCGATATGTATAGATTACGAATTCGTCCAAGTGAATATAGCGATACACGTTTATACGAAATTTGGTTCGATTGGACCATTTTGACGAGAGTTTTTGTGTTCACTATATATATATATATATATTATAACGAATACTGTTTTTGGCCTCTGGGCACCTAAATACAAAAAAATAACATCGTCCCGGGCTTAAGTCTTGCCTTAGACCTACGGTAATAACTTCTTCCCTATAGAAAACTCATTAAAACAGAGCAGCAGTCACATGATTTTAAGAAAAAGTCTCACAGGATTTAATCAAGGTTTTTCTATTCACTGGTGAGAGTGAGTTTATGAAATAATGAGTAAATCCAAGTTGATTTTATCATTCATATAAGAGGAATGGAAGTTGGACAATGATTCAACGTTCCTCATAAGTTTGGCATGAGGAACAAGATACTCTAATTTCATTCTTATCTCTCATTATTCATTCTTATTTTTCATTTCTTATTCATCATTATTCTCATTTGTTACCCTCATACACCCTGGCCTCTACTTGCCTGACTTTAGGATGCTGAAAGATTCTCATAGTACTTGTTGGTAAATGGTGGAATTGACTTATTTGACCGATTTTGGATGGTATTCAAATGTTGGTTGTTATTTTACAGTTTTCTGTTCTGTCCCATAGTTTGTGCTGAGTGCATAAAACGGAGTTGGGTCGTCGGGTGAACGTGTTGCTGGAGGTTTCCCGGAACGAATTATGGTAATACGTCTAAAATTGTAAAGGCAATGTTAAATTTCCAAAATGGTCAAAGTCTCATGAAGTCTCATCTTGACCGAGATCCAAAAGCCATGTTTACATATTTTGTGATAGCTCACACTGTGCTTTAGAAAAGTCATGTCCTGAACGTGACGATCAGAAGTAACATTGTTCAGGAACATACCGTATCTTGAGCCAAGAGACTTTCTTTTACCCAACTCCTAAAATCACATGTTAAATTCTCAGCTTTAGCCGACTAAACTATGATCAGTCACTTCCTGTGACTATTGTCCTTGGAGAGGTTGGACGTGATTTGCAGATTGATGTAAAATAGTATGCAACATTGTTTCTTAATATTCGACAATTGACAATTTAAAACATCAGTCTATTTCTAAAAAAAGGGTTTTAAAGGTATGTTTTTGAGTTCTGGTTTTTATGGTCAGGATAAAACATAGGATTTTTGTATTGCAGGGAATTTTTTTTAAGCGGTGATAAAGTAGTCCTTTTGGGCTCTGCTGCCTTTAGTCGAGATTTTAGAGGCAATTACATTCAACGGCATTCTAATTACTAAGGATTGCCGTCAACAAACACGGGGGCCTGGGGAATCAGCTGTTAAGATGAACTGAAAACATTTCCCTTACACATATCCATGATCTAACCTATTTCCAACTGGGAAGTAAACGCAAACATTTTTTGCAGGAAATCTTAAATTAAACCCAAAAAGTGGAGTAGTATGTTTAGTCTAAAATTCTAAATTAAAACTATCAAACGGACGTTATTACCTTATCTTATATTTAAAAAAACTGATTTCCAGGCTGTTTGACGACAAAGTCTTTTCATTACGCTATGATATAATCAACTATTTCAGAAATTAACATTTAGCATCGATTATCATACTTTGCTGATCAAATATAATGCATTTAGTACAATTTTTAATGTATTTAATGTATTCCCTTTAGGAATTAGCTGAGATTAGCTTTGATGGATATTGTATCCAAGATAATGTCTTCTCTATACAGCTGTCCTCATTACCATATGATGTTACTTGCGTCTCAATTTTTTAGAGTGACGTAAATTACTGACACCACTCCCTCAAGAGCTTACACATATTTAGATTTAGATTATTGAAATGGCAACATACCCAGGTAGGTATTTCAAGCCAAGTATGAATGAGAAATGAGTGTAGGATGATTGTGGCGCGATCTTGTAGTCATGTTACTGACTAAGGCTGACATGTTCCTTATACAGGACTGTTAATTAATAGCCCAACAGCCGATGGCAACTAAAGGACCTACAGTTTAACGTGGAATCCGAACCACGACCTCTGAATTACGAACTCATGTTAAATCCACACTTTGGGCTATTAATCAATTACCAATCTAAACAACAGTTCGACGTTAGGTGTTAATAAGGCCAAAGTTTTTACCGTTTCCTGATGGAAGAAAAAAATATGTTTGGGACCGATAAACAAACACGTTCTTTTAGAAGGAAATATTACACAATTCGATAGAGTAACCACCCACCAAAAGCCACCGGAAAGTGTTAGCTGTGAAACAGCCGTCAAGCTATAAGTGGATACGCATTGCTTCCAGTTGGGTAAGGTTATATTTTTTCGTTAATGGTGACATAAAAAATGTAAATTTTAATAACATTTGTAGGCCATAAAACACCACTTACCGGCAGTTTTATGAAATATACTTCATTGCCCCTAGAGCAAAACACTAACAAGTGTCTCATAACGCAACAAGTTCCCGGTTTTTGGGAAGCGAGCAACAGGTTTAACGGCGAGTCCAACTCCATTAGCCACCCCTCCATCCGTGGCCACTGAAATGATGTCACAGTGCTATGGATCGAAATTTCTTAGCAAATATTTATCCATCGCCCTACGGGTTTAGTTAGTCTCTAAAACCATTTTATGTTCAAGTCTTGGTAACGAATATTCGCAAACAATTACCTTGTGAAAACTTAATTTTACGACCGATTAAAAGAGACAAATCTGTGCATCTTTAGAAACTATAAAATGTGTTTTGGGTGCCTTGTTAAGTTTCATCAACGGCTATATGTAATATACTATATTGACAAAAATGTATGCGTATTTTAAAATTTACTTGGGCATAGTTTAGACGACCCATAATAACTTGAAATTAGTAATAAAATAATATTACAAATCCTGCCATGTTCAATTCAAAATTGTTATTTGTATTTTTCCAAATATCTTTTACAGCAATTAATATTGACTCCACCACAAAAAATTATATATGCCAACGTAGCATTACATAGTCATACAAAAATATTTTATATTTACTTTCTTGTGGGAAATAGGTTACATTATCGATATGTTTAATGGTAATTTTTTCAATTCATCTAAACAGCTGTTCTTATTCTTTTATATTAAAAATTCAATAAAATAGCCCTGGTGGTTTCTATGGAATCCTGTTAATCATTTCCGTCTTACAAATCACCAACACCCCCCAGAGCTAAAACATATTCATTTAAAAATAATATTTTAATAAATTTTAAAACTACACAACGGTATACACTTGTTGTTAAGGCCAGAAATTATCTGCAAAGCAATATAGAAAATTATTCAATTTAATATAAAAATATAGCCATGTGTATAATAAATAATTTTCCTGATATTTACACAATATATCCAACAATTCTTTTTATAATTCAGATCCGATCTTCAGTTCTATTTACCATTTCCCTCTTTTGCTCCCACATCTTGTTTTCCATCATCCTTCGTGTCAGCATTCGCATCATTTTTTCCATCTTCGTTTTTACGTTTCTTCTTCTTCTCCTTTGCTTCCTCATCTTCAAAGTCATCTCTACAGCCACCTATGCTCTGCCCTGTGCCGAACCCTAGCCCTACAATTATCGGCCACCTCTTCCTCACCAGAACAGACCCCAGGAAGCCCCCCACGAGTCCTATACCGATATTCAGAGTCGCTGACGTCAAACAAGAGTCTAAAGAGGCCATCGTATCCTTTTTGCTCTTGGCTTCATGTTCTTTTCCATCATTTTCCTTAGGAGCACTTTGCTGTTTATTTGCCATTCTTTTCTGTTGCCACAATCGTTTGTCAACAGAGGCTTGCCCCTAAAAAACAATTAGAAATACTTTGGTGAGAATTAATTCAGTATAACTTATATATTAATGATTCTTTAATATCAATGTCATTTCAATTCTAGTCAATTTCAATTTCATTTCTAGTCAATGATAGAACTAAGTTTCAAGAAAAAAGGTAAATCATGTAAGCATACAATACAGGATCTAAGGAATTTCTTTGAATTGTGGAAATAACTAATTTACGAGTAGAAAATAAGCTCTAGATAGCTCAAATATCCATGAAAATACCGATTTTCTTGTAATCTAAAAAATACCATTAAGCTTATGGAAAATCAAATATAAACAAAACATATCATAGCATATTTTTTTGACTGTTTGACAGTGTTGTTGATAGAAGATGGTGGTGAACAATACGTTCAATGTAGGATGTGAATGGAGGTTTTTCATACCTATCTATAAATGTATGTAATAAATGAAACATTGTTAAATTAGTAAACGATTTGTAAAAAATAAAGGGTAAAATAGCTGTGCGAAACAAAAGCAGAGAAAAATATTCCGTGTTTCGATAAAAACTTATTCATTTTATTGTATGAATAAGCCAATGTAACAAAACAATTATTGGTGTAAATTCAATTTACCTTTTTCTCTTTAATCCTCATTCCTAACACAATCATTTGACCACAGTCTAATAATGTACGTGTAAATAATTATATCCGATCAGCTCCAACAATTATGTTGGCTTAAACATCCTAAAAGACAACAAAGCTTAGTGGACGCCGTAGCTAGGTGTTAGCGCGGAGGAAATACGAGCGGAAACAAATGAGATCTATCCTCGACCAGGGAAGATCTATTTTTGTTCAGAGTTGATACAAGTTAGAAACAAATGTTACATTAATAATTAAGGTGTATTAAGTAGTTTAACTTAATCTGTATAACAAGTGTTTACATGGAGTACATAATAAATGTGTTTTATTTTGGCTAATTAACTTATAGAATAAATGTCTTATTCTATCTGAGCAAAGCTCGGTCCCCAGTTTCAGCTTACTTTATACAGTTAACTGAAATGGCAACCTACCTAGATAGGCATTTTAAGCTAAGTATAAATGAGAGATAAGTGTAAGATGATTGTGACGCGATCTTGTAGTCTTATTACTGACTAAGGCTGACTTTTCCTTAGACAGAAATGTTAATTATTATATTATTGATTATTGTAGTATTCAATAGTGCGGACGTTAATCCACACAATATAGCTCTATACCCACCAACCATCGCTTACAACTAGCCACAATTCGTGACCTCCAAGGTGCTGGCTTACAGGACACGCCACGGTCTCAGTAATATATGAATTAAATGCCTATTCTCTGTTCGTATTTTAAATACTCGTAGGAAAAAAAATTCAATTTTTCAATTAGCATTATAAACGTTTGGTATAAATAGTACAACGTGGTGAATATAGCAATAACTCAGTTCAATAAAAACTACAACTGGATTTATTTAATGAATATCTTTATTTAATGGTTTTGCAGTTTTTTATATTAGAGATCAAATTTGGAATTAAGTTCAATATAATTTTTTCTGGGAATATAAAATGACAAAATATATTTTATTGATAATTAATTGTGTTTTGGTACGTACCCTTCGTCGGCACTTGGATGATAACTTATCTCCATAACGTCAAGTGGTCCAGTACCGGTAGGCCTATACATTGTCATGATAATCTTCGAGTGTTTGACGAGTGTTGCAAGTTCAGTATTGGTATTCCGATACTAGCTGTGGTCGTAAAGGTGATGCGAGGCTGGCGTAGTTTGTGAACAACGAGACAGATCAACCTCACAGTTGTTGTGATTTGTATTTTAGGACAGGAAGTGAGGTTTCAGTGGGCTAAGGGCTCACTGCGGCTCTCTGAGGACTATGTCCTCTACATCCAACAATTTTCATTTCTGTCGTATTTTAGGGATGAGATTTAATTAAATAGCACACATAATAGGCAGCATATTCTAATGTGCACCTTATTATCTAAACTGATTAACTATAGCAGCCAGGCCATTAGCAACCATATCGTTTATAAATGTTCTAAAACCCACAGTAGTTTAGTTATTGTCTCTGATAATACTATCGATACACTACTATCAATAATAATCATAGTTTATTTGCGTGAGAAAAATACAAAATATCTGTTAAACACTATTATTCTACAATCACGTACCTTTTGCCTTTAACGGTGTGTTTTTGTGAGTGTACTCAATTAGAGAAATGTTATGATTTTTATATGCTAATTACTTGATATTGTAGAATATAAAATTTAAATAATGAAAGAAACTGTACAATTAAAAATAAACACTGTTGATTTGTGATAACCTCAAATATTTATTATGACCCCATTATTTACAGCAGCTGTAAAAGTAACTTGGGTTTAAGTACAGATAAACAAAAAAAGATTAAAAACATTTATATATATATTAAATTATTTAAAAATTCAAAATCTAGGGCTACTTTTAGCAATATAATAAATAATAAAACCAAAAAAGTTGATACAAATTGTATTTTAAAATAGGTTAGGTAAATATGGCTTGAAAATGGCATAAATGCCGAAACATGTTGCTAGTAAAGAATAAAAAAAGGGTAATAATTATTTCATTATTTATTATATATTGATGAAATCGAAGTTTTTCCCTTACATTACTTTAAGTTATTGCATTTTTTTAGGTTTTATACCTTTTTAAAGCCTACATCCAGTGAAGCTGTTTTTATACTAGCTAAATAATGCTGCAGTTGGGATTTGTGTTCTACGTTTCGTGAAAACGAGAGCATCCTCTATTATGTTTATTTTTATTATTCTATTAGTTTTGGAAAAGATTGTTACATAGATTCAACTCTCTAATGCCCTACTGAAATAAAGTAATTATTTCAAAGGCTAAAATAATTACTCCAACATCCTTTAAAACTAATTTATTATCAATTTATATTTTCACCAAAATTAAATTTTGGAGTGCCCCCGAAAATCTTTTAATATAGGGTTACTCTTTTTGTAACCCCAATTTTAAGCTTCTTACACTGCATTCTGGAATGGTGACATTTTTAGCCAAGCTATGAATGAGAGATGAGTGGATAAGATGGGATAAGATGATGGCGCGATCTTGTAGCCTTGGTAAGGCTAACATTATCCTTAGATATAAGTATTAATTAATACCCCAAAAGACAATAACATCTAAGAAACGAACATAAAGCTTAACGTAGGGTCCGAACTGAAATTTTGTCCCTACATTATTAGGAACTGGTCTGACTATGAAGATTGTCTTAGGGGATGAACGTAGTACTGTTAAAACACGTCGCTTTCCCAGTTATAAACATTGGTTTACGTTCACTTGTTTCATTTCTTACAGTCCATGTGTATTTTTACATAGTTGTTTAAATGTAATGGACCCTTACATCAATAAGACTAAACTTTTTAAGTGTCTTAGACCCTAAGTTATGTTTCAAACATCACCTAAATTCAAAATTAAATCAAGCAAAGAAAAAGAAAAAGAAATGCACTGATATTAAGTATAATGGGAAATCTTCTTTGAATATAAATTTTACCATGCTGATATGCAAATGAATCTTTAATAATATGTTTTTAATTATTTAGAATATCATTTGAATATCTATCATTTATGATAAATATTCGCTCTGACTCACGACTGGGTAGTTTGTCCCTGGCCAGACCCTGGATATTTAAAAGATCTTAACTTTTTAACCGTCACAGCTGTTATAAACATTCGGGTGACCTCAGCTTTTTTGCGATCTAACTCTAAAAACGATGCAAATTTAATAATACCCCCGTCGCAGCAGACCTGCGTACTCAGCGAATTTCCAAATCAATAATTTAATATATGACGTTTTATAAAAATATGTCCATAAAAATGAGAATTATTTGCCTATTCTCCATAAGATTAACATAGGAAAGAGTGTGCAGGTTAGCTGCTGTGAGGAACACTGAAATAAGTCATTTCTACCATGAATAATTTTTATCTTAATATTTATACCAACTTTCATCAACATCTGTCCATAAATAAAGGACTTTGCCTATTCCCTATATGATTAACATGGGAAAAGAGTATGCAGGTTTGCTACCATGATAAACACATAAACTATGATTTTTAAGCATAAACTTATGGGTCCCAACCACATGAAGGTAAATATCAAGTTTTATACAAAAATATTGATTAATATGGGAAATATTAATTTTTAACTATCCACCATAAGATTAACATTGGAGCCCCACAATACAATGTACTGTGTTTAGATTTTTTAATATCTCGGTAACCATTGGAGATAGAGAAAAACTTTAAGGAACTTAATTGTGTAGTTTTTTAAGCTGATTCTAATGGTGAAATATAAAATTATAAATTTTTTAAAATTACATGTGAAAAACACAAAAAACCCCATTTTGGGGTACAAAACCCCCCCAAACTATCCGTTCCCATTGACCGATATGTCTGGTTTACGAACTCGTCCAAGCATTTGTAGGAATACACGTCTCTACCAAATTTGGTCTCGATCGGACCATTTTTACGAGAGTTATCGTGTTAACAGACACATATATATATATACATATATATATATATATATATATATATATATATATATATATATATATATATATATAAAAATTTTAACGACTATTGTTTTTGGACTCTGGGCACCTAAAGACGAAAAAATAACATGGTCTCGGGCTTAAGTCTTACCATGAGACCTACGGTAATAGCTTCTTCCCTATGGGAAATTCGCTAAAACCACTTCTTCCTAAAAGAAACTACTTCTTCCGTATTTTTTAATACCCCCGTCGCAGCAGACCTGCGTACTCAGCGAATTTCCAAATCAATAATATAATAATAATAATAATATATGGCAAGTTTTATAAAAATCTGTCCATAAACATGGACATTATTTGCTTATTCTCGATAAGATTAACATGGCAAAGCGTGTGCAGGTTTGCTGATGTGAGGAACACTGAAATTAGGCATTTCTACCATAAATAATTTTTATCTTAACATTTATACCAACTTTCATCAACATCTGTCCATAAATAAAGAAGTTTGCCTATTCCCTATATGATTATTATGGGAAAAGAGTATGCAGGTTTGCTGCCATGATAAAACACATAAACTACGATTTTTGAGCATAAATGGATAGATCTCAACCACATGAAGCTAAATATCAAGTTTTATCCAAAAATATTCATTAGTATGGGAAATATTAATTTTTCCCTATCCTCCATAAGATTAACATTGGAGCCCCCACAATACAACGTACTGTGTTTAGATTTTTTAATATCTCGGTAACCGTTGGAGATAGAGAAAAACTTTAAGGAACATAATTGTGTAGTTTTTTAAGCTGATTCTAATGGTGAAATATAAAATTAGAAAATTTTAAAAACTACATGTGAAAAACGCAAAAAACCCCATTTTGGGGTACAAAACCCCCCCAAACTACCCGTTTCCATTGACTGATATGTCTGGTTTACGAACTCGCCCGAGAATTTGTAGAAATACACGTCTCTACCAAATTTGGTCTCGATCGGACCATTTTTACGAGAGTTATCGTGCTAACAGACACATATATATATATACATATATACATATATACATATATATATACATATATATATAAAAATTTTAACGACTATTGTTTTTGGACTCTGGGCACCTAAAGAAGAAAAAATAACATGGTCCCGGGCTTAAGTCTCACCATGAGACCTACGGTAATAGCTTCTTCCCTATGGGAAATTCGCTAAAAGGGGTTTGGATTAAAATACACGTATAAGGAAAATTGTACCCTTGTACAATGTTAAAAAACAGTTCATCGGTGTAGTCTCGGGGTCAATACATTGACAGAGATTATTATGTTTATCGTGTAATTTTCATTTATATTTTTTATTTAAAATCTACTGATGTAGCTTCGAATCGTGTAGTTTAGCCTACATTTTAAGTATTTAGTCCTCACAGTTCACATACTATTTTTATAGTGTTAGCTGTGAATATTATTAGATTTTTTATAGGTTCTGTGTTGTGCAGTACATGATTTGCCCAAACCAATATTTTTAAGTGTGTGAAGGGACGTTCTATTCACTATGGACCAAACTTCATAAGCAATCAACTTTTGAATCATAAGCACAGACAAACACATTCATGGCGCCAAAAATAAAAACGTTAACAACAGTTTTATGTTTAGGCCTAATTTTAACGTAATGTCGGTCATTTTTGGCGATGAAATGTTTTTATGCGGTTTAATGTTCGTGGTCAGTTTTGAACAGCTTTAATAGTACAGTTCAGTAGTTACAAGAGAACTAATATTCACTTTATTCATGCACTTTGGTCGTCAAGAAGGATTAGCCTCAGTTAACTAGAGTTAGTTCATACAGTTTCTATATAAATGACAACTATGGTTTTGATAAATTTGGGACATTTTCAACCTGTTACGTTTTAATATACACGATCTTAATTCTTTGGTGACACAAAAGTCAATATAAGTTGCAACAGAGATTTTACTCAAATTTAATATTACTTAAAACAGACTTCTCTGGCTGTTTTTATTAAAGAATTCCTCCAATATAAATTGATTCCCAGTCCCTTGTGTCTCAACGATTCTTCAGAAGCTGGTAGATTCACTCCAAACATTACTCTTTGAAAATGCCGTTTCTTTTCGCTTTTAACTAATTATTTTTCCGTTAAATATACTTATTGAATTATATCTGATTTTTAGATACATTTATATAAATAAAATCAATTTTAAATGTATTTCACACGTATTTTTGGATCCGGAAAAAGATTTGTTTAGAGCCGATATAAATTCGAATTCTTAAGTAACTATTTATGGAAACAATTCAATTCGTTTTATACATTAATCTAGTCAAGTAGGCACTAGACAAGATCTGTGTATTTCTTATTAGCATGTATATAACCTGAAAATATTTTCCTGTATAGTAAGCTAAGTTTTTTTTAGAGAGAGGCGGAAGAAACGCTTTATGCTCGGATGTGGCCAGCCTGTTGTGTGAGATTTATTTATGACTTATGACTTAGTACTTTATTGGCTTTCTGGAACATTGGCCATTGGTTTTGTTTAATTTTTTTTCAAAACGATTTCATGCAGAATATTATACTTCACTCGAACGAAAAAACAACGCCCAACAAACATCAACATAAGAAAATGTTGAATTTTCATAATTCTAAATTCTAAATCCAATCATGCGTTTAAAGTTTATACCATATTTAATAAAATATGTAACCATTAAATTTATTTAATTCTTTTAAACTATTATTTAGGTTAAATACACAACAATACAAGGTTGTTGATTTATGAAACACATATTGTATTCATACATTACAGTTATGCACTGACATTCATAATTCATTTAAATGATGATTTTCACATAAATACGATTTTCCTAGTAAAAGAAGGTACTGATATGATACACGGAAACCATGCCTACCTGAAATCATAAAGCGAAATCTCAAAATATTTTCTGAATCCGTATAAACTACCTGTTCTTGATTCGAGATGAGATTTATATTGTCGCTGATTGGAAATTATTACAGAAACACGACTGTCTGCGTTGCCATGACGACCGGAACAGTCTCGGCGCAGGGCTGCACCATATCCTCAACCGTTGGCTTGTACCCGTGACAAGTGATTTGAGCACCCATTCTCCTTCTCCTATTCTATATGACCTATTCTGGTAAACACCACTCAACATAAAGTAATAAATAAATATTACTATTTTTATCCCAACCACGTTTTCTAGGAAAATTATCTTTTGAAATTATTAGTTAGGTTATGAACGATTTACAATGTTATACAGAAATTTAATGAGTCAACTTAACACGTGAAAGTAAAATAGGATTACACAAACATCCGGTAATGCATTGTTAGCAAATTACAGCTAGCAAAAAGTTTTGCTTAAAATTTACTTCAGTCAAAATCAATAAATCATTTCTTATGGGGTTTGACGTAAATACTGAGAATAAAAATAAGTCAGGGCAGTATGTCTTTCAGTTTTTAGGAATATTCCAGTAAAACCAAAAAAAGAGGGACCAAGAATATTGTGGATTATTTCAATTTTAAACAAAACTATACTTTATGTACGGAGAGGGTCTGGAATTTTTTGGGTTATTGAAATGTGAATGTGAGTGAATGCACTTTTATTAAGAAGAAAACTACACATCTGCATTGGGTCAAGAATAAGTTTGTGATATTTCCCCAGTTCTAAAATAATAAAGTTGTTAGTTTTATGCTTTTATTTATTAAAAATATGTAAATTTGGATTGAAAAAATTTTCAATCCAAATTAATACTGATTAATACCGATAATCCTTAACCGATAAGTATAATATGTTATTATTACTTATTATGTACCTTGTTGCTTGCTGGGCTAGTTGCTCTACAACTCACGGTGCCACTCACGAGATGTCCATTTTTAAGGTTTATGACACTTAAGTTAATTGACTAATTAAAAACTTCTAGCTTGAATGGTAGCAGAAAACAGTTATGAATATGGAAACTCTGAAATATGCAAATTCAGGATATGCAAAATATGAAAACTCGAAGTAAGTTTTTGTAAATTCAACCCAAAGGGCGTTAGTTAGACAAGATAACTTAAAAAAATGAGGATTCTAAAATAAAAAAAATCTACTCTAGAATATTTAGATAGATTTTTATGAAGGTAACAACATGAGATTATGAAAAACAAAAGAGAGTTTCCTGAAGCACAACTGTGTTTCTCGGTTTCTCTTCTGGCCGTGCCAGTTGTAGATAGGTTACATAATGTCATTTGTAATCCAATTGTACAAATTAAAAACATATTTTATTTGTAGGAAATACTCTAAACATGATAAATAATAAAATATGCTACTGTACGTCCATGATTAGTCACCATATCCTACCTAACTTACCTATCGTGGACAGGTCAAGGCGCGGACACACGGCGGTAACCACGCTTTGCTCTCGAGTCAAACAACTATGTTTGAAACTTTGTTTGATCATCCCAAGATTCCATATACAGTAGATCTTCTTTTACCATTTCTCAGTCTTCCTGTTCCCATATTCCTCTTCTGGAATAATACAAATTTAGGATTGTTTGTAATCCATCCATTTATTCGTGTACTGCCCATTCGTATTTTATCTAGTAAAATTATACATATCATGATTGTGACCTTTTATTAAGTATTCAATAAATTGATCATGGATTGGACTGCATACTTTCGATTATTTTTCCTAAGATAATAATAATTTTGATTGCTTGTATCATCTCAAAAAAATTTACATATTTTCAAAAACGAGTGGTAATATTTATTGGTCATACCTGCAATTGATTCCTAGTGTGAACAAATATACTGTCTATCACGCTGCCACTATAACTTTCAACTAATTCGTTCCTTGAATACGTGGAAACATTCATGTGTTAATATTCCAAACACAGGAGCTTTAGAGAGAGCTCCCTGAACAATGCCACAGCTATCTGCAGAGTTATTGGACCCCTTAACGCATGGTATGTATATTAACAATGCCGTTCTCCAGGAGAATCACGCCTATACAGTTCAATCACATTGTCTATACGCAAACGTGAGCTGCCAGAGAAATCAGGCTCAGAATAGTTTCGAGTATTGGTCGATATTGCTTTATACGAATTTATAGCCACTTTGTTGTATAAAAACAGCGTATATTTATAAATTTCTTTATCTAACCTGTACATCGCATGTACATGCACTTTAATAGTGATGCGTCATTCGTCAACCCCTGATATAAATTCTACCCAGCTACTGAGCTATCCGTCAACTCAATGTCATGGTGAACTGTTTCATTGCTCTTTAGTGAAGTAGTGGTCAAAATCATAAGAGCATGATATACTTAACTAGCAGTAAGTGCGTCTTTTATACTAGTTCCACATTCAGTATAATGAAGAAACTTTATTATGACAAAATATAAATCAGAAATCCTATTATATATATATACTAGCCAAAGTACCCGTTCTTCGCACGGGCTAAAAATTCTAAAAGGTGTAGGCTCTAATGATACATTTAAGGTATTGTTAATTAATTCTTCATAGTTTAAAAAATGACAAAACAGTAGTGTCTAACATTTCAAAGTAACATATGTCAAATATTGGGAGAGGATAAGGATTAATGTAATAGAGACAGTCGTCGGAAAAAAACTTAAAATCTACCACTCCGCTATTTCAAATAATTCACTAATTTCGATCCAGCAGTTTATCTGAAAAATCAACTTTACTTCTTCTTCTTCACGAACTGTCAAAATATAGTGCAAACGGATGTTGTCATTAGAAAATGTAAAAATTGAAACCTAGGACGGTTACGGCAGCTCTTTCTTCTTCTTCTCCTTCTTCTCGAACTGTCAAATTTTAGTATTCACAGCTGTTGACATTCAAGTAATTTTATGTTTTCATTCTCTAAAATATAAACATTGAAACGTAGGACGTTCACAGGGCGTAGCCCGAGAGGATTTTAAGGAAATGAGTATGCCTATGTGTTGCATGAGTTTAAGATCTACCTTTCTGTAAAATTTCAAACCGGTCGGTTCAGTATTTTTCGCATTTACTTGCCACAACAAACCCACAAACAAACATACAGAAACCACCTCTTACATATATATATTCAATATTATCAATATTAAAATTTTTTATACGTTCAAATAACATTTTTAACATTGCATAATTTTGAAATAGGCTTAAATCAATCATCAATGTAACCATATTTGTTGATCGTAGTTTGACGGCAGTTGGTTACATATTTCTATTGAATCACTTTTATATATTTAAAAACGAATAATTATATGAGAAAAATTGTTATTATCGTGACAAAATATTAATATGAAATCCTAAACAAATGTATACAAAAATATAAATTCTGTGCTATATTATTTAGCACTAATTTGCAATTAGATAAAATTAGAAACTTGGTATCGTTATTAAAATTTGTTATATTTTAAGATAACATTTAAATATAGTATAGCTATGAAATAGGTTTAAAATCAACTGTCTATGTAAACATTCTTTTAACTCTTTATTTTGGCCAAGGGCTGTTATTATCATAGCAAGACTATGCACGAAAACTAATTCTTTTACAAAAATTTACATGAAATTTTATATATTACAAGTTATAGTGTAATTAAAAGTCCAAATTTTCTTGGTGGTTAAAATTAAAAACTATGTCTAAAATTTTTAAGCTGCTGAGACACAAAATATGCATGGTATTTATAAATAGTTGAATCTTTAATTATAAAGTTTTAATTAACAGCTCTTTTCTACGTTATTCCTGGTGTAAACTACATGAAAATAAGATGTGATCAGCATTTGCAATTTCCTATCCACATTTATTTTAATTTGATTGCTATTAATTATTATTTTTTTCTATGAAATCACTCAAAGATCACATGTTTAAATCCTTTAAATCCTAGAAAAATATTTATAATATTGTTCAAAACTGGATGTATTGAGAAATTATTATTTTATTTTTAAATTTGCTTCGATTAGTAAATAAAAATCTTCTTCAAAAGGTATAGAATAATTAAAATAAGTTTTATGAAAATTACGGATGCCTTCACAAATAATGCCTAATTTAGCGTTAGAGGAAGACAAACAAACAGACCGATGGAGTATTTTTTTAAATGAGACCCATTCGGCTTTTCTGGGTTATGAAAAATAAAAAAAACAAAAATATAATAATTCCAAGCAATATACAAACAAAACTCGTGTTATATTCATATACGTAGTGGAACAAGTAACTTACTTATTTTTTGGCGCTAAACACTTTAATGAATGGAAAAATCTCTATCCGACTAAACAACTTTTTTTTCAAACACACTGTATATGTATATATCTAAACGAACGAAATGACGCCAAAAAAGGAGAAGTAGAATCTAATTAATAAAACTTAAAAAATTAAATTTCCAAGTATGATCTCTTATAGGCTTAACTTGGAGTTATTTATAAAGAAATTAGTTACTTATTAAAAACAATTCAATTAAAAAACGCGAATGTTGTACAGTACTACAGTGCTCTACTATTACAGTACTGCAGTGCTCTACTATTACAGTACTACAGTGCTCTAGTATTACAGTAATACATTGCTCTACTATTACAGTACTGGGCGGACGCTCTCAAGAGGGAGTGCTACCGCAAACAGGTGGGAGCGGTGCAAGGAGAGCCGCGTTGAGGATCTCCTCAGCTTACCGGACGGTGTCGGAGCCGGCTGCACTGTTGGTAGCTGGTGTTGTCCCGATCGACCTGTTGGCCCAGGAAAGGAGAAGTGTGTATATCACCAAGTCCAAACTTGGCGCCAGGGAAGCGACACGGGTGGCCAGGGAGGCCTCCATGCACCGGTGGCAAGAGAGGTGGCGAAATGAGTCTAGAGCGGCTTGGACGCGGAGACTCATTCTGGACCTGTCTGTGTGGGTTGATCGTGAGTTTGGGGAAGTAAATTTCCTCATCACGCAGTTCCTCACCGGACATGGGTTGTTCCGAGCCTATCTTCACAAAATGGCCAAAGTGGACAGTCCGGCTTGTATTTACGGGGACGGTGTTCACGATGACGCATTTCACACGTTCTTCCAGTGTGACCGGTGGGCAGTTCTAAGGAGGCAGCTCCTGCTGGAGATCGATGAATTTACGCCGGAGACCGCAGTAGAAAAAATGGTGACATCTCTTGAGAACTGGACTCTCATTACGTCCTTCGTGGAGAAAGTTCTCAAGAGAAAGAAACATGAAGATCCGTAACATCCTAGATCTTCCCTCAGAAGGCTAAATCAGAGTTGAAGTTCATTGAGCTTTAAATACGAGGCTCCACTTTGAGGTTCAGGCCTTAATAGGTTATTCCGAAGTGGTCAACAGCCTGAGGCGGGGGGTTTTAGTTGGGTGCAAGTCCCACACACCGGGGAGTGCACCGTTCTCCTCCCTAATGGTGCATGAGAGCATTTCCCCTCGAGAAAAAAAACTATTACAGTACTACAGTGCTCTACTATTACAGTACTACAGTGCTCTACTATTACAGTACTACAGTGCTCTACTATTACAGTACGACAGTGCTTTACTACTACAGTACTACAGTATTTATTACTTCGTACATTTTGATAATCGCAACCTGATTACTCATTGTTTGGTAATATTTTGTTTCAATATTTTAATACTTAACACTGTAAACATGGTTGTTGTAATAAACAATATATTCTATTTTTTTAAATGAATACTTTGTTAGTGACTAGAAATTTTTATATACATAGAAATGGGCAGCAAAGATGTTTTTTATAAAAATACCAATCGATAAAATGTATTCAATAAATCATTTCGCCTAACATGAAGATATAAAAATAACAAATTCTCCCTAATACAATTAATTAATTACTATATTAAAGTATTTAAAAGTATATAAACGTGTTTATATAACTAGCTATTTTTAAGTTAAGTTTAAAGTGATAAATTAATTATATAGGCTATTTACTTATTCATACATTATTTTCTACAGAACATACTAAGGTACATATTAAATCTTTTTCATATATTTTAGCTTATAGTTTCTTTTATGAGTCTATCTGTCTAAAAAGGTCCGTTGAAAACTGTTGAAAATCATATTTTAAGGGACAAAATGGATATAAAGTGTTTTCGTGCTATATCGCAGATGTAGCGGATTGTCCGGTTGAACGAGTGTCGTATTAGAGCATGTGAAGGCTCAGCGCGAGGCTCAGGCTAAGCAAATATGTATAAATACGTCAGCACCTTCCCTCGCATTATAAATTATAAATATTAGATTGTTAAAATGACAACCATACCAAAAGGTAGGTATTATAAGCCAAGTATGAATGAAGATTGAGTGTGTAATTGTGGCGCGATCTTGTAGTCTTGTTCATAATATTTCATTTATCAATCAAACCTTCATGTTCTTGAGATATATCCATTTATGCTTAAAAATCATAGTTTATGTGTTTATCATATCAGCTAACCTGCATTCTCTTCTCCCATGATAATCAAATAGTGAATAGGCAAACTCCTTTAATTATGGATAGATATCTATAAAACTTGGTATAAATGGTCAAAATAAAAATTGTTCATGCTATAAATGCCTACTTCTAAAGTTTCTCACAGCAGCAAACCTGCATACTCTTTCCCATATTAATTTTATGGAGAATAGGCAAATAATTCTAACATTTATCTACATATATGGATCAAACTTGTCATATATTATTATTATTATATTATTGCGTTCAAAATTCGCTGAGTATGCAGGTCTGCTGTGACGGGGGCATTTTTTAACTATATTCAAGCATAAGGAGCATCCTAGAAAGGACGGTTTACATCTGTCAGTAGAAACTAATTTAGTGATGTTAGGGAGAGGTGGTATCCGCAAACCCCTTGTAGAATTCTTCACATGATGTTTATTCATATCGCTGGAGGGCCTATTGTTGAAGACGGTAACATACTTCATTGGCTCAACCGGTTTTAACTCGGGTTTTACACAATATACAATACAGTATACAATATACAAATACAATACAATGTATAATATACAAATGATCCAGATAAAGGATCTGACGAAAGTTGACGCGAACTAATGCACCTGTGGCTGATATTATAAATATATTTTCAATCAATAACGGGAAAGTATAAATTTAAGGAATATTGTTGATTTAGTACAACTTCGTCATTTTAAGGCCTCTTGCATTCGTGAGTCTTCATATGAGTGAATGTTCACACAAAAGTCTTTTAAAACAAGACAGCGGCATTTAAAAATTGTGAATTTTAATAAATGCAATAGTGTATGAAACAAAAGTAGAAACAACTCAGGATTAGTTTACAAAAGACATTTCTCGTTGTGTTTAATTACTATCTACTTTGTATTCAGGTGACAACAAACCAATTTAAGTTACTGTAGTATTAAAGAACACATTTATTATTAGTAGAACTCATGACACCTTATCTAACTCTAAATAAAGAAATGTGTGCATTATACAGTTCAAAAAGTATTAATTTTAAAAATGTTATAACATATAATGGTATTTGTAAAAAATAAGTCATTATTATTTAAGTATAGTTAAATAACTTTACAGTTCTATGAATTCGTTTAGTGTAATTACGTAAATATTAATTAAAGTGAATAATTATTTTTATGTTGTGCCTTTTTAGTACTAAATAGTACTTTTTTAAATTACTGTAATAATACTTTTTTCAACAAAAGATCTGAAGTAATGAGAATTCATGCTTTCTCGCCCGCCTTATTGTATTCGTACATATTTTCGAATTTGATTTGACGGTGCACATCTCGGTTTTGATATTTTTTATATGCTCCCTGAACAGAAAAAAAGCTTCGAACTGATGTCTGTTTGTCTTTGGAACGATTCCCCGAGACCACCTATTTTCATATTTTATGAAATATTTTACAAGGGTGAACTTTGACAATTCCCCAACCTTTTTCAATGTTTTGAATTTTTAAATGTTAACGGGGTTTCACCCCTAAAAACCCTTAAAACGGGCAAAATTAAAACTAAAATAACCAAACAAATTAATAAAGTAGATATGCGTGTGAATGAAGTAGATATGTTAATAAATAAGCTCTATATTCATTTTAAAGTAGTATACTCCAAAAGTAATATCGAAAACTAATTATGGTTTAAATTTAAATTAATATTCTTACTAATTATATTATTTATATAAATACATAATTATATTATTTGTTTTTTATTTTAATGAATAATTATATTATTTATTACTAATTATGATAAATAATATTATATTTAATTTATTATTTATATAACCTTCAATTGTAAGACTTCCCAGCCATCAGGTACGTAATTTTCTGTGTTTACCGCGTCTTCGATGCTTGGATGGGAATGAATGTCTAGTGAAGGATTAAACGGAGAATGATTGCTGACCTAGTTAAAATTCAATTGAGGATAACCAACTCTATCATCACGGGTGAGTCCGGCTGGATCAAATCTAATCCTGTTTACTTTGTGGGGCTGATACTACAATAACGCCTGCAGCTAGCTATACTTAGCTACAGGCAGTATCGCGTAGGCAGTAGGCGTCCATGGCAGCAGGGGGCGGAGGACTGGAGCCTCGGCTTTACAACCGGGTCAGAGATCAAATAAATTAGTTCTGCCGCCTGAATATTGAGCATGTCTGAATACGATTACGATGTTTTTATCAAACTTTAGTTGAGTAACTTTATTTTCCAGAAATTAAACATTACTGGGGGTCATCTAAAATAAATTAGGAAAATGTTTCTAAAACTTTGATGAATGTAAGCTTCGATGACTAATAATGTTCATGATATAATTTTATAATACAAAATTGGCATGTATTACAATTGTTTAAACAAAATTTTGTTAGTTGGCTACAAAAGTACTTTTTGCAATAATCTGTGAGCTTATGCGCTGTGAAGCTTTACGGATTGTAATTTGTTGCCCGGTATCCGTCTCGTCGCTGCAATATTCCTGTATTATTTATTTGGCGTTGCAGTGGGAGTACCGAAAGGTCTAGCCTATAGCTGTTGTTTAAATATCATCTGTAAACACTTTAAGGTATTTTTAAGAATTCTAATTTTTTTTACTATACTAAAATTCTTGTTTACCTACACAAACATCTTCGAGGGAAATCTTTATCAATTATAGTTACATGTAGTGTGATATTTGCTCGTTTTCTTTGTAGTAGGTGTGTCATTTATAAGGTTAAAACACATTTACAGATTTACTAGGGAGTATGCTACGAGGAGTATATCTAGTAAGGGCGAGAGAAGCCATGTGTTGATTTAATTTGACCATTTGAACAAATCATTGGACAAACATAGTTTCATATCATAACTATTCTGTCCATTACTCCTAACATTTTCAAGTAAAACACCCTCACCAAGTTGCTATTATATTTTTTCTTTGTCATAACTTAAGCCACCGTGTTTTTATTTAAGATTTTTTAAATTAAATTAGTGGCCTCGTTTCCTTATGAAATATCGTACCTAAACATAGTTTTTGTTTAATTTGTATGAACTCTGAAATTTTAACTGTTTGACAATTGATTCACAAATTTTATGCACCACATTTAACTGTATTTTTGGGGGATCCTCAACCCCTGAGTTGTTTGCAATTATAATACGAGTACCGTATTGTTTAATCTATACTCGTATGTTTTATTGATCGGGTTCGTGTTCACGAGATTATCCAACGTGACCTGGTGGTACGTTGGATATGAATTCATCTAAAAACAATTTCATAAGAAAACAGCCCTTGTTTGACGGAGAGTGTTTTAAGTTAAGAAGAGATGTTTTAAACTTTAAAGGCGTTTATTAAAACAAACTCGAGTAATGAGAAATAAAATTACACAGAAGCTTGAAAAAAATTATAAAACAATTTTAATATCAAAAGAAAAATATATAACAATACCCTGTGGCAGCAAACCTGCGTACTCAGCAAATTTCCAAATCAATATTCTATATCTATATAAATAAAATTAGAGTTTTGTCTGTACATTGCTCAAAATTATTAATTTTTCAGTTAGTTTTACTTTTCGTGCGATAGAGAAGCCGAAACCGGTCTTATCTTTTGGTCTGTTTGTCTGTTTGTCGGTTTGTCTGTTTGTCTGTGACGCTCCAGGAGGCATTTTACGCCGTGTTCTACGAAAAAACTGAAGAACTGATTACAATGAAACTTATTTCATGTATTCTCTACACTCTAGAGCAGGTTTATAAATGCTTGAAATCGCCCGCCGCCCCTTGAAAAGTAAATAACGAGCATTTAAAACCCCACTTTTACGCGATATTCCTCGCATTCTGATTCAGTTTTCAATGAATAACCTACTGGTAATAATCGGCTGTCTTTGAAGTTTAAATATTATCTAAACATATAAAACAAAGTCGTGTTAGTTACACGTATTATAACTCGAGAACGGCTGGACCGATTTTAATGATCTTTGATTTTTTTGGATTCGTCTCTGCTCCGGTCATGCTTTAGGCATATTCAGTTTCCATAAATTCAATTAGTTTCCATTTTATGGCGTGTTAAATTTCTAATGTTAACCTTATGGGGACTAAGTTTGTTTACAAAATGTTTTACAATAAAAACATTCGATTTCTTAAAACAGCTGTTGGTTTACTGTCCGTTAGCAATATGCTTTACTATCCAAAGCCATATGAATCATTCATTAATGTAAAACTATAAAGTAAATATGTGCTGTACAAAATGAATGGCATTATTCGCCACGTTAATAGGTTACGGTTTTTGGAAATTATGTACTGTAGTTATATTTTTTTAATTTTCTGTATGATTAAAAGTCACGTGTTTATGTGTTTGCCAAATAAAATAATTACAGTGTTTATACATATAAGGTTTATTATAAAAATCAGCTGGTGAATATTTAACACGTTCTCTCCGACGTGTCCACTGGTGGCGCACGAATTAAATTTAAGTCAAAAATAAGTAGGCCTACGTGTTCAAATTGCAATAGACTTTCCAAAAAACGAAAGGTGTTTATAATAATAATAATAAGACATCATTAATTAATTATCAACAGTACTATTTTGGTACCGTTTTAGTAACAATTTAAATATTAATTACGCTAATTAGACCGTGTACCACCCGTGGTACACGTCGACCTGCCATAATGATATTACCCGATATTACTCGGGGTCGACGTGTGTACCACCAGTGGCCATGCTACGTACTCAAAAAGAACAAGTAATCCTTGAACTACAGTGAAGAAAGACTTTTTAGTTCAGTTATATATATATATAACGGGTTTTTATTGTAGTAAAAATAAGTAATTCTATGAACTGCAGTAAAGAAAGACTTTTTTCTTGTATTTTTCATACATATATGAAATGTTTTTTATTGTTATAAAAACCAGTAAATCCTTAACTAAAAGACTGATTTTTAACTGCAAAAACTGAATTTAAAGTTAGTATTTTCATATATAAAATGTTTTTATTGTCATAAATAAAAACATTTTTTTGTAACTTGGTGTTTTATTTGTACTGTAACCTAAATTTGGTTCATGTACCACCGGTGGACATATTTTGTTTGCCTTCTAAAACTACGAATACATGGTTAAACGATTAAAAAAGACTCCGGAATGCCAATTTATAGCGTGAAATCGCCATAGTAACGGTGTCCACCGCTGGCGCACGTCGGAGTTTTGAGAACCACTGGGTGTTCCACCGGTGGTACACGTCTGGGTTTCCTAAAACTTCAAAAATCGGGGAAAAAATTATCGGAGCGAACGTGTTAAAGCTTTCACAACGAAGCCGCAATGCTATTTGATTTCAGAACATGGCCGATCTTAAAGTTAACACGTATATTCTGTTAGGCGTTACGAAGTTCGCCGCGTTAGCTAGTTTAGAAATAAAAACAAACATCTGTCAAATCAATATTAGTTAGTTTATATAGCTCATTGACTTTAAATCCATTTCGAAATCATTCTATATTAAAAAGTTATTTTAACGTATTACTAAAAATAATAATAATGATATAAATGTTTTAATCTATTTAATTGAAGTAATGCTAAATAATAAAGCTTGGTATTTTTTTGTGTATTTCTACGCCAGTGGCATTTTTAACGTTTTGATGGGGAACGGTCCAAACCCCGGTCTTGTTACTACCTAACGTCAACCTGTTTTAGGAAGCATCATTAATTAGTAGCCCAATGACAAATGGCGACTGGGTCCAGATTCGACCCTTGCGGGTATTGATTTATTTTCTTTCTATTGATTTGTATAAGATTTCAGGTTTACATTTTGGTATGACGATCTTTCTTCTTTAAACAATCCTACAACCCGTATAAAGGACGGGCTTACTGCTAGTATAATAATAATAATATATGACAAGTTTTATAAAAATCTGTCCATAAACATGAGAATGATTTGCCTATTCTCCATAAGATTGACATGCGAAAGAGTGTGCAGGTTTGCTGCTGTGAGAAACACTGATAGTAGGCATTTCTACCATCAACAATTTTTATTTTTAACATTTATACCAAGTTTCATCAATATCTGTCCGTAAATAAAGGAGTTTGCCTATTCCCTATATGATTAACATGGGAAAAGAGTATGCAGGTTTACTGCTATGATAAACACAAAAACAATGATTTTTAAACATAAACGGGTGGGTATCAACAACATGAAGGAATTTTTACTCACATAGTGTAGAGGCACGAATTTTTTCTATAATTTTTCATTTTGAGATGGGTTAGCCAGTATAATCTTAGTTTTCCTAATTGGTTTACCTATGTTGTTAGTGTCATATCCGCTGTTTAGGGCTATCTGCTTGATCATGTTTTTCACCTTCGCTAAAGCGAATAGCATCCGGTAAACCGTTACTAATAATACGTCACCACAAGAAACCGTAAATAATTGTATTTTATATGAAATCCTTATATAACAAATATAGGGTATAGAGCTATTACTGTGGTCGTCATGACAACACAGATGCATGTGGAGACTAGTTTTTCGTTTTGAGGTCGCAGATGGCAGAACACAATTCACTCTAGATGTTATTTACGGTATAAAGTATATATTGTATGAATGTAATAAAACTTGGTCCTAAGGTGGTCTATCTAGTTAGGGTCTACTTTATATTAAACAGTTCAATTAAATTTGTGCCTCGTGGCAGCAAATATATTTCTTTTTTATTTTAGAAAAATAATGAAAATTATACAGCAGTATATAGACTATAACTTTCTTATGTTGATGTTACGAATTGAGTTACGTTTCATCACAAGTAATTCCTAAGCACTATAAATTCACTTATTATGGTGGTCTGCTGCTACTGTCATATTTTGGGTCTAGGGGTATACCGTGGGACTTTGGTGCCAAAGGTTCAAATCCCGCCAATCACCAATGGCTTTTCGCTATGTGATAATGTCGCGCAACTCAATAGGTCTAGCCTCAAGTAATGTGCAAAATAGCTCCGGGCGATGGCCTAGTTCAAAAATTCCTGGGATGAGAAGGTGGGACAAACAAACTGTAATATTTTAATAGAGTAAAACAATGTTTCAATTGATACTGTTCTTTTGAGTTTAGTAGGGAATTAGCTTCTATTCATAGCACTTGATGTATGAAATGCTTTGTGTATTATAAGTATTGTAAGTAAGTATTGTATATTATAGGCAAAATACAAAAATATAAAATGAACTGTATTTGAAAGAGGTGAACAAAACGTTTATCAGTGACCTTTACTAAATAAGTAGATCACCTGTGGGTTAAAAAAATCATGAATAGCCTCAAAAGTATATTAAACTAATTTTAAGAAATAACGTATTGTTGTTTGTTAATTTCAAAAAAATATTTCATAATCTAGAAACCGTTATACAAATTTAAGTATTCAACTTGTAACTTGTGATACAATTATTGTTGTGACAATATAAATTAACTTAATAATGAAATTTATTTGCCCAGATGTTGACAATATCCAATTTAAATGGATCTCTCTAAAGCTTTGGCCAGATTGCATGTAATCTTGATCTCTGATTGAAAATTATTGGTAAAGACGTGCTTCGGTTGAACTGGAACCAAGGGTTGAGCTGACTGAAAATTGTTCTTCTAACGTTACCAACATTAATAACACTCGTATATACTTAGTTACTTATTACTTTGTAAGTTATTCTTTTTTAAGTTACAGTCACTATTAGGGCGTTTCCATATTGCTGTTTGTGCCATTTAAATTGTGTTATCATACATTCATAGGTTTTTAAAAATTACAAGAAGGAAACCAAGTAACAATAACCGTGGGAGGTAAGGGTCACAAAACAAAATTGATGACGTCAGTGGTGAAAAGAATGCTTATACATACTTAACTGTATTCGGGTTTTAATGGAATTAAACAAGTAAGTAACTACACCAAACTTCCATATGTTTGGTGAGAAGTGTGTTTGTGACCCAAACCTCTCATTCTTATTATAGACTCAGTAAGCCCGTCCTTTGAACGGGTTGTAGGATTCAGTTTAAAGAAGAAAGATCATCATACAAAAATGTAAACCTGAAATCCTAAACAAATCAATACAAAGAAAATAAATCAATACCCATCTTTATTATTTAGCACTAGCTGACCCGGCGAACTTCGTAACGCCTAACAGTAAATACATGTTAACTTTAAGACTGGCCATGTTCTGAAGTTGAATAGCATTGCGGCTTCGTTGTGAAAGCTTTAAATATTTAACGTGTTAAATATTCAACAGCCGATTATTATAATAAACCTAATATGTATAAACATTGTAAATATTTTATTTGGCAAACATATAAACACGTGACTTATAATCATACAGAAAATAAAATATATATAAATACAGTACATAATTCCCAAAAGCCGTAACCTATTATCGTAGCAAATAATGCTGTTCATTTTATACAGCTCATATTTACTTCATAGTTTTACATTAATGAATGATTTATATGGCATTGGATAGTAAAGCATATTGCTAACGGAGAGTAAACCTACAGCTGTTTTAAGAAATCAAATGTTTTGATTTTAGCAATGTAAACAAACCTTTTACCCTTTTACCTTTTTATAAGGTTAACATTAGAAATTTAAAACGCTATAAGATGGAAACTAATTGAATTTATGGAAACTGAGTATGCCTAAAGCATGACCGGAGCAGAGACGAATCCAAAAAATCAAAGATCATTAAAATCGGTCCAGTCGTTCTCGAGTTATAATGTGTGTAACTAACACGACTTTATTTCATATATTTAGATTACTTTACAATTAAATAGATTAGAACAATTATACCACTTATATAATTAGTTTTACGTTAAAATAACTTTAAATATAGTATGATTTCGAAATGGGTTTCAATGACCAATATAAACTAACTAATATTGGTTCAATAGCTGTTTGTTTTTCTTTCTATTAAATCTTTAAACTACAAAGACAGCTGATTATTGCCAGTAGGTTAACCTTCTCTGGAATGTAGAGAATGTATGAAATAAGTTTCTTTGTTATCAGTTCTATCGTTTTTTCGGAGAAGACGGCGTAAAATGCCTCCTGGAACGTCACAGACACAAATTGAGATAAGACTTGTTTTGGCTTCTCTGAAGCATGAAACGTAAAAATAACTAAAAAATGTATAATTCTAGGAAATGAACATACAAAAGTCTATCTTTATCTATATAGACCTTGCTGGAAACTAAAATGTTAATATTCTTTGAAGATTTTCATTGATTGAGTTATATCACTGAATACTTCTTTTCTATCATATTAATCTTTTTCTTTTCTGATTTCATTATTTGATGAATTTTAAATCATTTTGTAAATTTGTTTACCTAACCATCTCAGGATATTTCACAATATAGGGTACACCAGCTAAAGTTATAATTATTTCTATGTTATTTGTTCTATGCATAATTTGTCTTTAACATTGATCCAGAAATAATACTTTATAAAGAAAATCTGTAGTTATTAAGCTTACAGCTCAAAACATTTTAACAGTGTTTATTTTACAATTTCTTCTAAGACGTTTTTTAACTATAATAATTAAAAACTATGAAAATTAACTCAGTAGTTAACAGTAGTCGTTATATATATATATATATATATATATATATATATATGTATATATATATATATATCTTATCTTAGAGAAGAAGGATTAGTTATCTTTGACTTTATCTACGAGAGACCAAAAGATAATTTCTCGTAAATGGTTTTTCTACTATAAAAAGTGTACCTAGCCAGCAAATTGCTGCATATATTTTTAAATATTTGAATGTATAATAGTTTAAACCTATTTCAATTTTTATCAAAGGTAAATTTTTTGTAAATGTAAATACAGTACTTGTTATATAGGTTAATCTTAACTGTAAAAATTGTTCAATATGTACATTGTATTAAAGGATTAGTCTAATGCCCAAATTTCTGATAATGTTATTAAAATTATATAAATTTATTTTTCAACGGTAGTTTAAAACCTTCTCAAGTAAAAATGAGATTTAATTTGAGTAAGACCTATTTTCTACAAGCATCCAACAATATTCGACAACACAGTGATTATTAGTTGCCGTGAAAAGCATATAATTTTACGTACGTAAGTATAGTAAAGTTTAATTTTTTAATTCGATTTGGAAAGAAAATGTTAAACCCACTTCATTCTGTGTTTGTTGTATAGATAAAGTTTATTCACAAGATCGTGTGCACCAGCAACAGAGCTTTAATGAAAAGTCATCTACGAAGAAGGAAGAAGAACACTTACAAAGAGCATTTTCATTATGTTTCAGTGTTACAGCATCATCTAATTACCGTTTCCCAGCAAACAAAGCCATTTCATTACGTTTGTCTTCCTCAACACAATTATTTATTTGTGTGTTCAGGATCTTTTGAGCAATATATTTCAAAACCTATCTGAGCGGAACTAGCGACGAATATGCGAATAATATGATCATGACTGAAAATATTTTCCCTTTTAAGTTATTTATTTCCTTTTTATTTTTATTATTTTATTTCATTTCCTTGAAAATCATTAATTTGTTTTCACCATACAGCTATTGATACATTATATAACAGCATTTTACAGATCTATCAAAGGCATAATTAAATTTCAGACTAAATCTAAACTGGGTGACACAAATGCAACGTTGTTTCAACTATAACGAAGCACTGAAATAATAAAATGAAATAGATCACTGACAATGAATTTAAAATTTAAAATTTTAACACATATTAGCTTAGACATATTACTAGACCTTAGCTTGATGAAGTTACGGTCCCAGGGGAAAGTTAGTACCAGATTATATCGGAATATTTCAAATAACAACGAAGATTGGTAAATGTATTTGTTCTACATGAGCCACAGAAAAACTAATTAATTTAACGCCGATAACATTAAAATTAAAGTTTTTAAAGATTTTTTCGAACGCATGGAATGGGCTCACTATTTCAAGAAAAACTTAGATCTGAACCATGTGAAGCTGTCTACAAAGTTTTATAACAATATTATAACTATTAAGAGAAGTTTCGATTTTTAGTTGCCTTCTCAAGATTTAGGCCTACACTGTGTTATTACGTAATTTAAGGTTAGGAAGTATATAAGCCTGGTAAAACTAATTGTTCATGCCACCCAAAAGTCTGATTTTATTTAGATTTTAAATTTTAATAGTTTTAATGTATTTAGGTTATTTCTAGAAGTTAGCCCGTCCTTTAATAGTTTGTGTTATATCTGCGAGGTTATTATGAAAAAATCAAAAATCAAAATAGTGAAATCAATATACCAGAAATCAAAATAAGTAAAAAACAAAACAAATAAATAATCTAAGATTGACATGTTCCTCAGACAGGACTGTTCATAGCCCAACAGCCAATGGCAACTAAGGGACCTACAGTTCAATCTGAACCACGTCCTCTGAATTACGAATTGGTGTAGTTATGAGGATTGTCTTTGGGGATTAAAGTAGTATTCAATAGTGCGGACATTAATTCACCCAAGAGAACATTACACCTACCGACAGTCGCTCACAACTATCCACAATTCATGGATAGTAAACGGATTACAGGTTCCGAACTAGCTGTAGTCGATATGTTTTTAAGCGCAGATTTGTTCGTAAAACATTCGACCAAACTTTACTTTAATTTACGGAGTATTTTAATAACAATTCCACATGAGTATAGAATACATCTCAATCTGATCGCAAATTATTGAATGCAAAGTAAGAAATAAAAGATCATTAAAAAATATTACAAAAAGGTTCGGTCCGAGAATTCCACCCTAAGGCACGCCAAACCTCACGATGAGGATATCACTATAAACCAGTCCAAGTAGAAGGCCAAAGTAGATTTACGTTCATCAACATTACTTATAATTTCAGTTACGTGCCTTCTCAATGCTAAATCCGCACTATTTTTTTATGAAACTGAACTTTAATACGATTCTCAAGGATTTTAGATAAACTATTTTGCAAAGAGATATGGGTCTATACTGGTTAATTAATTTTGGATCCTCAGCTTTACGGATAGGCACAACCAAAGAAGCGTGTTAAAGAAACTCTCGATAGAAGAAAGGCATGGAAAGTAAACAATAAGCGTAACAATGAACAATAAACGTATGCTTAGTATAATATAGTATGCTTATACAATTTAGAAAAATTCTCTTTCATCACATGTGAGTCTCAGTGTCGTGGGACTAAATTAGGGGAGATATATGTTATTAGAATAGGATGAATACTTTATGGACACCTGGTATTGTACATATTCAAGACTATACATAGGTTAATATACTAAAATATTTCCAAACTATAGGTACATGCATAACACGGCGTATTAGTGTTATGCATGCAAACTCCGATTATTTACTTTACTTTTTTACGATAATTTACCGTAAATAGTGCTATGGCACCGAGGTGAAAGTGTAATAATAATCATAGTGTACTTATAATCAAAATGTTAAAGCACTGGCTGCTTGAAATATACGTATTATTGTAATACGAGTACAGCTACGTAGTTCGATACACCTGCACGACTCAAAATGAAATCCTCCACACATTTTATACTTGATAACTATCCACCATTCTTTAGAGATCGTGAGGTCAATGCAAGACTCTAAAAACTAATTATATTGGCTTTGATCAAACTGTTCTTTGTTTAATAATTGCCAGTCATAATAATTGCCACTACACCTACCAAGAGTATCTTTGGCATATTAAAACTGGACAAATTAATAATTTTGTTTAACGGATGATTATTTATAGATAAACTTAAAACTTTACGAAATATTTCGATTGCAAAATTAAAAATGGTTATAAGACAACTGCTAGTATTTAATCTTACCTTAAGCTTCTTAAGGTACCACTGAAGGGTTTGAAGCGTTTGTCAGATCAAGATTCAAGCTTCGTTCAGATCATGACATCGTAGCAACGATTTGATTTAGTAGCTTTCATAGTTTATTATAGATTTTCAAGTCTAATAGGTGTTCTAGTTAGATTGTAACTTATATTTCTCATATTTATCATGTGCATATATATGTATACACACACACACACACACACACCCCTATTTACCATATATTTTAACTCTCCCTTCTGTCTGTACCAATATTTCGGAATATGTTTCAGATCAATACAGCCAACAACCTGCTGCTCCTCCACCTAGGAGTGGTCGACTCCCTCCTGTGTTCCATGTTCCTCGTGTTCTCGGCGCCAACACTGCTGAGGGGATGGGCCATGCCCTGCACCGTGCACGGGTTCCTCTTCACTCTGCTACACCCCGTGGCGCTGTGGACCGTTTGTGGCCTCAACTGCGACCGTTACTACGCGATATCCGCGCCGCTGCACTACGGCGCCCTCGTCAACCCGAGAAAGGTACACTTACTGCCTACACTTACAGTTGGTTACAAGTGTTAGCATAATATGGTATATCATGTGAATTTTTTATCGGGTGGTAAAACAAAAATTAGTTGATGAACTAGGAAATGTGGTTAACATATTTGACCATCCAATAATAGTCATAGAACTGAATATATTCCGTCAACGTAAAAAAACTTCCTTAGAGAATCTTATAAATCACACCCTACCAGTAGTGTCAATGTTATCGTTTAAGTACATTATGTAAAATGGATGTTAAAGGGGAGATACTACGAAAAAGATATTTTGAACAAACTATGTCAAAACAATGAGGAATTAAGATGTTTAATAAATATGTTTTCTGGAGTTAATTTCATACGTTAAAATGTCTTTGTATTATCTGCAAAAAACATATTCTTGGAAGATCTCAACGTTGGAATTTAAAAAAAATATTGACCTCGTATATTATAAAGGTTTTTATTTGTATTACTACTACCCCCCTTATTCCTTTTAGTAGCAAATATAATCCTGTTAGAATTGTATGTTATACAAAGACTGATAAATATATTTACGCATAGGTGACAATCGGCCTGGCCGCCACTTTGGTGTTAGCGCTGCTCCTCTGCATCCCCCATTGTTCCCAGTAGCATCTTTTTAGTATCTGACTGATTAATATATCTATGCATATGTTACGATTGGCCTGGCCGCCACTTGGGTGTTAGCGCTGCTCCTCTGCATACGCCGATGTTCCCAGTAGCATCATTGTAGTATCTGACTGATTAATATATTTATGCATAGGTTACGATCGGCCTGGCCGCCACTTGGGTGTTAGCGCTGCTCCTCTGCATACGCCTTTGTTCCCAGTAGCATCTTTTAGTATCTGACTGATTAATATATCTATGCATATGTGACGATCGGCCTGGCCGCCACTTGGGTGTTAGCGCTGCTCCTCTGCATACGCCGATGTTCCCAGTAGCATCATTGTAGTATCTGACTGATTAATATCTTTATGCATAGGTGACGATCGGCCTGGCCGCCACTTGGGTGTTAGCGCTGCTCCTCTGCATCCCCCCGTTGTTCCGAGTAGCATCATTGTAGTATCTGACTGATTAATATATTTATGCATAGGTTACGATCGGCCTGGCCGCCACTTGGGTGTTAGCGCTGCTCCTCTGCATACGCCGATGTTCCCAGTAGCATCATTGTAGTATCTGACTGATTAATATCTTTATGCATAGGTTACGATCGGCCTGGCCGCCACTTGGGTGTTAGCGCTGCTCCTCTGTATCCCCCCGTTGTTCCGAGTAGCATCATTGTAGTATCTGACTCATTAATATTTTTATGCATAGGTGACGATCGGCCTGGCCGCCACTTGGGTGTTAGCGCTGCTCCTCTGTATCCCCCCGTTGTTCCGAGTAGCATCATTGTAGTATCTGACTCATTAATATTTTTATGCATAGGTGACGATCGGCCTGGCCGCCACTTGGGTGTTAGCGCTGCTCCTCTGTATCCCCCCGTTGTTCCGAGTAGCATCATTGTAGTATCTGACTCATTAATATTTTTATGCATAGGTGACGATCGGCCTGGCCGCCACTTGGGTGTTAGCGCTGCTCCTCTGTATCCCCCCGTTGTTCCGAGTAGCATCATTGTAGTATCTGACTCATTAATATTTTTATGCATAGGTGACGATCGGCCTGGCCGCCACTTGGGTGTTAGCGCTGCTCCTCTGTATCCCCCCGTTGTTCCGAGTAGCATCATTGTAGTATCTGACTGATTAATATTTTTATGCATAGGACGATCGGCCTGGCCGCCACTTGGGTGTTAGCACTGCTCCTCTGTATCCCCCCGTTGTTCCGAGTAGCATCATTGTAGTATCTGACTCATTAATATCTTTATGCATAGGTGACGATCGGCCTGGCCGCCACTTGGGTGTTAGCGCTGCTCCTCTGCATCCCCCCGTTGTTCCGAGTAGCATCATTGTAGTATCTGACTCATTAATATGTTTATGCATAGGTTACGATCGGCCTGGCCGCCACTTGGGTGTTAGCGCTGCTCCTCTGTATCCCCCCGTTGTTCCGAGTAGCATCATTGTAGTATCTGACTCATTAATATGTTTATGCATAGGTGACGATCGGCCTGGCCGCCACTTGGGTGTTAGCACTGCTCCTCTGCATCCCCCCGTTGTTCCGAGTAGCATCATTGTAGTATCTGACTCATTAATGTGTTTATGCATAGGTTACGATCGGCCTGGCCGCCACTTGGGTGTTAGCACTGCTCCTCTGCATCCCCCCGTTGTTCCGAGTAGCATCATTGTAGTATCTGACTCATTAATATGTTTATGCATAGGTGACGATCGGCCTGGCCGCCACGTGGGTGTTAGCACTGCTCCTCTGTATCCCCCCGTTGTTCCGAGTAGCATCATTGTAGTATCTGACTCATTAATATTTTTATGCATAGGTGACGATCGGCCTGGCCGCCACGTGGGTGTTAGCACTGCTCCTCTGTATCCCCCCGTTGTTCCGAGTAGCGCCATACAGCTACAACACCGCCCTCGCCGTTTGTGCCCCGGACTTCACAGCTGGAGAGCCTGCAATGTGGTACTCGGCTATTTATACAACCTTCACTCTGTTGCTGCCCGCAGCACTGATTCTCGGCTGCAATATTAAGGTAAATAAACGTGATATTAATTATTCAGTTGTATTATAGTTTTATAACTTTGTTAATATTATCTTGCAGAATGTTTATAAATCCAGATTTTGATATTTTTGCTTACTTCATATTTTATTCATTGTATTTATTCACTTTCTTCCATTTTTTCTTAGTTCTGTTTGACAGCTTTATTAGCGAATTTCCCATAGGGAGGAGCTATTACCGTAGATCTCATGGCAAGACTTAAGACCGGAATCATGTTGTTTTTTCGTTTTTAGGTGCCCAAAGGCCTAAAACAATAGTAGTTAAATATTATATATATATATATATATATATATATATATATGTTAAAGTTTGGCCCTAGATCTAGAAATTTATTAATTAGGAAAACATACAAGAAAAACCTATTTAGACCTTTTTATTCAAGTTAGTAAAAACAATCTTCTAACAAAGCACAATATGTTTACATATTTTAAAATAACATATGTTTATAAATACATATTGGAGAAAGACAATTATAAAAATGAAACACATAGAGAATAATAACGATTCTCAACACTTTCCCTCATTTTTATAATTTCTGAATTTTAATCACTTTAGTCCCATGGCTTCACACACTATCTTCAGTCTTGGTTTATGCTGGGGTTTCGTCAGACAGTCTGCCAACTGAAATTCTGCCGGAACATGTTTTACCTCTAGTTTCCCTTCCGAAACCATCTCTCTAACAAAGAAGTGTCTCGTTTGTATGTGCTTTGTTCTTCTATGATTTTCTGGGTTTTCAGCAAGGCGAATTGTTGCTAAATTGTCTATTTTCAACATTGGCAACTGTTTCAAAACTGTAATTTCATTTAACAATCTAACAAGCCAAATAATCTCTCTGGTAGCTTCACTGGCAGCAACAATTTCAGCCTCTGTGCTTGATATCGCTACAGATGATTGCTTTTGACTCATCCATGTTATTGCAGCTCCACTATATAGACAAACAACTCCTGTTGTAGAACGGCCACTATGTTCGTCCCCTGCATGGTCAGCATCACTTCAGGTAGCTCTTCCAATGTCCAAGTTTGATTTGTTTTGTGAGATTTCATCTCATTATCCATTGCCTTCTTCCAATTTCCAGCATCCTCACAATGTATTGCTTCCCAATAATGTTGAGGTTCATATATTTTGCTTACATTTGACACAGCAGACATTACATAATCTTCTAATTTCTTTGGAGCTTTGATATCTTCTCTTCTTCGAAAGTCATATCTTGGACATTCATCCTTTTCTGATTCATTCTCAGAGTCAGGCCTATTAGGTTGTTCCTCAGCTCTCGCTTCTTTTTGAACATTCTCTTCCTCAGGTACCAACAACTCATTGCTTGGCATCCTTAATGAGGACTTCCGAATTGGCTCTTCATGAAATACCACGTCTCTTGATCTGATCAAAGACTTAGTTTCTCCACACCAAATTCTATATCCATCATCATTATCGTAGCCAACCAGAATTCCTTTTACAGACTTCTTTTCCATCTTCCGTCGTTTAGGTTTTGGGACGTGGGCATAGCAAGTACATCCTATTATCCTCAAGTTCTTGATGCACGGCTTTTTCCCAGACCATAGCTGAATTGGAGATACATCTGGAACACTTGATTTACCTGTCCGATTCAAAATGTAGGCCGCTGTATTAATCATTTCAGCCCACAGATTCTCTGGCATTGTCTCATGGGCATGCATCATTGCTCGTGCAGTTTCCACCAAGGTTCGGTTGTCTCGCTCACTACAGCCGTTTTGCTCAGGCGTGTATGGCATTGTCAACCTCTGCTTAATCCCATGACCCTGTAATATTTCTCTTACAATACCACTGTCAAACTCTCCACCATTATCACTTAGAATTTCCCTCACAGTGAGACTACTCCTGTAGTCTTACATTCGGCCAAAAACTGCTTAAGTTTCTCTGGTACATCAGACTTCTGCCTCATGAAGTACACCTGTCTGTATCTAGAGAAATCATCTTTGAACAAAACAAAGTATCGACAACCTGACAAATGGACCACAAACATCTGTGTGTATCAGCTCACCAGGCTTAGTTGCTCTTTACTTTCAGGAAACAACTTTCCGTCCTTGAAATAAATTCACTATTGACATGCAAATCCTGAGTGGCAAGCACGGAAAACAGATTTTTCTTAATATTAGGTACATACCAGACATCAAGAAGCTTATTTTTCAACCACTTTCCATTTACTGCTGCTTCCACCTCCACTGTACCTTTCCCTAAAGCGCAGATCGATTCTCCATTCGCTGTTTTCATCACACGACTATCTGCAAAGGGCTCAAAGGTCTGAAAGACGTCATCTCTGAAAGTCACGTGATTAGTTGCTCCACTATCTACATACCAACAGTCTCTATCAGAGTTTTCATTGACATTAACCTGACTGGATATCATGAGACCCTCGTTTGTTCCTGAATACAGAAGTCTGGTACATCAGACTTCTGCCTCATGAAGTACACCTGTCTGTATCTAGAGAAATCATCTTTGAACAAAACAAAGTATCGAGAACCTGACAAAGAATTTACAAATGGACCACAAACATCTGTGTGTATCAGCTCACCAGGCTTAGTTGCTCGCTCTCGAGTTCCGAACTTCAACCTATGGCTTTTGCCGAAAATACATCCCTCACACAGCTCACTGTCCAGTTTCAACTTTACTCCAAGTTCTCGTTCAACTGTAGCCTTCACATGACGTTTATTTTGATGTCCTAAACGTTCATGATGTATCTGCAACAAGTTCTCATCCGAAGTTAGCTTATTAACTTGTACCAAGTTCAACGGTTTTACTACTCTCATAGCTAGTTTGTACAAACCTCCTCTTCTGGGTCGGGTACCAAACAGCACTAAATTACCATTTACTTTCAGGAAACAACTTTCCGTCCTTGAAATAAACTCACTATTGACATGCAAATCCTGAGTGGCAAGCATGGAAAACAGATTTTTCTTAATATTAGGTACATACCAGACATCAAGAAGCTTATTTTTCAACCACTTTCCATTTACTGCTGCTTCCACCTCCACTGTACCTTTCCCTAAAGCGCAGATCGATTCTCCATTCGCTGTTTTCATCACACGACTAACTGCAAAGGGCTCAAAGGTCTGAAAGACGTCATCTCTGAAAGTCACGTGATTAGTTGCTCCATTATCTACATACCAACAGTCTCTATCAGAGTTTTCAGTGACATTAACCTGACTGGATATCATGAGACCCTCGTTTGTTCCTGAATACCCCTCCTCTGATTCATTAAAGTTAGATGTCAGAATCTGACTGGAAGGTTTGGCTGGCCTACCATCAGCTTTCCACTTACTACATTGTCTAACTTTATGACCTGACTGTTTACAATAATGGCAAACTAAATAGCTCTTTGACTTACTGAACTTTACCCCAGAATTACTACCCAATGTTTTAGTGTCTTTAACCTTTCTTCCAGATTTGACCACTAAAGCCTCATTACAGTTTTGTGCAGCTACAGACCTGCTATTCAAAGCTCTTTCATATGCACAAAGCTGTGTAGTAAGTGTGTCAATGGTTCTCTCAGATTTCCCCATTAACAACCAACTAGACCTAAACGAGAAATACTCCTCCGGTAAAGTGCCTAGAACTTTGCAAATCAAGAATAATTCTGGTAAGTTACAGTTACTTTCAGTATCTTTACTAACTTCTAACTTAAGGTCATTCCAAAGGTTTTTGAGTTTCGATAAATGGCTAGACATGTCATCAGACAAATTTCTTTGATAACTAAAGAAATCTAAACAAAGATTATAAGCTTTATCCCCTGAGACACCATCATATAGCCTATGCAATTCTAGCCATACTTCCCTAGCCGTTGTGAAACGCATAACCTTTTGTAATGTTTCCTCCGTCATGTTTGTCGTGATTACTATGAGCGCCATGCTGTCTGCCTTGGTAAAAGTAGCTAAACCTAAGTCATACCGAGCCCTCTCCTCGTCTGATGCTTCTGGCAGAAGATCCGCTGGCATTTGTAGATTTTCCACAAACTTCCAGGGCTTTGGGAGGGGGGGGGGGGGGGGGGGGGGGGGGGGGGGGGGGGGGGGGGGGGGGGGGGGGGGGGGGGGGGGGGGTTAAGTGGGGGGTGTGGTGAGGGGGTAAAATAAGGTGGGGGGGTGGGGGGGTAATTATTATATAAATAATTGCGCAGCAGTATGCATACTTTATACTTCCAAGTTGACCAGTTGTTACCATCAAAAAGTCCTATTTGCATTTTTGTTAACTCCATTACAAAAGAGGTAATTATCAACGTTTACAAACTATCAAACATTTAATTTTGACTTTGGTAACACAAAATAATCACAACACACATGAATTAATCAACAAATTTGAACCACGGACCTCTGCTACCATGTTAAAGTTTGGCCCTAGATCTAGAAATTTATTAATTAGGAAAACATACAAGAAAAACCTATTTAGACCTTTTTATTCAAGTTAGTAAAAAACAATCTTCTAACAAAGCACAATATGTTTACATATTTTAAAATAACATATGTTTATAATAACATATGTTTACATATTGGAGAAAGACAATTATAAAAATGAAACACATAGAGAATAATAACGATTCTCAACAATATATATATATATATATATATATATATATATATATATACAGGCTGTTCATTAAGGTCGAGGACATTACTAACTGCTAAACTAAATGATACTTCAATTCACGAAGCCAACGCGCTACCTCAGGGCTGCCAAATCAACGACGCCGTTTAAGGTCTTTTAGCCAACCTCAATTGTTTTAGCTGATCATTTACTGTTTAATTAACCATACTGTTTTTATTAGCCTGTGATCAACTGACTTTGTTAGGAACGAAATGAGGATTGAAAATACACCAATTAATTGGTTTCTTACGGTGGCTTCAACAATACAATTAATACGTTTTCTATCAAAACACGGAAGATTTTGGAAATACTTTTTTCTGCTTTTATTTCGCACAGTTATGTTACCCTTTAGTTTTAAATGTTTTTTAGTAATTTGATAATTTTTTATTTATACATAAAATAAATATCTATGCAAACCCTCTATTCACATATTGTTCACCACCATCCTCAATCAACAAACTGTCAAACGGTTATAAACAGATGTTTTGATTTGTATTGTTGAAATTTTTATTCTCCATAAGCGTTACGTTATTTTTTTTAGATTTTAAACTTAATATTACAAAAAATCTGAATTTTCATAGACATTAGACCTATCTAGAACCTATTTTCTACTCAGAAATTAGTTATTCCAAAGATTTAAAGAAAATCGTTAGAGATCCGTGTGCAAATATATATATATATATATATGCAGAAGACTCCTGCATATATATATATATATATATATATATATATACATATATATTTGATCTATATAGTTCACTTTTAAGGATTACTACTATAATAAGTATAGTTAAAAAAATATTAACTGAGTATCCTTGAGAAAAGTTTTTTTTATTTCAACGACATGTTTCGACCTTTGAACTTGAAAATGGCCAATGTGATATGTAACAAATTTAAATTGACAACGTATTTTCTCGATTCAAAGCATATACAAGCGCTTCATATATACTAATATTTACATTACCTATAATATATATCACTTTTATTACTACTATATAAGTATAGTTAAAAATATTAACTGAGTATCCTTGAGAAATTTTTTTTATAATGTTTATTTGAACTTGAAATGGCCTTTAAACACTGTCGTTAAAATATTCCAAAGATACTCAGTTAATTTTTTAACTATACTTTTTATATATATATATATATATATAATATATATTTATAGAAACCTTCTCGTATTATAGTACGGAGAATAATCACTGCCATATAAAAATTCTAATTCATGGCACCTGAATACAATGAACATTTCTTATGCTTGTATTCGTTGCAGGTGCTGATGATCGCCCGGTACCACCGCCACCGCATCGCCAGCGCCATCTTCGAGGTGACGTTGTCAGCCCAGGTGACGATTACTCACCAACGCAACCCCTTCTTCCTCCCCGGAGGATTGACCAACAAATTTCGTGGACGAAGCGCAGTTTCGACCGTGCTCCAGCTCTTAGGATCTTTCTTTGTCCTGTATTTCCCCTACTATGGAGTTATAGTTTGGGAATCATCCGCAAGCACGTTTCTCGCTGGAAAAGATTTTTACTATAGAGTCCATCCCCACATCATTACTTTGGCTTCGACTTTATTGACCTGTTCTCCACCAGTGAACGGATTATTGTATGGTATTAAAAGTAAAATTTTGAGGAAAACCTTCCAAAATTATTGGAGAAAACAAATGTCAAAATGTGAAGTAAACCATGAAATACAAGCTAGAACTCCTTCGGCGTGTGGGTCCAGAAGACCGTCGCTCACCCCTCTAGGTATATTGACAAGACCCAGTGCGGCGCACTTTCAAAGAAGACTTTCTGAAGCTTTTATAGACCCAAACAGATCGTCTCAGTCGTCTCCAAAATCTAAAATGACAAGGATATCCTCCGAGTTGTCGTGGAGACCGGTGTCAACATCTGGACTCGGATTAACGTTTGTGGGGTCAGATGTCGAAGCAGATAACGTTAAGAAATCGGAGCTGTGTGGTCAACACGCTGCTAGCTTTAGCACTTTACAAGTTCCTACTAGTGAACGGGAGAGATTGAGAAATGAAGAATTGATCAAATCTTTCAGAATTGCTGTGGCAAGTACGAAAGAAAACGAAGAAGAATGCAAAACTTTAGGGTTAATACGTCCTGTTTTGAGAACCAGTGTCAGCAATACAAGTCTCTTTGTACAAAGAGTCCTCGGAGCGGGAAACATTCGCTTCAACCTGGGAGAAAATAACAGAGATAGCAATCCCAGTGCACCACAGACTAGAAGATCACCTAGAATACTCATAACGAGAGCTTTCTCAGAAGAGAGTGAGCCTAGAACACCCAGTTCGCCCAGCACTCCGAACAGAAAACTGGAGCTTAAAAAACATTCAGTGTCTGCTTCGACTTTGATCTGCGATAGAAAATGGAGGAAGAGTAAAAACAACGTTGCATTTCTTGACGAAATCTGCAGCACAGACCTCCCTTCACCCGGTGCCAGTAGTTCATCAATGGAGGATCACGAAGAAGAGAAATCGCATAGACCTAATGGACTGCTATCTCTGGACGATGGAAATATTAGTGATGGTGGAGACAGTATAGTCTGGATGAAGACATCCGTAGAGACCACCGCATCTAGATTGAACTGCACTACCAGCAGTGGTGACGACAGTGACAGTGCTGCCACCAGTGACGCTAAACATAACTACCAAGTGTTGAAGTCATGGCCCTGTGCCAACAACAGAAAATCCCGTAATTTGCCTAAGTCTGAGATAATCTCGGACGAAGACTCTCCACCGCCGTCTAGGAATAGGGTTTTAAGGACGTGCAGTTTTTCTGCTCTGCACAATACATCGTCTGATGGATCGTAGTTGAATAAGTGTTGGTGAAATGTGTTGTTATAGGCTTTCGATGTTACCATCGTTAAAGATTACATCTATGGTGATTCGTTCCTCGTTGTTTATTTATAGAGTGGTTCAACACAGTGTTATTATTAAATTAATATTTTTATTGTTCTTTTTTAATTGTAAGCTAATATAAATAAGTGTGATATTGGATATAAGCTAGTTATATTATGTTCAACAGTAGTATGTGTAGCTAGAAAAATGTTTAGTAGGTAATAATATCAAGTTGAATCTCGAATTGTAGATGGACTACCTTTTGTACTTCAATCCTAAATATTTTAATATGTTTGGGATTTTCTTAAAACAAATAAAAACTGTAAAAACATAAATAAACTGGATAAAGGGCCCTACTAATATTTTTCAATACAGATTTTTTGTTTAAATACCAAAGGAGACTTCAAAAAAAGGATTTGTTTAGTTTTGAGAATATGAATTACCTTTGTAAATTTAGCTTTTCTTGATATTAATATTATTAACATATCAACCACATCGAGTGGTTCTCTTATACATGAGTATGAATATTGAAATATGTTGTGCACATTTGGAAATCATTAACTTTAAATTCTGTTATTTGTGAAACTAGGACAAAAAGCGATCATTCACTAATAATTAAGTCCATTACCTATATTTCTATCATTATATAAACCTTCATCAGAAGCACTTTAAATCTTTTACACTATCATTCACTGATTTTCATGATTTAAACGGTTTATTTTTAATAAAAACATAATTAAACTCAAGAACTAATTACTATTCATTTTTAAATACTTTCACCTTTTCTATGAGTTCCTAACAGTTAGCTATATGTACAGAAAAAAAGTTTTCATTTAAAAAATAATTTTAAAATTTCGTTTTTTTCTTTTGTTTTTAAGTATTCACTTTCTCAAGGTGTGAAAGAAATCACAATGGCAAAAGTTATTAGCATTCCAATTTCATAGACCTAATTATAGGGCATGCTGAAATTTTGAGCTACGCATCATTTGATACTAAATAAACAAATTGAGCACCAGTTATAATCGTCAAAGATAACATTGAAACTTTATTTACACTGAATAGAAGTACATTTCAGGATAGGAATACAATGAGGAACCATTACACATTATGTAAAGATTTCTCCAAGCTTTAGAATATTCTATTTTGATTTTCTTAAACTCTAGAAACGAATTATTATTTTTCAATGACTGATATTTAAACCCAAGTGAATTATAAAATGAAATTTCCCTTGGAGCATATCAAACTCATCATCTGCATATTATGCCCAATTTCAACTCAAAAATACTTTAGTACAACATTGAGAATTTGTTATAAAAATCATGATATATATATATGACATATATGTATATATACACACATGTATATATATATATGACATATATATAATATATATACGACAGTCTCCTTTTTATCTACTTTTCAACCCCATGATTAAACTAAGTGTTGTATTTAGTATTAACCTTTGAATTAACTGAAATTATTTTGGTAATACAAATTTAAAAAGGATAAAGCTGTTAGAAAATTCCTTGAAAATTACAACACTTTTCTACGTTCAGTGAAAAATGCCAACTGTAAATATGCAACGATTAACTATAAATGCATTTACTTTGATCTTTTTATATTCAAGGCAGTAAATTTTTATTCACCTCCACAAACATATGGAGTGGACAGAATGGTTGTTTGACAGAATGTTTAAATGTATTTAATGAAATCCAACATCAAATTAAATTAGATTAAACTACCCAAATTCCTCGCCAGAGGCACGCTAATTGCTGTTTTGTGCCAAGGTTACTCTTACCTCCTATTCTATAGTTACTTTATTCTTACATAGTTAGTACAACAAAATACTTACAATCGTACAAAGCCCAGTAGGTATAATAGGTAGGTACCGTCTAGGTATAATTGGTGTCACTCAAAGTGAATTGTTATATTTTGTGATGATAAAAGTTAAATTAAACTGTGGTGCAACAGTTGTGTCTGTAAAAAATAATAATTGTTTTTATTTTATGTCCATATTGTTAAGGTATCATATTAAGGTCGGATTTCACCAAAAACTGAAACCGCTGTTAAGCTAGCTTTAACTTCAGTTAGCCCCGTAACTGACAAAATGGGATATCCCCACTCGCCGTTAGAGTGTAATCCGTCGTTATATTAACCAAATTCGAGCAGTTACAACTTCGAATTATTTCGTTACTAGGAAAAAAAATAAGAAAAATTTGACAGCGCTTGTTTATTGTTTAGTCGGTCTGTCGTCTGCTGAGATATAGATTACTCATTTATCGTTGTTCTATTAAAATTAATGATTATTGTATTAAATTACATTTAATTGCATGTTATATTTTAATTTATTTGTATATTAAATTATAATTATAAGTTAAGTTATAAGTTGCAAATAAATGAAAATGCAATGTTGTATAAATGGGGAAAATAATTATCTTGTATAGTAGTCATTAGTTTACATATTTTGAAACTTTATAATCGTTAAATGCCCTTTTAATAAGCAAATAATAATGTTATGGTTTATAAAAGGCTTTTTTAGCTAAAGTATGTGTTAGTCTATTTTTTATATGATGATTCCGTTTATTTATAAACGGTATGACGTAACGGCTGATTAAAAAATCCATGGCTAGTGTGATTTTGGTGAAATCTGGCCTAAGTGTTAATATTCAATGATTGGTTAGTGTTGAGTTATACCACATGGAGTAACACCTGTAGCACATTGTATTGAGACACTGAGTAGAACATTATGATTGGTTGTAAAAGGGAAGGGGTGATATTTTTAATTATTGCAACGTAACGGGTTCGTTCCTCAAAGTAAGCCTCAAACTATTTTTATGGTATCAAAGCATAATAATACGTGACAATAAAAACTGTTTCATTTAAAATATATACATATTTTTAATTTTATGTAGAAAAAATCTTATTCTTGACTATTTTTACGTTTAATCACTTGAAAGCGGGAGGAGTTTCACCACCTCCAGAAACATTGTGTACAGTTAAAAACACAAACGCGTTTGAAAAGTCAATGAAATATATTGAATAATTAATTAATAACCAACGCCATCATGAATTTTGAAGATTTTTAAGTACATTCTGAAAATCTAAGAAACTGACTACATTTGTCTGGGTACGTTCCTCAAATACCTCTTTGGCAGTATGATGAATGCTTTAGCTGGGAATATATGAAAAAGTTATATTTTATGAACAAACTGTGTCAAGTGGTGCGTTTTGCGGGTACAAAGAGAAACAGTTTAGCAGGATGTCAGATGTGTATTTATATTTTTTTTATTGTTCCAACCATTATTGGTAATGGTTAACGTTTCGTGTGTAGTGTTTTAAACGTGCATAGAACGTTATCTCTCATTATAATTTATTAATTGTGCAGACACCATCCGTATAGTGCCATATGTTTATTTGGTATATAACAAATTAGTGATATGTGAATATATTTTATGGTACCGTGTGTTTATTATTTAGGAAGGTCGTTAGTACATTACAAAAATACACACGTAACGTTAACCTTTGAAAGTAGTGAGAACATAAAAAAACAGTGGGATGAAATTAAAAATATTGTTCCGATTTTGTTCTTGAAATTGAACTGTATAGAACCAAAATGTTAAGTAAAACATTTTTGTAGTGAATTTTTCACCACCATCAGTGTGTGTAATACGAGTATGCCTCATGCATTATGCAATCTGCAAATCTGCTTTTAATCTAGATGTTGATTATATGTATAAAAATAAAGACAAAGACAAAGAATAACTAATTTCATCATTTATTTGACTGCAGAGAACGTTAAATACTCGTAAATATAGAAGCCAGATTTCTGAATCTGAATAGAAAATAAGCCAATTGAAATTGTATAGTAAACTGAGCTTTGTCCCATTCTACTGTTCTTGTATAATTATTAATATTAGAGGTAAAATGCTGGCTGATCTCAACCCTACTTACTAAAATTTGAAATCGAAAATTTCATTATTTTTGTTTCTATATCATGGGAACGGTTTTTATCTTATAAACACCATAATTACCCGTAAATCTAAATTATCACTTTAGATGTTACTACCTCGTAGTAAATCATTACTGGTCTGCTTAGAATAGTATTACAGTATTGGTTTATTTTTATTGTTGTAGGTTCTGAAATCTTGTTTCATGAGAGCTATGTTTATAGTACTAGGCCTATTAAATTGTGTGAAGCCTAATTTTAGGTTTACACTTTGTTTGTTTCATTTAATATGATTTACTCTTTTAAAATATCAATATTTTTAATTCACCTATCCTCCAAAGTCGAACAAAAACAGTAAATATCATATTCCAGAAAATATGACATTATGTACACTCGTATGCAAGGCCAAGACATAGGCCTACTGGTCAGTGGACACTCGTATGCAAGGGTGAGGCCTATTGGTCAGTGGACACTCGTATGCAAGGCAAAGGCCTACTGGTCAGTGGAAACTCTTATGCAAGGGTGAGGCCTATTGGTCAGTGGACACTCGTATGCAGGGCCAAGGCATAGGCCTAATGGTCAGTGGACAATCCTATGCAAGGGTAAGGCCTATTGGTCAGTGTACACTCGTATGCAAGGCCAAGGCATAGGCCTAGTGGTCAGGGGACTCTCGTATGCAAGGGTGAGGCCTACTGGTTAGGGGACTCTTGTATGCAAGGCCAAGGTATAGATAGGCCTACTGGTCAGGGGTCACAGCCGGTCATCGCTCCTCTAATATCATGGTCCTTTAACGTTGTTAGTCAGTCTTGTGTAGTAGGGGTTTAATGTATGAAGTACCTCTATTGAATATATGTCTATAATTGTGGCTTATGACAATCCTTTAATATCCTCTATGAAATGTTGTCTTTCTCTCAGTCCCAAGGGGTTAACTCACTTCTAGGTTTAAATATTAAGTTAAATGTTTTTACCTCCAAAAGTAGAGTCAAATGGTATTCAGAATTCACGGCTGTTCAACATTTCTAACGATCTATAAATCATATAAATCAGCAATTAAGTCGTTTCCGATCTATTTTCTGTGCGCAAGTTTAAGAATATTGTTCTTGGTGGTTTATTTTATTTTCCGACATGTGAGTATGTACCTTATTTCCTTTTTATTTAAAAAGCATAACCTAAGTATCTTCAAAACTTACCATTATTACTCAATGGTCTGTATCAGTGAAAATTATTTGATGACATAGGTAGGCTAAACAAAAAAGTCATATCACTCATTTAAGGAAAATGAAACAACCAATGTAGAACTCAAGCGGAAAAGTATGGCCCACCAATCACCATAACAGCTTCAACCGTGAGGAACTTGTCATCGCAAAATTATTTTCTACACAAATTTTTAGTAGCTCAATTAATTTAAAGTATTTATGCTTTATTACATGAATGACCTTTATTCTGAATTTTTGTCCTATATTATTTTTATACATACGGTATATTGTTTATTTAGTACATATTACTTTAGTTTATTTTCCAAGTCGGAAAACTCTCACACAAAAGATGGTTCTTTAAAGAAATATAACATACGAATTTGTAAAAAAAAACTCTCAAAATATTCGGACTTAAGTAACGTAAGATCAATGTTAGTTTTGTGATGGCATAATGGTCCACTCGATATCAATAGGGATCTACGTTTTGACACGGATATGTCGTAGCTCTAAGGGGGGGTTTGGTTATTTGTAAGATGGAAAACAAGTAAAGGTTTCCATAGAAACTACCAGAACTATTGTATTGCATTTATAAAATAACAAGAACAGCTGTATAGATTAACTGAAAACATTCCCTTTATACACATCCGTGATCTAACCTATTGCCCACAGGGAAGTAAATATAACCATTTATGTCTCCTAATTTCAACATCAACCAACAATCTTTCAATTTTGTAAAAGTCAGTAAATTATTATGTGTATTTTATTTTTGACATGGATATGTCTTGCTCTGTGGTAGGGGTGTATTGACGGTGCGTCCAAAATGTGTAATAAGGACAGCTGTTTGAAGGAACTTAAAACATTCTCTTTAGACATATCCTGACATGATAACTGAAAGCAATATGCTACTAATATCACATAATAAGTGAGTATTCAAATGCTCGTTGTTTACTTTTCAAGGGGCGGCGGACAATTGCAAGCTTTGAAAACATAGCATAAAAAATTAGGAAAAGTAAATGAATACCACGGTAATCTTAAAACGATTAATGCTATTCTCCAAGGTTTCCGAGATGTTCTACATGGATAGAACAATGGTTTTACTCATATAGGCTACCTGAACAAAGCCTTTCTAAATCTGAAACGTTCGAGACTTTGAACTGCCTAAGTGAGTGACCACCTATCCCACCATATCCTGAGCAATATCTGTCTCTATTGTGTGTATATTTTTAATGTTGTATGATCTCAAAAATAAATGTACAGGTATTTTAGATGAGATATATTATTGTTAAATTTACAAAGAAGTTAAGTAATTTAAATGTTATTTTTTGAGTAAAAGGTTGTTGTTATTTTCCATAAAGTAGTCTTGTCATTTCCCTTTCCTCCTCAAAATAAAGGGATTTTAAAGAGGTACTATGTAAAAGTCCGGTTTATAGGTTTCTTATATATAATAAAAAAATTTTCTCGTCAGCAATATGTATTATATATATATATTTATTTATTTATTATAATATTTATATTTATTTAAATTATACATTATAATCATGCTTCTCACCACAGCCAAAATTTTAAAGGCTGCAATGAGCTTAAAGCCCTTCACAAAATTAAACCACATCAAAATAAAATAAGGACTAACTAATTTTGAGAAGTTCCAAATTGGCACACCAGTTGCTTCTAAAATCAAAATTTCCATCCGGTTTAAATTTAAGATAATTTGATAAAAAACGATTCAACTCAATTGAAAATAAGATTTAAAAAATTACATGTATAAACCTCTATATTTATTTATTTTAAAATGTACCAAATCATATGTACCATATTTAAAATTTTCTGTCTAGACAATCAATCACCTGTTAAAATATTTAGTCACTGTGTGTTATTGTTTATTGTTCTCTCATCTCTTTTTTCTAAAATGCTTGAAAAATTTTATATATTTATTAAACGAAAATTCGCATAACTTCATCATTTTAATTTTTCATTTATTCTATCAAACCAGTTGAATATGGTACTGTATATTCATAAATATACTGGTACTGGTAAATAAATATACATATATACATATTTATTTATTTATTTAAATTTGATCTATAGTGTTCACTGTTAAGGACTACTGTTATTTGAAGTATAATTGAAAAAATCAACTGAGTATCCTTTAATAATATTAAAATAAAAATGTTAAAGGATACTTAGTTGATTTTTTCAATTATACTTAATGTATATATATATATATATATATATATATATATATATTTATATTAAATCATCTAAAAACAAAAACTTATTATAAAGAATCTCATTTCTTTGTCAATCTAAGATTTCTGACGAGATAAATAAATTAGAAACCACAACAAGTTGTCATTTCGAGTCCCGTAATGTTAATCTCAGAAACGTAATACAGTAATTGATTTCTCGCTATAGTAATCTAATTTTTTATCCTGGAATACAGCATTATATTATGCTACTTCATTGTGTAATTTAATGCTAACTTACCATTTTATGATCAGAAATACTTACTCGTATTTTCAAGTTTTCATTTAGTTTCCCTAGTACCTGGTGACCGAGCTTTGCTCGTTTAGAATAATATATGTTTTATAAAAATTAATTAGAAAAATTAAAACACATTTATTACTCAAGGAAAACATTTATGTGGTTGAAATAAAACCGATTTAATACACCATAATTAATATAGCACTGAACCAAAAGTATCGCGCCTGGTGGGTATGGAACTCGCGGCCTATAGTTCTTGAGGCCGACACGTTACAACTCGGCTACGACGTTAGTCAATTGAGCGATGCCGTTTAACGTCTTTTAGCCAAAGCCGATCATTTACTGCTTAATTATCCATACCGTTATTATTAGCCTGTGATCAACTGATTTTTGTTATAAACGGAATGAGGATTGAAAAGCAAAAGAGAAATTTAATTTACATCAATTAATTGGTTTGTTACAGTGGCTTCAAGCAATACAACGAATACGTTTTCTATAAAAACACGGAAGATTTTGGAAATATTTTTTCTGCTTTTATTTCGCACAGCTATGTTATCCTTTAGTTTTTACAAATTGTTTAGTAACCTGATAATTTTGCATTTATTTAATTCATAAAATAAATATTAATGCATAACCTCTATATTGTTCCCCGCAGTCTTCAATCAAGAACTGTCAAACGGTTATAAACAGCTGTTTTGGTTTGTATTGTTTAAATTTTATTCTCCATAAGCGTAATGTTAAATTTTTAGATTTTAAACTTAATATTACAAGAAAACACGAATTTTCCTGGACATTAGACCTATCTAGAACTTATTTTCTACTCGGAAATTAGTTATTTCCAAAATTCAAAGAAATTCCTCGGTGCCGTTTTCGAGATCCGTGTGCAAATATATATATATATATATATATATATATATATATATATATATTATAGATTATTTTCTCTTTATTAGTATTGGATTCTTTTCACTCCAAGTCAATCCTTCTTCTCCCTGCCTTACTTATCCTACCTTAAAATCCTTGCTTAATTTCTTGAAGTATGGAACCAACATGCTTTTCTTCTCCTTACCGTTATTATCAGTTTCCTTCATTTTATTTAATACCTTATTTCTCATTCTATGTATTCACCTTAAATGTCTAAACCACATTCAGGAAATATATATATATTATAATATAAATATATAATATATAATTCTGTAATATATTGGTTGTCATAATGAGATCAATTAAAATTATATTTGAGTTACAGAATCTCTCTGTATTGGAAGATGAAAACAATATATGTACTAAAATAATTTTACAAATACTTAAATTTTTAATTCGTTTTACATCCTGAAATAGAAGTGTGTCCTAGGAACGAAAACATTTCAGGAAACCCCATGAACTTCTTAGTACCCTTTAATGCAATTTCTCATAGTTCTGAATGTTTGTATATAACGCTACAGGAAACATTAGTGTTCGTAAATTATCTGAGCACGCAGATCTACCGATTGGCAAGTTTAGAAAATATGATTTACAAAATATGTTTTACAAAAATACTCAGTATAGTATATTTTAATTGTAATTAGTACGTTAATACGAGCTATTAATATTGAAGATCCTTCACCCTAGAGCTCATAAATCCTGGATTAATCACTGCATGGTTTAGAAGGCTGAAGACGCCATCTAGCATGACTAAATGAACCTATATACCAAGCTCATTCTAATTTTGCTGTCAAATTTTTTTTATTAAATGTAATAAACGCAAAACACCACTTTTGAATAACAATCCTTAATGCCAAAAATACATAAATGGACCGATGCGCCTATTTTAAATTGATCGAATAAATAGCCTAAGGTAACTTTAAATGTTGCACAGGTGTGTCGAGCAATGCCATATAGGCCCAGTGGGATACATAGGTACATGATGGATTGAACCAGATGATTGTTTAATACGAGTTATTTAGTACTAACATATGTAAATAACATATGTACGGTATATCTCCACGGAAAAATAATATAGGATGAATTAAAAACTCATGTCTTCCAACACTACTTCATATATTTACACTTATATTGTAATAATATACAAACGGTAAATATATACAAAAGTTGTTAAATTGGCGAAATTAACAGCCAATTTAACAGCTTCTTAGTAAATTTAACAACTTTTGTATATGTTTACTGTTTGTATATAATTACAATATAAATGTAAATATATTAAATAGTGTTGGAATACGTGAGTTTTTAATTTATCCTATGGTTGGTAAAACGTTTGTTTTACCGTATAACGCACGTAACGTTTATCAAGAAGTTATTCAATAATAATATCCGATAGGTTTACAAATCATTATTTTTCTATGTTTTGTACCGTATGTGTCTGGAGCGTTTTAGACATTCGCAATCGCCACAAGAAATTGATCTTGGTGATTAATTCTCTAGAGAGATACTGATTACACCAAACTTTAACATCAACTTAAGAAAATACGTATGCATGAACTTATGACAAAATCAAGAAAAGTGGAATGAAATAGCATCTCCGTAACAATTACTTATACATTCCCAAAGGCAAAAACTGTTTACAACAAGTCAATTTAGTAAACGGTATCAGTAAACTGACACATACTTTCTCCCTTAAGTAAATTTGAAAAAGACAATCTGTAATAAAACTATCATGTTTTTCTAAGTTTATCTAAATATTATTTAATAATTGTTTCAAAAATAATCATCCGATTTCTGAAAATAAAAACAAGAAAGACAAAGTTAAATTAATTGTTCGAATTGTATGGGGGGAACCCCTCCCTCCCACCCCAGTAATACCAAGATTTTTGAGTTGGTTTTGATGGATGATTTGACCTTACGCTTCATACCAAGTTTCGTGGAAAACGGTTTGTTTTGTTTGTTGAGCTGGTTTCAATGGTGCTAGTCAACTTATACTTTACTTTTATTGTTTTCGCTAAAAATTAAAAAATTGGATTTTTTGACATTTAAAAGCCCATAACTTTTGAACCACCATTTTTACATACATGCGGGTGGTGTCAAATCATTTAGTACTCTGTGCACTATAAACTATCAAATTTTAATCAAAATCGTTAGTGCCGGTTTTAAGAAATTTGTATTTTTCACGTTTTTAAGGGTTTTTAGGGGTGAACTCTTTCTAGATCTTCTAGAAAGAGATATTTTTAGAGATACGCCGAATATACACTTACATGCGAAATTTCATCTAAATAAATCGGACCAACGGGGTAGGCTGTGGCTCTGAACACATCAAGACACACACACACACACACACACACACACACACACACACACACACCCGCGCGCGCGCAGACAGACACACGGGCAGACAGACATCATGTGGAAACCCACTTTTTGGATTCAGGGGACCCCAAACCGGATATATACACTCTAAACTCAAATTCGAAAATTTTGAAAAGGTAAAAAGTGAATTAACATGCCAAACGGGTTTTACGTTTGTACTATATGCAAAATATGGTAGCCGGTTCACTATATGCAAATACCCAGCCTCATACGTTTGCTATTAACGACTACAAATTTGTGTTTGATACCAGGCAACTTCACATCGACCAACTCTCACTCAATGAATCTGCTCGTGTTTTAGTGAATTTATATTATTTTCTATAAAATTATGAAAATGTACCTCCGTAAATAAAGGTTATGTTGTTGAATTTAAATAATATCTTGCTGTTTTTATTGTTATTGTTATTTGTACATTTTTTGACATATGGGAAAAGTCCTCCAACGTATATTTAAATGTATCCTCCCATGTGTATTTTAGAAGGGAAACAATAAATTTTTATGTATGGTAGAACTTTATTTACTTAGCTGTATGTATGGTACTTTTTAACCTGTTACAAAAAACACTGGGCCTTGTACTCAAGTTTTTTTTACTGAAAGACCAAAATTAATGTCGTATTATTGCTGATTGATGAAGTGAGGGCTGATATGTTGTATGTGTCGGATCATCGGTTAAGGGAGCAGGAGACTTTAGTTACCAAACTATCGAGGACTTGGTTCTGGCAGATGGTTCTTACAAAACGACCTTTCTGGGTGGAGGAACTGCTATTTATGCCAGGGCGGGCTGGCTTGAAGTATAAAGTGGTAAATCTGAGAAACTTTTGTGTTGAAAAGGTAATCGAAATTTCTGGTTTAATTTTGACTGATTTCTCAATCCTGGTAGTTTTCTGTATACCGATCTACTAGTGGTGATTTGTCTCAATATATAACTGTCCTTGATGAGTGTTTGACATCTCTGAGTGCCTTGAACTACGTTTACATTACATATTTTGGAGGTGACTTCTATATACAACTAACGGTAGATTGTGTATCAGATGAGAAATTCAGGTTCTCCGATCTACTCATGAGCCAAAGGCTCTATCTCTCGAGTCATCAACCGACTAGAGTTGAGATTTGTCTGGACAATGTCGCCTTAAACTGTGATCCTAAGACCTGCAGTGTGAGCTACCTCCTACTATTGTGGCAGACCACGAAGCGATAGTTAGTAATAAGGAGAGTCTGCAGTCCGGTGGGTGATAGCCCTAAGTTTCCCATGCTATGGACACTTGACTGTGGACAGGATGTTTATGAAAAATTCTTTTGTATTTTATTGAACATAATTAACTTTCCTGAGTATGTCCTCTGGAGAGGACGATGTGTTTCTGGAATATTTATGAACTATTTTTGTGTTGGTTTTCTACCAGTCATAGTGTACTGTCAAAAGGACAATTTGTATGTCATAGTACCAACCTTTTTTTCCTTATAAGTACGATCCAGTATGATCACCATATTCCAGAAATAATTAATTATAAATGTCTTTTGGGTGTATCATACCAATATCAAACATAAAGTTTTAGTTTTTTCCTCTATCAATTTACATTGATATTTAAGGTGATGTTATTTTTTTATGATGGATAAAGACTTATAGAAAAAGTTTTGTATTTACTTCCCTGTGGGAAATAGGCTAGAAACTGGATATGTCTAAAGGGAATGTTTTCAATTCATCTAAACAGCAGTTCTTATTCTTTTATATTAAAAATTTAATACAATAGCTCTGGTAGTTTCTATGGAAACTTATTACATATTTTCTATCTTAAAAATCACCAACACCCCCAAAGTTAAGACATATCCATGTCAAAATAATAAATTAGCGTTTTGCACTTGGCATTATCATGGTTATCTGTGATAGGCTTTATTCCATCGTCCTTTGTAGAGGACGCTGTGACGGGCAGAGCTATAGTAGTTGAAAGTGGCCATAACCTGAAAAAGTTTGTTTGCTTCTTTTCAAATCAAGCTTATCTATCGTGAAAATGTTAAAAAGAAATTATGAACATTTAAATGCAGGTAAAATTTTATTATTGTTTGAAAATGGTGATGTGAGTGATATTGATTTGAGTGATGATGAAATAGGGGATATAGAGCGATCCATGGAGCTGGCTGGCAAGTTGATAGTCTTTATATTTTCAATCCTCTTTTGCTGTTTCTTGATCATTTTCAGACACATGAAATTAAATTTATTAATTTATTCTAGTAGACGAACATTCAAATTAGAATTTGATGGTGAAAGCGATATATTTGAACTTTGAGGGCTCTTTATTAGGAATGCTCCATTTTGTTCAGTTGTTCAAACATTTTTATAATTTCCAGAGTTTTCTTTAAGCGGATGCTTCCACCTCCTCGTGAGCGTCAGCTTCCTTACCACCATTCTCGCTCTCCACCCGTCTTTTTATCCCAATCCGTAGTTCTAGTTGATTAGATTCGTTTTAGCGAATTTCCCATAGAGAAGAAGCTATTACCGTAGGTCTCATGGCAAGACTTAAGCCCGGGACCATGTTATGTTTTCTTCTTTAGGTGCCCAGAGACCAAAAACAATGGTCGTTAAAATTTATATATATATATTGTGTGTGTGTGTGTGTGTGTGTGTGTGTGTGTGTGTGTGTGTGTGTGTGTGTGTGTGTGTGTGTGTGTGTGTGTCTGTGAACACGATAAATCTCGTAAAAATGGTCCGATTGGGACCAAATTTGGTAGAGACGTGTGTTCCTACAATTGACATATAACCATAACTCATAACCATACGTGACTTCATTGAGATTATATCGATGACGAGTGCTATCTTAAGCCTTATAAATGATATTGTAAATAAAATGGATAGTGGACAGTTTGTTGCTGGTCTATTTTTTGACCTTAGTATGGCATTTGAGATGACTAATCATAACTTACTCTTAGAAAACTGGAGGAACTAGGGATCCGAGGGGTTGCACTGGACTGGTTCGATTCATTCCTGTGAAAAAGAAAATAATTTGTTATGATACCTGAGACTGATGGAGGTGGATTTGAAAAACATATCATGTCTCCTCAAAAGCCCTCGTCAGGGGAGGGGTGCTCCAGGGATCAGTTTTGGGGCCTATTCTTTTCTTACTCCATATATAGCACATTTACATATCTAATACGTATTAAATACATACCGATGCAATATAGGATACGTATTGGATACTATTCAATACCTAATGGATACGTATGTGATACGTATCTGCTAAGTAGAAATGTCCGCGCTGGGGGACATATTGACCAATACCTTCAAATACGTATCCAATAGATAAAAAGGATACATATTTTAAATGTATCCTGGACGTTTCTGACACTATTTTAAATACATATCCATAAATAAATACATATTTTAAATAAATATATATATATATATTTAAATATATATTTATCTTTAAATAAGTCAACCGAGTACCCTTAGAAAACATTTTAATTATTTCTTCGACATGTTTCGGGAATCATCCCATCTTCAAGAAGTACAAATGTTTAACCTAATTTGCTAATTTATAAATGTAAATAAATGTCATATGATAATTTAAATTTCGCTGTATTCAAATTGGTGGAGTGTGTTAGCATGTATTATTTCTTCCTTGTATAATTTTTTCATATATTGGATTGTTTGTTTCAATTTGTGAAGTGTTTAATATATTATTTTTGTCAATTTGATAGTGAGTATAAATTTGGAATTCTTCTTTTGTATCCAATTTTCTTCCTTTTTGGTCGAAATTCAATATAGTCATATTATGTGTCATACTAGTGTAATTGTGGTTTGTGGAAAGAATGTGTTCGGCGAACGCTGATTTTGTGTTGTTTTGTTGTTTGATTTTAGCGCTTGTATATGTTCTTTGAATCTTGTTTGAAAATTTCTACCGGTTTGTCCAATATAATATTTGTTACAGTCATCACATTTAATTTTATATACTCCTGATCTTGTGTATTTATTAGTTTGGTTGTTGTTTCGTGATTTCTTTTGTATTATTTCATATGCATTGTGTCTTTTTCTGTAACTTATATTGAATTTTTGTTTTGTAAAAGTTTTCTGTATGACTTTGTTTAGTTTTAAATTGTATGGCACGCAAATTAACTCTTTTTCTTCGATTTTCTCTTTTATATTCGATTCTCCTCTCTTTTTCTCCCATCTTTTTAACATTTTATCTATCATATTCTTTTTGTATCCATTTTCTCGTGCAATTTGTTTTATTATGTTTATCTCTTTATTGAAATTGTTCTTGTTCATCGGTATAATCATAAGTCTGTTAATCATCGTGTTGAATGTTGAAATCTTATGTTGCCAGGGGTGATGTGAATTACATGGGATGACAAGATCTGTTTGTGTGGGTTTTCTATAAATATTAAAATCATGTTTATTGTTTCTATTTTGTATTGTTAAGTCTAAAAAGTTCATTTTCTGTTTTTGTATTTCCATCGTGAATTTAATAGATTTTGAGATAAAATTTATGTATTCTAATAATTTGCAGTGTGAATCATCTTTGTTGTCATAAAGACATATAATGTCATCAACGGTTCTGTACCAATATATAATATTTTTTCTAAATGGGTTAATGTCATTTATTATTTTATTGCTTTCAATTTTGTTCATATATATATTTGCTAATAAACCTGAGAGAGGTGATCCCATTGCCAAGCTATCCTGTTGTTAATACATACAATCTTTATACTCAAAGTAGTTTTCATTCAAACATGCTTTTGTCAGTGTTATCAGATCTTTTTTCTCAATGAACAAAATGTTGTTCAAAATTTTACATCGGACAAACAGGGAGAAATTTCAAATGCAGATACAAGGAACACATACAAGCAGTTAAATCAAACAACAGAACAACCCAAAAATCTAAATTTGCAGAAAACATACTTAAAACACAACATGAATACAAAACATTATTAAAGACAACATGAAAATTTTAAATATCTCTAAAAAGGGAGAAAAGATGAACGTTTTGGAAGAATTTGAAATATATTCACACCACAAACATGAACCAGAAAACATATTGAAAATAATGCAATTAGATAAAATCAACCCTATATTTGAAAAAATTGAAGAATTGAAGAAACTATAATATTAATAACTATATATATATATATATATATATATATATATATATATATATATATATATATATTTGCTCGTATTCGAATAAGACATTCTTATAAAAATTTAAATTAAAATAACTAATTTCCGAGTAGAAAATAAGTTCTAGATAGGTCTAATTTTCAGGAAAATTCGTTTTTTCTTGTAATTAATTAAAAAAAAATATCGCTTAGTGGTTAGAAAACTGTAGTTCTTGAGACACGCTACCACAACAGCTGTCAAATGAGTATCGTTTAACGTCTTTGAACCAATTGTGAATCATATGTTTAATTTTATACAGTTATATTATGTATCAACATTTGTTAGAAACAGGATTGAAAAGCAAAAGAGAAATTAATTTACACCAATTATTTGGTTTGTTACTAACATAAACGTACGTCTGAAATAAAAGCAGGAAAGATATTTCCAAAACTCTTCCTGCTTTTATTTGACAGTTATTCGTTTTACATTGTTTAGAACCTGATAACATTTATTAATACATAAAATAAATATTTATGATCTCTATTCTTTGTTCCCAGCCGTTTCAATCAAAACTGTCTAACGATATAAACTGTTTTGGATTGTTTACATATCTCCTAAGCGTAATGTTAAATGTTTAGATTTTAAACTTAATATTACAAGAAAAAACCGTTTCCTGAAAATTACTCATCTAGAACTTACTACTCGGAGTTATTTCAAAATTTAATTCCTTAGTGCCGTTTTCGAGATGTGTGCTATTTATATATATAAATAGTTTTATATATATAAGTTTTCATTAATATTTTTTAATTATTTATTATAATATATTTAATATTATATATATATTTAATATATATATATTTAATATATAAATATATACAATACATTTTTACTACCAAATTTAGTTTTTTAATGTGATTTAAGGACTTTTTATTTTTACAGCTTAATATTCCAGTAGGGGTTTAATTCCATTGCGTGTTTAACAGATGAGGGTGACTGAAACATTCCTGAGCATTCTATGCACATAAAATAAATACTATAAAAGTAGTAAATTTTAGGAATGGTTAGTAAATTATGATAGGATCTAACTATTTGAAACTATTTTCTTATGAGATTTTACAATGGCAAACAAGTTTGAGTGATATTATTATGCCTGAATTTTATAAAAGGGGGAGCTGTAGGGAATAATATTACTCTGAAAAAAAGTTAATAAATTAAAACACAACGTTAGATAACAAATATATAATGATATACATCGATCCCTCCAACTGAGATAATTTAATTTTTTTCATATGTATTCATATATATACACCAAAACTTCGTTTAAATGGGACTCGCTTTCCTGGTATTCCTGTTGATCTTAAATGATTCTCAAAGAAAAATACAATATAAATAAATGTGTAAAAGAATAGTGCAATTTGGGACAGCCTGAGCAGCACAGCAGTTTTGGTGGCATGGCACTGCATGGCGTTTTCGACCGACCATACACTGTATGATTAAGTTCTAAAACAACTTTTTTATTTGCACTTCAACTTGTTGGAATATGTTAACACCAATTTGATTTAATAAATAATTATAATCAAGAAAAGCATGACTGGGACGGTGGTGACATCTTGTAGTAATCCAGCTACTTGGAGGTCACGAATTGTGAATATTTGTGAGCGATGGCGGGTCAGTGAGTGTAGCTAGTGTTCTCTTGTGAGAATTTACGTTCGCACTATATAATACTACGTTAATCCGCAAAGACCATCCTAATAATTAGACCAATTCTTTTAATTCAGAGGCAAAATTGTGGTTCGGATTTCATGTTAAACTGTAGAGGTCCCTTAGTTGCCATCATTGGCTGTTAATTAACAGTCCTGTCTAAGGAATATGTCAGCCTTAGTCGGTAACAAGACTACAAGATCCCGCCACAATCATCTTACAGTCAATCCTCATTCATCTTGTGATATGCTTGCCATTTCAATAATCTAATCTATAAGGAAAATTATTTAAATGAGTATATACTGTATGAACATGTTCAAGAAACCCAAACGCAATGTGTGTTGTTACGGGTACAGTATAAAAAAAAAACTGAAGGTGTTTATAAACTCAATAGAAAATTTACCCCTACATAGCCAACAAAATACTATAAAACCCTCTATAAAACGTATATTTTGCGTGTTTTTTTAGTAATTTTCTTACCCTTGTATTAGCGAACACCCAAATTAAGAAACACCTATCTAACGAACAAAACCTTTATTCAACGTATTCCCACGGTCCAGACTCCCGTATTACATATTTTATTTTTATCAAGGCCATCACTTGAGCGGAATTTCCCTTACTTCTGCCTGCCGCACATAATATTTATAGAATTAAGGTGCACATCTATTCTCACAAGTGTAAAATTTTAGCCAAAACCTGTCTATATTTGCCAATGACACATCCATTGCTATTTCTTTGGAACAGCAGACTGCCTTCCAGGAGTCCAATAATCTTCTTCAATGGTGTAAAAACAATCATCTAGCCCTTAATGAAGACAAAACTAAATTGTTGGATTTTCATATTTCTAATAGGGTGTCTGTAACGAGCGGTTTCGGGTTACATAGGTATTCTTTTGGATGAAAACACAATAGACCCCTCCCAAAATGTGAAGTTACTTTGGTCTGTTGCTTGATGAAAATGTCAACTACCACTAACACATCGAACATGTAAATAATAAAGGTTTCAATTGGAATATTTATTTGTTCTTCGAACGCAGATAGCGAGTCACGATGTTCTTATGTCAGCATATGGTATAATTTTTCCATGCCTAACTTATGCTGTGCCCGTCTGGGGAAGTGAATGTCAACGGACCTTGAATCTTGTTCCGCCAGCAAAGAAAGGCTATTCGTCTAATATTCTCACTCTCAAAAACACAGCCATGTAAGGAAACCTTTAGAACATTTAAAATACTATAACTATTCCGTCCATTCGTATCTTTGAAAATCTGTTGTTTGCAAAAAAACCCTTCCAATGTTTTCTTTTCCTTCTTCCCTCAGGTATCCATACCGCAATTCAAATAACATTTCCATTCTCAAGCATCCCACCATTGATTATGATCCCACATATTGCCATGGATATGTCTTAGCTCTGAGGGGGGGTGTTTGTGATTTTTAAGATGGAAAACATGTAACAGGTTTCCATAGAAACTACTAGATCTATTGTGTTGAATTTTAAAAATAAAAGAATAAGAACAGCTGTTTAGATAAACTGAAAGCATTCCCTTTAGACATATCCATGATCTAACCTATTTCCCACAGGGAAGTAAAAACAAACTTTTTTCAAAAAACAGTACTAATACAATGCCATCAAACTTTATAACAGCCTTCCATTATCCTTAAAAGTCGAACAAGATTTCGTTAAATTTAAGAGTGGATTAAAAAGATTACTCTTAAATGAATTACTTTTAAACATTAACAAATAATGTGCTTATAATAGCTATAAGTTTTGTGCTATGTTGTAGTATTATCAGCGTGCGGGATTTTTAGAGCAATAGTCGTTAAAGGTTTTATGGTATTTTCTTGTATTAAAATCTTCTTTTATAAGATCTTGCTTAGGCAGCTTTTAATTTTCATTGTTAAAAAATCGTTAAAAAGCTTTCTTCCAAACATAGAGAAAGTTGTTACCAAAAGGCCCTATTATATACTTTTTAATATAAATCGGGCAATCGGTATTGTCTTGGATTGGATCACACACTAAAGGATACACTAATAATGTGTTCCCTGTAATTTGATAGTTTTTGCATTATTCTACATTTAATAACTGTCTTAAATCGTTACTCATATCTACTATGCTTGTGGTCAGTTATGATCATTTAATCTAAATGTTGGGCAAATGCTTGTTGCAGCGTTGGCAATTTCGCTTAACGCTAGGGGCATAAACATATGGGCAATAATAATATAACCTCTGTTAATTATTTTTATTCTGGATGGGGAAAGAAGATGACTGAAAATTACTTTGTTAGTAGTACTTAGTTAGTATATGATATTAACTTACTTGACATCATAATTTAATATAAATGTATTCAGGAATGTATACAAGCTGGTGCCATCATAAGGCCTAGGCCTATATTGATTTACATTGCCAAATACTATGGTATGGTGCAGTAATGGGTAATATATTTGGAAAGAAGAAAGTTTCCAAAGTAACGGAACATGATCGAGCTGTGTTGGTAAATATAATTTATAATGGTAACATAGAATAGCATACAGAATGAACAAGAATAACTTAAGTTATTTATAACAAGTTTATAACTTTAGACTATAATGTGGCAATTTTATCTCTAGGGCCTATCTGGTGGTAAGGGGTTTTTCTGCCCCCCCCCTTCTCCCCAGGATTTTTTTTCTAGGATATCGCCTGGAACCGTTTAACACATCAATTCAGGCTAGATCTAGTGGATTGCGACATTATCACTTAGCGCAAAGACATTGGTTATTTGAATCCGAAACCTTAGGCACCAAAATCCCGCGCTCTACCCATAGACCCATAGCACGCTTCCTTATCTGGTGATAGTGTAACAATTGTTTGTATGCAATTTTACAATTCATAATTTAAGTTCTCTGTTTGGATGTAAAATTGCGAATAAATATGAGATGGTCTACATTTTACTATCAAGAGTTAGTAAACAGCTGGGAAACTTATAGATGACGGTGCTTAAAGTTAATGGTTTGAAACCAGATCCAGGAGCCATTTGCAAATGGGCTATGAATTAATTACCTATAAAACTATCAAAATTTGGTGTTAACAAAATCAGGGTTTTGACTGTTAACCACCAAAGCAATGATAAATGCATGTTTTGTTAATATATGACCCTGAGAGTCAGAATAAACAGAATATTTCACTCCAAGTGTGAGATTGCACTCTCAAATAATTTTCAAAAGATTAGACCACAGGATATGGCTCGTGGTATATACATCGTAGGACATGATCTTTTAAGAAATTACTTAAGGCTACTGCAGGCTAGGTATGTAGGCTACTATTTTGAGCAAACAACCATACATAGTTGTTATTAGTAGCCTACTACAGCCTGATCAGAACGCTAGTTAAAAAAAAAAGACGAATCTATGGAAATGTAAGTTACCTAGCTATTAAATTCGGTATGTATATTTATCAAACGTATTAATATAGACATTTTAGGTATATTTTTAAATATGTAAATACTAAATTATAAAATTAAGTACGGAAAAATAATTACAAAAGCAATAGGGGTGTAAAAGGTGCAACAGTTAATAACTGAGCTGTAGGCCTATAAAAACAAGAACATTTTTAATAGTTAAAAATGAACAACGAAAAGTGAAGAAATAAATATTTGTTCAAAATAACTTTGTAGGCACTTTTGTAACTTTTAGCAACAGGGTATATACCCTAGACATGGTGAAGGGGTAGGGTAACCTTCATTCCAAAAGTAGGCAAAAAGGACAATAGTCAACCTAAATTCTACCGTCCTATAAGTCTAACATATTTTCTGCTAAAAACAATGAGAAAGATGGTGGACAACCATAAGGTCAGAAGTGCTCAGGGTACCCTCTGTATCATTACCAACATGCATATCGGGCAGTAAGATCAACAGACACTGCTCTTTATGAATTGACAAAAGTGATCAGGCAAGCACTGGATGCGAAAGAGACTGCTTTACGTGTCTTTCTGGACTTAGCAAACGCTTTTGACAATGCCTTTCATTTGGCAATAAAGGGGGTGTTTGACAATTGAGAGGTTGATAAGACTACAACCAGATGGATCAGCAATATGCTGTCCACAAGAATGGTGGAAACACACATAGTAGAAAGAATGATTCAAATGGGAACAGTAAGGGTAGGGTACTATCCCCCCTCCTTTTTGGAGTCTGGTAGTTGATGAGCATCTTGGAAAACTAACCAGGTCATAGGTCAAGGCCATATAAAGGTGTGTTCACTTCAGCCTAATTAGAGGATACAAGAAAAGGGAGATTGCTATCCTGCCAGACAGTCAGGCTGCCATTGGAGCCTTGAGCCCAGCAGTCTTCAGATCTAAGATGGTTTGGAATTGTCGGCAAAGTCTGGACCGGTTGGGGAAGAACAACAAGTTGTCACTACTTTGGGTACCTGGACACCAAGGTGTTCAGGGAAATCAAGTAGTAGACAAACTGGCGAGGGCAGGGGCAGCCACCCCCTTTTGTGCATTTGCAGTGGAGGACTCCTTGTTTAAAAAGAGGCTGAAGGAGGAAGAAAATGAAACTTGAGGAAAAGTCTGGACTGATCTTCTTCTGGGATACCGGCAGGCCAAGGACATGCTTTGAGGTCATAATGTAAGGTCTGAGACCATGATTAGACTTAAGAAAAACAATTTAAGGATGCTGACGGGTTTTATAACCAGACACTGTAGGCTCAGGGGACATCAGAGAAAGATGAGTATGGTTTAAGAGGGTGACTGCCGCTTCTGTCAATCAGTGGAGGAAACATCTACACACATTCTGGCTGAGTGTGAGGCAGTAGGTCAGAGGAGGACCAGAAGCTTGGGAACACACCTGGTGGCAGTTTGAGATTTCCCAAAGTTAGAACCCCACATGATACTAAACTTCATTAAGGTGTTATGACTAGGGGGGCTCTCTAGGCAAGAACCAGAGACTAGTGTGGGAGGCACAATAGATTTCACAGGTCACGGTGCAATTTTCCCCCCAGGTATCTTAACATAAAATAAATTCTGGCATTTATGCACTTTCAAAAATGTCTTTTTACTGTGACTTGGCAACTTTAAAAAATATACATATACATATATAATACTTTGCTTACATACATTCCCATATTTCATTTGGCATTTCTTTGTATGGAGGATCAAAAAAGGAAAATTTAGAACTCATTCTAAAACAGCGAAAGAGGGCAATAAGGATAATGCTGAGACTGAAGCATGATGATTCGTCTAAAGTCCATTTTAAATAGCTTAAAATTTTAACAGTTTATGGCCAATACATTCTTGACACTATTTTATATGCAAAAAATAAACTATTCAATGCTCCTCAACAATTAATTCATAATTATAATACAAGGCAAAAAAATTAAATAGACAAATTCAACATAGATTATAATTTTTTGAAAAAAGACCCTCATATGCTGGAAATAAGTTTTATGAATTCCAGAACAAATTAAAAACGAAAAAAATTTGATTAAATTTAAAAAACTTTTGAAAGAATACTTGATTAATGGGGCTATTTACTCACTTGAAGAGTTTTTCAACCTCCCTCATTGAATATATGTATGTTATGATGTTATGTTATGTTATTATTATTGTTATTGAATATAGATTATGCAATATGTTATTATTCAAATCTGTGGACACTATTCTTGTGTACCTTGTACATTCATGAATAAAGATTATTGAATGTTGAATATCATATGGATATCTTACATATTTCATTCCAAATTTGAGATTACTTTGTCAAATCATTTTCAAATGTTTACGCCACAGGACATGGCTCGTGGTATACATCGTAAGGATATGAAGGCTATATGTAGGCTACTATTTTGAGCAAACTACCATACATAGTTGTTATTAGTACCCTGCTCAGAACGCTAGTTTTGAAAACTTGAGGAGTCCATGAAAATGTAAATTACCTAGCTATTAAATTATTTATATTTATCAAACTTATTAATAATAAGCGTATTAGGTATATTATAAAAAATGTAAATACTAAATTACAAAATTAAGTAGAGAAAAATGATTACAAAAACAATACGGGTAATCAATTAATCTCTTTATTCATTAAATATACATACATATACATCTGAATAGTGTCATAATTTTTCCTTAACAAATCTACATGACATTTGCTAAAATATTACAGTAGAGCGTTAATTATCCAAAGCCTGGTTATCCGAAACGCCTGTTAACCGAAACAGTCAAACATGAAAAAAAGTGAAACCGCATGTCGAACTTGAGTTTAAACATTGGCGGAAGTAGCGGCTCAGCGCTGCCGAAGCGACTTAACTCGCGTTTATGTGCCTAATTGATGTTCAATGAACGTTTGAGCTTTTTCTTTTGGTTTTTTTAAAAGCTCAGAATGTTTTAGCGAATTTCCCATAGGGAAGAAGCTATTACTGTAGGTCTCATGGCAAGATCTTTAAGCCCGGGACGATGGTTTTTTTTTGTCTTTAGGTGACCAGAGACCAAAAACAATAGTCGTTAGAATTTATTATATATATATATACGCCTGTGAACATGATAACTCTTGTAAAAATGGTCCGATCAAGACCAAATTAGAAACGTGTATTTCTACATTTGCTCGGACGAGTTCGTAAACCAGACATATCGTTTGATGGGCACATAGTTTAATGGGTAGTTAAGGGGGGTTTTGCACTCTCAAATTGGTTTTTTTGCGTTTTTCATATGTAATTTAAATAATTTTTAAATTTTAACTTTCAACATTAGAATCAGCTAAAAATAAATACACAATTTAGTTCCTAAAAGTTTTTCTCTATCTCCAATGGTTATTGAGATATTAAAAAATCCAAACACAGTACTGTATGTTGTATTTTGGGGCCCCAATGTTAATCTTAATGAGGATAAGGACAAATTAATATTTCCCATATCAATCAATATTTTTGGATTAATCTTGGTAGCCTATTTACCTTTATGTGGTTGAGATCTATCCATTTATGCTTAAAAATCATAGTTTATGTATTTATCATGGCAATAAACCTGCATACTATTTTTCCATGTTAATCATATAGGGAATAGGTAAACTCCTTTTTTTATGGACAGATGTTGATGAAAGTTGTGTTCCCTTGGACCGGATGAAGTTATAATCCTAACAGCCCTCTTCTGGAGCAACAGTATGTCGTGAGCCGCCGGCGAGTGTCCCCACAACACAATACCATATAACAGATGGCTATGGAACTACTAAGGCTATGGTACTACTTAAAGGGTTAAACTAAATTTACTTCTACTCTATATATAAAAATACCCCCATCGCAGCAGACCTGCATTCTCAGCAAATTTCAAAAGCAATAATATAAGAACAATGTGTATATGACAAGTTTTATCAATATCTGTCGATAAATATGGGAATTATTTGCCTTTTCTCCATAAGATTAGCATGGGAAAGAGTATGCAGGTTTGCTGCTGTGAGGAACACTGAAAGTAGGCATTTATACTATAAACAATTTTTATTTTTAACATTTATACCAACTTTCATCAACATCTGTCCATAAATAAAGGACTTTGCCTATTCCCTATGTGATTAACATGGAAAAAGAGTATGCAGGTTTGCTGCCATGATAAAAACATAAACTATGATATTTAAGCATAAATGAATAGATCTCAACCAAATGAAGCTAAATATCAAGTTTTATCCAAAAATATTGATTAGTATATGGGAAATATTAGTTTTTCCCTATCCTCAATAAGATTAACATTGGAGCCCCACAATACTGCGTACTGTGTTTAGATTTTTACGAGAGTAATCGTGTTCTCAGACACATATATATACATATATATATATACATTTTTACGACTATTGTTTTTGGTCTCTAGGCACCTAAAGAAGAAAAAATAACATGGTCCCCGGCTTAAGTCTTACCATGAGACCTACGGTAATAGCTTCTTCCCTATGGGAAATTCGCTAAAAACTCCCAGTTAGTATCATAGGCTATATATAGGAAGAAAAGGACAATAAACTAAGTCAAGTCATAAAGGAGTAGGCCTACACCAAGAAAATAAAATATCTAGAAAACGAGACAAATCTCCTGAGAAGCAAAGCCGGCCAAAGTGAAGACACAACCTTAAACTTTTAAACTATAATTTTTATACCCGACCTCCGCCCCCAAATATAATTTAGTTTGAAGAAAAACATGGATTTTGGGTCTTTTGACATAAACAGTGTTAATTAATCAAATGGAAGTTCACCGAAATTTATGTAACATTAGAATAAAATAATTAAAAAGAAAAAGTAAACCCCTATGAACGCGTCTACCATAGACCGAGTGCATGTTAATGCTCTCCTTTATTAAACTTGTCCTATTTTAATCCCTGTTTTGTTTTTTGGCTTTGTGTTTCATGCCTTTCTCATTATATTTGGTGAGTTTCTGTTTCCATTCATTTAACCCTTATGTTTATTGTGTTTTAATTTACGTATTTTTTGACTTTTTTATTGTCAGTTCTTCATGTGTCATTTTTTGTTAAATGTTTATTTTCTTATTTTTGTGTATTTTAGTTTTTTTGTAAATTTTTTGGTATTGTTTTGTTTTTTGTGAGTATTTTTTTTTTTTTTTTTACTATTTTTGTTTTTTTATTTTTTTTGTTTTGTTTCTTATTTTATATTTTTTTATTTTTTTTTTATTTTTATTTGTTATTGCGTATTTATTGACAGTTTTTTTTTTTTGTTATTTTATATTTTGTCGAGTTTTTATCATCATTTTTTATTTTTACTTTTCTTCTTTTTTTTACAATCTGTCATAACCTGTATACTTAAGCTTTTTTTCATTTGACTATATACTTGTTTATTTTTTTTCAGATGGGGCGTTATCTTCATCTTCACATTTTATTAGGATGTTAACTGACATTTCAATGAAAGGCGAATAGTTCTGGATCTGAGACAAAATCATAAACCAAATAAAAATTTTGGTGGTGCTCCACAGAAACTAAAAATGTTGAACATGAGAAGGCATGGATGATTTAAACATGACTACAGAAAACCCGTCCACTACTGAAATAAAAACATACATATGTTATTTACTTCGAAGGACAGGTATCACAGTCATCAGCCAAAGTTCTAAAAACGGAATCCATTCGAATGCTAAATGACTTGTTAAGTTGACTACAGAAGAAACCTGCATAAAAAAAGTAACACACACACCCTTAAACAACAATGAAATAGGCTCTAATATACCTTTGACAGAAAACAGTCAAATCTGTCAAAGAAAACTGAACACTTCTGTGGCCGATGTCAATGTAAAAGAAACAAGGACTGCAGGAAATGACCAAACCCTTACTAAAATACCCCTGTCGCAGCAGACTTGCATACTCAGCGTACTTCTGGAACGGCGGTAATCATTTTAACACTTTATTGTAATGACATTCCAGAACGGCATCACTCCTTTCACGTTTCATGTTAAAGGGCTATATTTATCACCAGTAGGCCTAAATAAAATATTTTGGATAATTTTTGTCTGTGAAAGGAATTGTCAGTTGGGCTATTTATTAATAACTCAATACTCTTACTACTAACAACTATTTATAACTCATATACATTCGGAAATTTCCATCATACAAAAATGTTTACAGTGAGGTATTTAAAATATAAAATTAAAGATTTCATCAAAGCCTTTTTACGTGTGATATTATATATTTAAGGTACGTGTGATATTATATATTAAAGGTTTACTAGCATTCAGGTACAATTTAATTTGACATTCAAAATAAATTCAGTAGTGATGAGCTACATTATTTGACTCACCTTTTTGTAAATGGAGTTTTTGTGTAATCCACTAGAACGTAATTTTGGTACGGTAGTTCATTAAACATTGTAAAAACAAGGGATGTGCTGAAATTTCATTTAAGGAGGAAACATTTCAACAATTTATTTAAACTAAATCAACCAACCACCGAACCGTAACAGTTAAAGCCACGTATTGTGTATGTAATCCAACCAATCCATGATTATTAGTATTTGAAATGTCTATAGCTTCTTTCTAGAAGTTTCAGGATATCGCAACATATTTCTGCAATATTTTGTAAAGACATGATTTCTGGATCCCAATAATTATAAGTTATTACCATTTTTCAGCAAGTGAAAAACCAACGAGATAAACTTCGCCAGTATCAACTACGAATTGAAAAGAAACTGGAAACTGAAAGGTCACTTGCAAAAAAACTCATCACTGATGGAAAAAGAGAGTAAGCCTAAATAGATATGATAAGCCTTGATTGATAATTTACTTGATGAAAATTCAAATATAAGAAGACTAAGCAAAGCATGATTGCTTTGCTTAGTTTTGGTTCTGCATCAGTGGTAGCCATCTTGAATTTTAGTCCCGTAAGAGCAATGTTAAATTCTGGCGGAACATACCTTCACTTTGGCGTCTGTAGTGGCGTTAATTATAAGAGTATCAATGTAAAACTTTGGAAGTACATTGATGAAATGTGGCTAAAGGGCATGACCTTTTAATATGTTCAAAAATTTAACTTGATATAAAAACAAAAATCCAGGAATATTTTCCACATACCTCGCAATTGTTTCCCCCTTTTTAAATTTAGCAGTTTTTACATCTTCAGACACAAACTGTCTATCCTGACATAGTATTCCTGTACAATAAGTTTCATGGGACAACAGTTTCGAGGCTAATGAAAAACTATTGTAAAAGTTGTCCATGTACATGGAGTGGCCATTTCCGAGAATGTCTTTTAGTAAATGAAGGACCACTTTCTCTGTGTATTCAACGTATACAATTTCACACCGTATTTGTGTAGTTTCCCTTTGATATATTGCCTAAAGTGCAATCTGCCTCGCCACAAAACCATTGCCTTGTCTAAAGACAACTCCTGTTCTGGGTAGTATATGCGGTTCATTGTGTTATGAAATTATCTACCATAAAGGTAATTTTGTCCATAGACACATTTTCGGGGTGGTTAGGATTTTTTGCATTCATGCAACGAAATATGTTCAGAAATCTATCTCTAGACATGACTTTGCCGAATAATGGAATTTTGAAAAGGATATCGGTCTTCCAATAGTCCTGGAGACGATTTAGTTGTATGCTACCCATATGGAGAACCAAACCCAAAAAACGTAACAACACTTCTGCCGTTAACTTCTCCACTGTCTTCCTCGAAAATAAGGTGCCATATTTTCAGGTGTAAATTGTTTGGATACGTAGGCATTGGTGAATTTCACTATGTTTTCCACAAGAATGTCATCGAACAAGAGCCTAAAGTAGTCGTATGGCTTACGCTCGCCTGGTAATGGGACTAAAATCCCCGGATGTTTGACAAAAGTAATGGGCCTCATACCATTGGTCATACTACTACATACAGGGGAAACCGTGTCAATAACATCATTGTGTTCCGAACCTACTGATTCATAGTATCTTCGTCGGAATTTCCGTCGACCATGTTCTGAATTGTGTCATTAGCATGGGCTACGTTGGGTTCAGTTGCGTTGTGATCATCGCTGTCACTACTGCTGTCAGGGTCATCAAAAAGCTGGGGTTGAGGTGCCGAAGACGGTCCTACTTCATTAGGATCCATTTTGTAACAATGAACCATAAAACAGTACGCATACACAAAAAAACACCGCAAGAACATACATAAACAACTTATGACTAGCCGTCACCGGTGACCGCCTTAGCGTGGCGCGATCTGCGAATGAACTACTCCGTCACGACGGTAAACAAACACTCAAAAGAGCGACATGGATTCAACCTTCCACTATGATTGACTGAGTCACACTAAACCTGTCTCTGTTGGCATGAGCGCGAAGTCACCGGCGACCGCCGCGCACCCTAGAGGAGCTCGGCGGAGGTCACCGGGGACCGCGCCGCATCCAATGTGTTAAGATCGAAATTCCATGCATTGAAAACTGACACTCAATTTGATGGAAGAATAGTGTAACATTTTTGGCCCAAAATGGTGGTATTTTCACGATCCGTGATATTTGTGAGGCATGTGCGATGATTGAGGTTGAGCTTCATCTTGACTATTCATTTTAACAGCTTTTTTCGGGGTTACCAATGTACTTGTTGCTATAATAAGTACAAATATTGTATAAACTTATAATTGAATAAGCACTAGTTAGTAAACACAAACAAATTAACAAAAGGGATAACGACATATTTAATTAAAATGAAAAGAAAACACTGAGAAAAGCAACAGTATAAACAAATAAAAAATAATACAAATCAGATAATCAAATAAACTGGCTTATGTACAGTATTTTGGCATAGTCACACCAGATATTAATACTCAAACGAAGATTTAACGGAGATTTTAATACTCAAAAGAAATTACACAGACACCTGTTTGGTATTTATATAGATCAGGGAGAGATCCTGTACTTGTGCGGAACTAGTCCATAGTAGTAGTAGTGTGTCCATAAGAGGGCTTTATCATTTATACCATTGGATAAATAACAGTGGAACACCTCAAAGTAAATTACTGTTGTTGTGTTTTAATTCATCCTCTCGTATAGACATAGGTTACTGTTCCAAACCTTGTTCATTTAGATGAAATGAACTGCTTGTGCTTTGGAATTTAGGATAATTTGCCTTTGAACAATAGTAGACTCCCGTTAACACATAGATTTCAAAATGGGATAGAATTTTTAGTCATTTCAAACACGCCACAAGTTATTTCAATTTCATAAATTTACCATACATATTTCGCTTTGAGTGTTCATTAAAATATGTTTCTTGTATTGTCTCAACAAAACATCTGTTCCTGACATATTAAGAATTCAAATTTTAGACTGAAGATTTTCTTAAGTCCGAGGAACTTTTTTTCAAAACAATCAATTAATTTAGCATCAAACCTCACATGATACATATTCCCACTCCACCTATGGCACCAAAGTACGATAATTCTATAGAAGTTTATACTTCTATTCTTGTTACTTGTACTTTATATGGATTTCTTTGATTGTTTTTTATCTGAACTACAATAATTATCATTCACCCAATTTCCGTTATCTTATATATTATATCTTAGGGCCTATTTATGGACTGGATTGTCCTCAGATAGTGTAACAGCTTATGTCAATCATTGTAAAAATGGTACCGTACGAGATCTCTTGTGGTGGTCTCATTCTTGTAGTTAGGGTGTTAAGGTAAATAAGAGAAACATGAAATTATATTTTGAACTTTTACCCCAAGCAAGAAACTCCTATACCAATTAAAGTTTTTCCGAGTACACACATCTGCTCTTAGACTATTTTAGTATAATTTAGTTTATATTTTTTTTATTATTAGTAGTATTCATACAACTATAACTCTTTGCAAAATAATGTCCAACATGTGTTGTGTTTTATAGAAGAGCTAAGCTGTTGCTCCGTAAAAAGCGGTTCCAAGAACAGCTTCTGGAGAAAACTGATAGTCAGTTGGAAAACTTGGAACGGATGATTCACGACTTGGAGTTCTCACAAATTGAGTTGCAGGTAAAATTATTTGCATAACTATCTTTTGGATAATGCCAAGCATAAGAGTTTACTTTTGAAGGTAGGCCCTACAGTGGAACTCGGATAAATCAAAATTCTTTAGTTCAAATTCTTTGTTAATATATCTCATGGTCCCAAGCATTGTGTATTCTAAAAATGTTAAACAATTTGGATAATTTAAAGTTTATTTTGGATGATCCAAATTTTCAGCTTGGTAAATTCAGATTTAAAAATTAATCTCGAACTAAAATATTAACTTTATAAAAAATATGTTTTTCAAATGATATCCGAAGAAAGTGTTAGTTAGACCAAGTGCACACCAGCGTCAGCATACAGACTGATGACTCACGCTTTCATTAAGAAAGTTGGGAGACTAAGTCATTAGATCACCTACAGAAGAAGAAGAAATACTGGTGCCGAATGCAGCCGGCACTTTTACTCACGTACAATAACTTAAAACATTACATGAAAGCAGAGTTAATGTAAGTGGTTCACACTTTAAATTGAAGGATTTAGAATCTTTCATATAATAGCGGCTGAGAGATCTTGATGTTTGTAGAAATATGTCAAATGACTTAATACAATTATTCAACTGGTTTGATAGAATAAATGAAAAATGAAAATGAAGTTATGCGAATTTTGGTTTCATAAATATATAAACGTTTTAAAGCATTTGAGAAAATAGAGATGATAGAACAATAAAAAAATTAGCTATCCATCATTGTAATGAACCTTAACGTATCTATTTTACTTCAATTAATTAAGACAACTCTGAGATCGCCTGTTTATTATTGTATATTTTTCTCTCATCTCTATTTTCTCAAATGCTTGAAAACGTTTATATATTTATTAAACAAAAATTCGCATAACTTTTCACTTTTCATTTATTCTATCAAACCCGTTGAATAATTTTATATATATATATACAGTGGAACTTGGATAATTCGAACTTCTGTAATTCGAAAACTTCTTTATTTCGAAATTTTGTCTTGGTCCCTAGAATTTTATATAAAAACAATGTAAAAATATCTTGGTTAATTCGAATAATTTTTTGGATAGTTCGAAGTTTTTACAGTGGAAATCTATAGTATGTGTATAACTGAACAAGTCATTGTGTGCGATTTTCCAGGAAACGACGTTCGGGCTTCCTGTCCTCAGACTATTTTTAGCTAGATCAACGCGCCCACTCCACTCACTAGTCCACTACTGCTCATAAATCACAACATTGACATCTGTGTGTATCATCGATGGTGGTTTGTTCCGATATTCGTCGTCTTTGTTTCGTGTTGGCATTTGTGACTTCGTCTGCTTTCATGTTAACACGTCGTGTGTATGAACTGGTTCGCTTCGTCAAAGCGAACCTACAAATCTCTGACGTTGCAAGAATAAATAGCGGCGATCAAGGAGGTAGAGAAGGGATTTGAAAAAGTTTGTAATAGGTAGTTTCGGGATCCCTCCAAACTCATTATTGACATTTAACAAAAATTAGGATTTTTAATCAATAATATCTTCGTTAACCTAACTTTTTTAATATACAATGTTAAAACATGATGTTTGATTGTTTATTTCAACCACTTGCATAAACTTTTCTAATTCAAATTTTTGGATAATTCAAATTTTTTTCTGGTCCCTTGAGGTTCGAATTATCCAAGTTCTACTGTATTTATTATTTAAAACATTATTTTAAACTATTTAGGAGAACAACATTTGGTTTTATATATATATAAAACTTATATATATATATATATATATTTAAAACTTACTATAAAACTTATATAAACTTATATAAAACTTTAATTAAATAATTAAATTTTCAGGCATCCCTTCCCTAGCACTTGCAAAATAATCAATCTAATTTAATCTTTACTGCAAATAATGATTACGCAGTGAAGTCTTGGCTGTGAGTGACCATTGGATTGCTTATTCAATCACTTAATCTGGATTTTAACATTTATTTAATCATAAAAATGACTCTTTGGTAGTTAAAACAATGGTCCATTCTTTGTTTATACATGGAAACTTTTGTTTATATTTTAGGTATTAGATGGTCTCAAAGGTGGAAATGAAGCTTTGAAGAAAGTAAATGACATGCTCAGCATTGAAGATGTTGAAAAAATTCTTGATGAGACAAGAGAGGCAGTGGACAAGCAAAAGGTATTGTGGAAATTAGAAATTGATAGTCGCTGAAAAGTTTTCAATATCTTGTTGTTATGTTCAAGATGTACAATTAAAAAAAACACACTTCTATCTATTGAGTTGACTTTGTCAATTTGTAATTTTGTTTAAAAATATTTACAGTAGAACCTCCCATATCGGGACCGGGCCATTTTTGCAACGGCCAAAAAGTCAGATATCAGGAGGAGCAAATTAAACATTATGTAGGAAAAAATTAGCTATCTATCAATGTAATGAACCTTAACGTATCTATATTACTTCAATTAATTAAGGCAACTCTGAGATCGCCTCCCTAATTGCACGGGTCACCTCGGCTTCTGTGGAGAGCGTGTCAAGGTCTCGGATTTCCACCAAGCATCGCGGCTCTAGGGCACGAATAGTACCCTTGTCCCCAAGGGAAGACTTAATATAAGTGGCAAACCCTACCCTGTCTTTTGACTTTCCCAGTTCAAGAAGAACATCCCCGTTCTGGGTTCGTCGGATAGACTTGATAAAGGTCTCCGTCTCCTCCGGCTTGGCCTGAGATTTTATCTGGCCCAGTACCTCGGTGAAAGATCGCCCCCCTAAGGGCTTGATCAAAGTCGCCTCAGTCCTAGGCTTTTTGGGCCTGGGTCAGCCAGGCTATGGAAATAAGGCCCAAGCTCTAAGAAGAATTGTGAGTAGAGTCCCACAGCTTGGCTCAGGTACCCTGGGGTCGCCAGCCCCCCGAAAGGAAGGGGAGGCCTCCCTTGTAGTCGAAAGCTGACTACCCCTGAGGGAGGCTCCTATCTAAGAGGTTCGCTAGTAATGAAGAGCTTCACAGATTGCGCTGTGAAAGATTGGCTATGTTCTCAGGCAGCAAGTTTTTAAAAAGAAAAAGACAGAATTTCAAAAAATGTGAAGAGATATGATATGTGCTGAAATTTGTATGGTAAATATGTAAATACCCCCGTCGCAGCAGACCTGCGTACTCAGCGAATTTAAATTATATTATAATAATATACAAGTTTGTCAAATCTGTCGATAAACATGAGAATTATTTGCCTATTCTCCATAAGATTAAAATTGGAAAGAGTGAGTAGGTTTGCTTCTGTGAGGAACACTGAAAGTAACCATTTATACCATCAAAAATTTTATTTTTAACATTTATACCAACTTTCATCAACATCTGTCTATAAATAAAGGAGTTTGCCTAATCTCCATATGATTAACATGGGAAAAGAGTATGCAGGTTTGCTGCCATGATAAACATATATACTATGATTTTTTAGCACAAATGTATGGATCTCTACCACATGAAGCTAAATATCAAGTTTCATCCAAAAATATTAGATAATAAGTGAAAAATTAATTTTTCCTAATCCTCCATAAGATTAACATTGGAGCCTCAAAATACAACGTACTGTGTTTAGATTTTTTTATATCTCGGTAACCGTTGAAGATAAAGAAAAACTTTAAGGAACTTAATTGTGTAGTTTTTTAAGCTGATTCCAATGGTGAAATTTAAATTAGAAGTAAAAACTACATGTAAAAACTCAAACCCCATTTTGGGGTACAAAACCCCCCCAAACTACCCGTTCCCATTGACCGATATGTCTGGTTTACGAACTCGTCCGAGCATTTGTAGGAATACACGTCTCTACCATATTTGGTCTCGATCGGACCATTTTTACGAGAGTTATCGTGTTCACAGACACATATATATATACATATATATATATATATATATATATATATAAAAATTTTAACGACTATTGTTTTTGGTCTCTGGACACCTAAAGAAGAAAAAATAACATGGTCTCGGGCTTAACTCTTGACATGAGACCTACGGTAATAGCTTCTTCCCTATGGGAAATTCGCTAAAAAGTAGAAAAAATCTTAAGTTTTAAGATGTATGTAATAAAATGTTTGCATCACTTGTGAAATATGTTACTTGTACAAATGTGAATTGAAAAATTGTTTTCTTTCATGAGTTGCAATAATTGTAGATTGTTATGTTGGAAAACTATACTATTTTACTATGTATTACTGTCAAAAAGTGAGGAAATTGATTTGAAGTGAGGATATAAAAATGTTTTTCACCGACCGTTGAATAAAGATGTGGATTGTTAAAATGTAGACTGCAGGCTGGGTTACCTCACTCTGCCTCGCTTCTGTTCGTAATTGTCGGTGTTGGACGTTTTACTTGTACCGGTACTTCACTGTACACTTTTACTCTCTATGATTAAGTGAAATTTAATATCCTCTCATTATGATGATAAAAACGAACCTCTCTTCAACTAAATTCTTCGGAACTGATTAATATAAATGATATAATATTAACTGTTAAGAGTGTAGCGCAATCCTGTGATAGATGGCAGTGAACTGGGCCTGTCTGTGGTCGAGAGATAATGACCACAACTAAGGTACAAAGGTCGAAAAGATATCTAACACAACTGATTTATTTCAAAATGGAGGTTACTTTGTGGGGGACCCCCATATATAGGGCTCATATGCCCTACGTTCAATTCAGTTTGTGTGTCAAACAGATTACTTACATGCTTACTGAATAAAATAATTTGTTCAAGGAAATTAACGACCTGCTCAGTGGAGTGTTAACTAATGAAGATGAGGAAGCAGTTGAAAAAGAGTTTGAGGATATGATGGCTCTAGAGGAGGGTTCGGGAGACAAGGAGCAAGAAACGCTTGATCTCCCAGAAGTGCCGTCTGACCAACTCCCAGGTAATGTGGATATGAGTATCATCCTGTTTGCATGACATACAGTTCTTGCTCTGGTTCCGACAATCTGCTACTCTTAGATTGTCTCAGAATCATTCTTTATTACTGTTTTTAATACTAAATATCTATGGTATGTTTGATGATGACATGGCACATTATGTTTAAGAGACACATTATAAAAAAAATTTCCCTAAGCTTTCTATGCTAGGTGCTGTCCATAAAAACTACAATTAACCTGGTCCCAAATGAAAAATGCATTTATTACTTAAGAAAATTGATTTGAAAGTAAAATGCCCAATATTACTATTATGTTTTTTTTAATTTTATTATTATTCATCTTATTATTCTGTTTACAGAACCAGAAAAAGAAAAGATCAAAAGAAAAGGGATTGAAAAGGTAGCTGCTGAGTAATATTGGGAGTTTGGATTTTTAATGTATATAAATTTATATCACCTTAAGTGTGTTTCTATTATATGAAAATATTGTGTATTATAAATGTATCCTGTACAATAACGTTATTGTGATATATAGGCTATTAAAATAAAGTTTAATTATATTTTTTCAGTTTTCTGATTACAGTAGAACCCCTCGTAACCGGCCTCAGTTTTCCCGGTCCTCGGAATATCCAGCCACTTCCTATAAGAGATATCAAAATGTATTTCCCATGTTTTATACAAGTGTAAAGTATGCACAAGCATCCACTACTCGACCGCTCTTTTTTTGAGCTTGAGTTTTTGGATCTTACCACTCAGTTGAGCTTCTGTACTAAGCCGCATTTCACCTTATAACTAGGACAATACTTGAGAAAACCTTTCTAGGAGATGGTTGATGACGCTTTGTATTGTTGATTTTATAAAAGTGTGTATTTTCTCTAATAACAATCACAGAAGAGACTTGACCCTCATCATGATTATACTTACCAACTGCATAAAATTATTAGGTATATGGACTGGGATGGAGGTGGTGACATCCTGCAATCCAGCTACATGGAGGTCAGGAAATGTGGATAGTTTTGTGCGATGGTCGGTGGGTATGGTATTCTCTTGTGTGGATTAACGTCCGCACTATTGAATTCTATGTTAATCCACAAAGACCATCCTCATAATTAGACCAATTCGTAATTCAGAGGCTGTTGGGCTATTAATCAAGAGTCATTTCATCCTACATTCATTTCTCATTCATAATTGAATAAGTTTCATGGAAAACGGTCGAGACATAAGGGAGGAATAGATATTTTCTAAAATATTCTTTATTAGAATAATATTGGTGCCCTTAGACAATGTACTACAGCAAGGAAATTTAAATTTTCCTTGAAATAGTTAAAAAAATATTTTTGCCAGAAAATAAAAAATACCCCCGTCGCAGCAGACCTGCGTACTCAGCGAATTTCCAAATCAACAATATAATAATAATAATATTTGACAAGTTTTATAAAAATCTGTCCATAAACATGAGAATTATTTGCCTATTCTCCATAAGATTAACATGGGAAAGAGTGTGCAGGTTTGCTGCTGTGAGGAACACTGAAAATAGGCATTTCTACCATTAAAAATTTTTATTTTCAACATTTACACCAACTTTCATCAACATCTGTCCATAAATAAAGGAGTTTGCCTATTCCCAATATGATTAACATGGGAAAAGAGTATGCAGGTTTGCTGCCATAATAAACACATAAACTATGATTTTTAAGCATAAACAGTTGGGTATCAACAACATGAAGGTAAATACCAAGTTTAATCTAAAAATATTTAATTTTAATTATAGTAATTTTTCCCTATCCTCCATAAGATTAACATTGGAGCCACACAATACAACGTACTGTGTTTAGATTTTTTAATATCTCGGTAACCGTTGGAGATAGAGAAAAACTTTAAGAAACTTAATTATGTAGTTTTTTAAGCTGATTCTACTGGTGAAATATAAAATTAGAAATTTTTAAAAACTACATGTGAAAAACGCAAAAAACCTTATTTTGGGGTACAAAACCCCCCCAAACTACTCGTTCCCATTCACCGATATGTCTGGTTTACGAACTCGTCCGAGCATTTGTAGGAATACACGTCTCTACCAAATTTGGTCCTGATCGGACCAATTTTACGAGAGTTATCGTGCTAACAGACATATATATATACACACATATATATATATATATATATCTCAACCTTCTGCTCCGTACTTCAGTGACAATATCCGGATCCTTAAATAATTCTCTTAGTTCCCAATTATGTCTCAATCTCCATTGCCCATCCTCAAAAATCGGTCCGTATACTTTCCTCAAAATCTTGTTCTCAAATATAATAGTTTTCCTTTCTGATTTCTTGCTTAGTATCCAATTTTCTGAACCATACAGGAGAACTGGTCTGATTATTGTCTTGTAAATCCTGAGTTTGGTGGTATGGGATATTATCTTTGAGCTTAATAACTTTTGACAGGCCGAAAAACTTTTCTGTGCTAGGTTTAATCTGTTTTGTATTTCTATATCTTCATCATTATTGCTGGTGAGGATGACTCCCAAATATTAGAAATTTGTTACTTTTCCAATTTTATACTTTTCTATTTCAATGTAGTTTCTAATTGGGTCTCTTGGTTGGTCATCATCTTGTTTTCTTCCACATGTCATAAACTTGGTTTTCTTTTCATTTATACCTAGTCCCATTTTTCCTGTATGTTCAATAAGCATTTTTGTTACGTCTTTCATTTCTTCTATATTATGTGTAATTAATACTATGTCATCTGCAAAAGCTAGCACGTTTATGTTTGTTCCTATCTTAATCCCTACTTCTGTATTTCTTGAAGGGCTGTTTCTATGGCTAAATTGAACAACAATGGAGATATTCCGTCTCCCTGTCTTACCCCCGTGTTCACTTCAAAGTCTTCCGATACATCTCCATTTACTCTAACTTTGCACTTAGAACCTAAGACACTCAATTTTGCTAGTTCTATAAGTTTTCTTGGTATACCTAAATTCTCCATGTTTATCCATAACTTTTTTCTATTTATGGAGTCATACGCCTTTGAAAAGTCAATGAAGAGGCAGCAAAACGATTTGTTGAACTCATAATACTTTGCTATTGATTCTTTAAGAATGTAGATTTGGTCAGTCGTCGATCTGCCTCTACTGAATCCTGCTTGATGCTCTCCCACAATATCTGTTGTATATTCTTCTAGTCTTCTCTGAACTATTTTGGAAAGTATTTTGTAGGTGACATTTAGGAGAGATATGCCCCTGTAGTTGTTGCAGTCTTTTTTGTCCCCTTTTTTTGAATTGGTATAACTAGGGCTTCCTTCCATTCGTTGGGGATTGTTTCTTCCCTCCAAACCTTGAGTATTATTTTGTAGATTCTTTCTGCTAGACAAAGGCCACCTGTTTTTAGAATCTCTGCAGTTATACCATCCTCTCCTGGGGCTTTATTATTCTTTAAGCTCTTGATTGCTTTCTCTATTTCTTGTATGGTGGGTTCTGGAATCCAAAGGTTTACGGTCTGATAGACTTCCTCCTGCTCTTCCTCTTCCTGTTGCAGATCACCATTCAATAGGTCCTTGAAACACTCTCCCCGAACTCTCGGTCCATCTTCCTTTTGGATTACAATCTCTCCCACTTTATTTCTGATCCCTACAGGTGAAGGTGTGTATCCTTTCTTAAAAAATCTCAATGCTCGATAAAATTCTCGTGAGTTGTTTGCTGTCCGATCTTGTTCTGCTTTTTCTAGAATATTATTGATCCATTCTCTTTTTTTCTTTCTTAATAGTTTAACTGTTCCCTTGCTTTGTTCTTGATAACTATCTTGATCTATATCTTGTTTGTTTCTTATCCAAATTTCCTTTGCTTGTCTTCTTTTCAAAACTGCCTCTTTGCACTCTTCATCAAACCAAGGTTTATAGTTTTTCCTTTTTTTTTGCCACAAACTTCTTTGGCACACTCTCGTACGGTCTTCTTTATATTTTCCCATCTCTTTTCTATTGAGTCCTCCACTCCTGCCTCCTGTTCCATTGTGTCTAAGGCTTGGAAGCGATTAGATAATTTAAGCTTAAATTCGGTCCGGGTTCCTTTATCTCTAAGTCTATCAACATCTATATTTTCTACTGATTGCACTCCTTTCCTCTTCTCTATTTGTATTCTTTGGTATAATTTGACTATAACTAGGCTGTGGTCTGACCCACACTCTGCCTTTCTTATGCTACGTACGTTTTGTACATGACTAGAATGTCTGCAGTCTATTAATATGTGATCTATTTGATTTTTTACCTGACCATTTGGTGAGATCCATGTAGTTTTGTGGATGTCCTTTCTCGGGAAATGTGTGCTCATAACTTTTAGGTTGCAAGAAGTAGCTAGGCTTAATAGCCTTACTCCATTATCATTGCTGTCTGTGTGTAAACTATTTAGTCCTGCAACCTTCCTCCATATTTGTTCTTTGCCTATCTTTAAGTTAAAATCTCCCATTAGTAATTTTGTGTCATATCCTGGTAACTTTCCCCACTCTTCTTCTAACAGCTCATAAAAAGCATCTTTGACGTCATCGTCTGCGTCCTCTGTTGAAGCGTAGGCACTCATTATTGATATATTCTTGAATCTACCTTTAAATCTAATATTGCACAGTCTCTCGCCTAGGGCTTCAAAACTTATCACAGCACTTGCTATCTTTTTGCTTACAGCAAAGCCTACTCCTCTTTGGTACCTTCCTTCATCATTGCCACTGTAGTAGATTACATATTCTTTGGTGTTTAACTTTCCCGCTAAAGGCCAACGAGTTTCTTGTAGTGCCACCAGATCCATTTTATTTATACTAAGTTCTTCTGAGAGCATGTCGATTGCGCCGGGTACTGCCAATGTTCTTGTGTTCCATGTACCTAATCTCATTGTCATTTGTGATCGCCAGTGTCGGTTCCTTTTATTCGGTCTATTCTCCGAGGCTTTGTGTTGTAGTTTCTGAACTTTTTCGTTTTCTGAGGTGAGTTGTTGGCCCGACGCTCAACCCCCACTTACCCTTGGAGGACCAGGTTCGGGTTGTCCGGCTTTAGCCTACCTCATCAGCGCCAAGCCCGCCGAAAAGGTGTTTCCCCCCCTACACTACGGGGATGTACCGGCGCAACCCTTGCTGATACCTTCGCTTCCACACCACTGGTGCTGGCAGTATAGTGCTTCCACTACTTGGCAGAAAAAGGGCTCTGTTTGGTATCAGCCATCAGTAGGGGATATATACATATATACATATATATACATACATATATATATATATATATTTATATATATATATAAATTTTAACGACTATTGTTTTTGGACTCTGGGCACCTCAAGACGAAAAAATAACATGGTCCCGGGCTTAAGTCTTACCATGAGACCAACGGTAATAGCTTCTTCCCTATGGGAAATTCGCTAATAACATGGTCCTGGGCTTAAGTCTCGTCATGAGACCTACAGTAGCTTCTTCTCTATGGGAACATATATATATGTCTGTGAACACGATAACTCTCGTAAAAATGTCCGATCAAGACCAAATTTGGTAGAGACATGTATTCCTGCATTTGCTCGGATGAGTTCGTAAACCAGACATATCGGTCAATCGGAACAGGTCGTTTGGGGGGTTTTGTACCCCAAAAATGGGTTTTTTGCTTTTTCCCATGTAATTTTTAAAAATTTCAAATTTTATCTATCACTATTAGAATCACCTTAAAAACTACACAATTTAGTTCCTTAAAGTTTTTCTCTATCTCCAACGGTTACCGAGATATTAAAAATCTAAACACAGTACGTTGTATTTAGGGGCTCCAATGTTAATCTTATGGAGGATAAGGAAAAATTAATGTTTCACTTATTATCTAATATTTTTGGATGAAACTTGATATTTAGCTTTATGTGGTTGAGATTCATACATTTATGCTTAAAAATCATAGTTTATGTGTTTATTATGGCAGCTAACCTGCATACTCTTTTCCCATGTTAATCATATAGAATTTGGGTAAACCCCTTTATTTGTGGACAGATGTTGATGAAACTTAATATAAATGGTCAAAATATAAATTGTTTACACTAGAAACACCTACTTTCAGTATTCCTCACAGCAGCAAACCTGCATACTATTTCAGGAATAAAATTTTAATTTCCCTTTCACTCAATCACATACATTCTCATAATAAGTCAATATTGTTGGTGATAGTAGGTTTAAGTTATTTGATGAGTTTATGTCATGTCATCATTTCATGTTGAAGGTAACAGTTTACTAGAGGATGGCGATGGGGGATCAGATTTCAGATCTTAAAATTTCGTGAAACTTTTTAAGATCGTGAACTAAAACTCGTGAACTAACTAGGATAGAAAAATTCTATAATAATAATTAAAATAACTATTTTATAGTGCTTAATTTGTTGTAGACTCATATGGCTATACCATTTTTCTAAAACATCTAAGGAGACTTGCCTGTTTAATGGATCTTTAATTAGTTGTACTTAAATACAGTATTTATGTAAGATTAAAAAAGTCAAAGAAGTAGAATTTACAGTCATCTCAAGTGAGATAGAGATAAGAATTTTCATCTTTCCATACGTTTTAAGTTTTTACAGAAATTTATGTTTTCTAAATGTGTGAATCTAATCTAATTCTAATTGTCTTCATAAAAAAATTAATCCACTGTATTTATGCAATATGAGAAGATTATTGAATGGTGGAGGTCCCAACAGTCATACTTATAGTAACATGTTTTAATGTAAACCTCTCATAGGCCTAACAAATAAATTGTTTTTTTCGGTGGAGATAATAAGAGAAAACTGCAATACAGTTGTAGCCTAAAGCTGTTCAGTTACACAGCAGATTCTAGTCTGGTAGGATAAATATTTGATAGTTCAGCACCGATACTTCCAAATAAGATTATTAATTATTCCTACCTTGCTTCTAAGCATAGAAAAGTCAAAACTTAAAAAGTTACAATACCACTTTAGGATGTATGGGTGCCTCCCTCAACTTTTTCAGACCACCCTGCACTCGAGTACCACACCCGAGTCCTAGGGTAGGATAGGCTTGGAATGGCCCCCCCCTCTCTCTCTGGAATGTGGGGACACTCTGCAGCGGCTCATGACATACTGTTGCTCCAGAAGAGGGTTGTTAGGATAATATCATCATTCGGTCCAAGGGAACACTGTTGCCCCCTGTTTACAGACCTAGGAATTCTTACAGTCTTTAACCAGTATGTGCTGAACAGCCTTGTCCTGTTAAAGGAGAATCTGGACTGATTTGATAGCAAAAGCGCTCAGCGCAGCTACGCCACACAAAAAGCTAAAGATATAGACATGCCTTGTGGCCGTCCCAATCTCACAATGAAAAGCTACCCGCAATCTTCAATCCTTAACACATTGCCGGAGAGGATAAGAAATCTGGAACTAGGCACTTCAAAGAAAAAATTTGCAGTTACCTCCTACAGAGGTCCCTTTACAGCCTCCAGGAGTTGGCAGAGTCTCCTCTTATGTCGCTATGAGGGAAAATGTATGACGCCCACCATAGCCAGGTGTTACGTTTCTAGTTTTAAGTTTTAAGCATATGTTTCTTGTTAAATGTTTTTTATGTAATAAACTATCCATCCGGGATCCCCGGTCAAAGATATGGGAATCATGTATTGAAGTAAGTAAGTCCTCCTCTCTCTCCACCTAAAATGTCGTCTTACACCTTTTCCTTTTCCAAAAATCCCTTCAGGTCACTACAATAGATTGCGAAAGAATTGGAGATCTTTGAATGATTCTAAGAAAGTCTATCAGAAAGTAATTAAAGCAGCAAAAGCTAAATACAGTACATGTACGAGCGGCTCAGTAGGAGTAATAATCTGTCTAAAGACGCGTAGAGAATAATAGACAGTGACAGAAAAAAGAAACCGGTTCCGCTTCCTGCTGTTATGCCAAGTCCCGAAATATTTAATACTTTCTTTGCAAATCCGGGTAAACAGAAACAGTCACTGACAGCCGAACCTTTTGTACAGTCGGTGACTGATATAAGTTGCCCGAACACACTCGTTTTAAATCCTACTGATCCAATTGAAATTTATAATATAATATGCAATTTGAAAAATTCAAATTCATCCGGCATCTGCTTGGGCAGATTCTAGTCTTCGTCTCTCGGACATTGACAAATCCTTACGTTTCCTTGTCAAATCTCTCCTATCACCATTTGCTGACAACATCTTTGTCAGTAGTAAGCCAGGTTTGCTTGCAGGCTAAAATTTTTGTCATATGATAACTAAGGATACTGTCACAAAATTAATTTTAATATAACTACAGTTGAGAGTTGATTACTGACTGATAACTGAATTTTCAGATAATTAGTCGCAGACGGGAAAATGATTTTCAATGGACATAATGAAGAATAAAACAATTTTTTAATTTACTTTTTCTAATATGATTTTCACAAAAGATACAAAAAACTCTTTATAAAACTTTTGTGTTTTATAAAGAGTTTTTTGTATCTTTCATTCTAACATTCTGAGCTTTAAAAATCCAAAAGAAAAAGCTTAAAAATGTTTGTTGAACATCAATTTGGCGTACAAATGAAAGTTTAGTCGCGTCGGCATTGCTGGGCCACTACTGTCGCTGATGGTTAAAATTAAGTTCGGCGCACAGTATCATTTTTCGATGTTTGGCTGCATTTTGCTTAGCCGGCGTTTCGGAAAACCTGGCTTCGGATAATCAACCCTCTACTGTAATTATATCAGTTTCTAAACTCTGTAGTAAACTTGACACCATTTATATTTATTATCGTTTGAATATAATTATGGTTAAAGAAAATTTTGATTTTATTGGAAATATGGAAGATTAAAAAAACAACTATGTAAATGGTCCCATGACATTTATGTTTAGTTAGATATAACACATTATATGGTTATGAAATTAACACGAATAACTTAGTCTACAGAACAAATTGATATTGTTATAGATTAAAAAAGTAGACTGCTAGCAAAATCAATAGAAGCTTCAAGGTCACTTATAAATTCCATAGAACTTTATAACAATGTAGTTGTGTCTGCTGTCTGTTTTGTTTATTGTGTAAACCCAACCTCTACATGCAGAAACACATGGTTTTAGATGCATATAAAATGACATCATATTTGCAGTCACATCCTTGTTTAAAATTCATATCAATTTACCCTTTTGACTTTTAAGTGTTTCAGTATTTTATTATGTTTATAATTTTTTTATTATGTTAAAGTATATAAAACATAATAGATATACCATCATTAGTTAGGACATTTATTTGTGAAAACACTACAACAAGTTGGATGCCAATATCTTGAAAAACATGGTATTTATAATTTTCTTTGTAAATGCTTACGTTTTTCGCAAAAATCTCCTAGCACTTTTCAGCGTGGAATATGAGTAGCACTAAAAGTGTTAATACAATTTTTTTTAATTTACATACTGAATTTATTGTTTTATCTGTTTATTGTTGGGAAATAATAAAGTGCATATTGGAAAATAATAATAAACAATAGTCAGAATTCAATGATGTGTTTATATGAACCGTAAGACTTAATTTAATGTTGAACTTGAAGCTTCTATTGATTTTAATCCTAGTATAATAAAAAAATTAACGTGCATGCAGTGCAATATTTTATAAGAAAAACAGTCAATCAATATTTCACTAGGTAATTTTTATAGAAAGACCTTTGTTTCATTGATTTTTAATTTTTCCTGATATGACCAGTAATCACTACAGTGTAACTAAGAAATTATATTCAGTAATAAAAACATGGGACTTAAGATTATAACAGAAGGTACTGGTAGTATTGTATTAAATTTGTAAAGGACTTGAGACACAATTCAACTTCACCATGATTAATCATGATGGCATCATTACTAATTTTCCTGAAAATGGCTTTAGTATTATAAAAATAATAAATTTCATTCAAATAAGCTTTAGTTTTTTTTGCAATAATGAAAAAATAAGACTATTGGCCTTACTGATTGAGGTTTGCTCTATGGTTTTGTACCATTAATTTGAAGATGATTACTAATGGAAAAATAATGTGTTTAAAAAATAATTTGTTGATTGAAAATATGGATGGTCAAGTTTTGGTCCATTCAGTTTAAGCGTTTTGGCAGTTGGCCTGTTGAGCACATAACATCAGAAGTAATTAAATTTGGTGGGTTGATAAAGAAACAAAGATTCAGCCAATTAAAAACTAGGACTAACTTCTCACAGCAAAACCTACCCTTCTAGCAATCCCTTCCTCAGCAGTGTTAGCTCTACGAGGCAGCGCTGTCAACTGTGGTGGCCTATGAACAATTTCATTGAAACCAACTTTGTCTTGGAACTGATCAAAATCCGTTGAATACTCTCCTTTTCCTTGAAAATCTTGTAGACTCTCTTTTTTTGCTTGCAATCTCATACGTCGCCGAGCAGTTTTGCTTAATTCTTTCTCTGAAGACAAACGATTTCAGTCAATATAACTTTTAACTGAAATTAACTCATATAATTTCATTCTTGGCAAACATAATTATTATTATTTTGTAATTTTAATTACTACTAAGAAAATTATATCTATAGTTTGTATTCATTTAATATAAGGTATTTAATGTTGATAGCAAACTTTTAAGGTACCCTCCTTAAAAGTTTACTATCAAGAAGTTTGTCAAAAAAACAAATAATAAATGCCTTAAAAACTTGTTAAAAAATAATTTTTAGACCCTAGATTCCATATAAATAATAATATAAAATCTCAAGAATTATTAAAGCTACAGAAAATACTGAACTCTTATTGAATAAAGCAGAAAATACACTAGAGTCCAGGTAATCCGAACTAATTGGGACAGAACCCTATTTGAATTACCAAGTTGTTTGGATTATCTGGAAATGCAGTGTAAATTTGCATTAAAAGTACTAATAAAATCCATTATTTTAGACCCGAACTGTGTATTTAGACCAATAACTGCGTATTATAACATATAGGGTTGATTTTATAAAATTTTAGGTAAATATTCCGACTACAGTATCCTACTAATCTATATCAAATCGACCTTAGACTTACTTTTTACACTTTCTACTAACCTTTTAACAATGTTTCTGTCCGCGGAAGAACCCAGTTTCGACGTTTCGTACGATTTTAGGCTGTATTTTGACCCTCTCAATCCATACCGTCTAGCTAGGGGATCGGTATGAATCGGGGTTCTGGGCGGGAAAACAAATCACTCAAATACACTTATTTCACTCTCTAATAACATAATTAACAATAAAAACACCAAGAAACACAGTTTTCCCGACGTTTTCTAACGTTTTCTGGCCTAAATAAGGCACCCTTCAAACACCAGTCAACCTTGTTGTCTACAACAATCGACGTTCTGAGCTGGGAGAAAAGAGAAATATTTGGGAATGAGGGATATTTTAGGGAATTTGGGATAATTTTAGGGTAAACGGGAGATTCTCGTGATTTACAATTATTTTGAACTGGAAAAGCTTGTTTGATTGTAGATTTAAGGCGTGAGGTTAAGTTTACGTTAAAGATTTGTTATTTACTTTAAATTAATTTAACTTAATTTCATCAAACAGAATTAAAAATTAATTAGTTGGGAATGTGCTCAAAGAAAGAAAATGGCGCAACAAATCATTAACTGAGCTCAACTTTATTTAGTATTAGTTCATTTCATTGTCAATCAGCTGATTACAAATCCGTTATTCCTTCAGCACAATGTAATTGAAATAAACAAAGATGTACGGCAAGTACAGAAACTACTTCTAACCAGTGACATATTTGTTTATCTACAAAAATTATTGAAGGATGTTTATTTTATAATAGGTTTGATTTATAAAATATAACAATTCTTCTTTCTTGTAATTAACGTGTTTAGATGTCGTAAAATGACTAGTTATGTTTTAGACTGTCGATTAAAATACATTGGGTTTCTGCCGTATCGTTGAAAAATATAACTAATTGTGAAAGTTGTATAAAGGCGACCAATACACGTTGCGTTACATCGTAATAGACGAGATATTGCCCACATACAGCGCTCTGCTGAGTTAAGTTATTTATTAATAGTAATAAATATTATTAACGAGAAAATATCAATAAAGAAATTAACTTAACTTCGAAAAGCGCTGTTTCGGCGACTATTACACGTTGCGTTCCTTCGTAATACACGAGATATTGCTGACATACAGCGCTCTAAAGGAGTTAAGTTTTTTAATATTTTTATGTCGTTAATAATATTTTATACTACAAAAATTAAGTACCCTCATGCAGATCTTAAAGCATAACAATACAACCTATGACTTCACTCTAAAAATACTAAACGTACTGCAATATGATAAAATAATCTGTTGTAAGTAGGCCAGTTAAAACGAACCTAATCTCAATTATGTTAGAACATATTCCTATCCTTGAATACCAAATCTAAAAATACCTATTGTAATATGTTGGACAAAAAAAGGATGTAGGAATATGTGTGAAACTGTCAATAGAACCAGCGACTTTTGCCCCTGAGAGCGCTCAGCGGCAAACTAACGAGACTTAGGAGCCATTCAGCAGCAATTTACTTGCCGAACTCTCTCTCTCTTTATATAGAGATTTACCCTATATCAGGGTAAAACTTGTACTGTTGAAATTAGTTTTCAAATTGCATGAGGTTGGTCAAAAAAGGGTTGGGTGAATATTAAATTGTGTTTCAAAACAGTATCTTATGGCAAGTTATCATTTATACATGGTTTATGAAAATTTCTTCAGATTAAAATAGCATAGATTTCGTGTTGTTACATTAAGTTGTAACGTATTTCATTTCATTAAATTGGAATAAATGAATCATTTTGAATAGGTAATAGATTTAAGGTACCTAATAGTTTTCATTTTTTTCTTTACATCACATTCTTTGAATGTCACAACATAATTAACTAATAAACGTACTGCTTTAATTTAAAATGTGTGATTAATTATCATACCTAGTTTAGTATTTAGGTGGATACAGCTCACTAGCTGCCTCAAAGAAAACATGGGCCATGGACTTGTGGGCATACCTCTTGACAAACAGGTATCGAGCTAAGTAACCAACAAAGTGTTCTTTTCGGTTGCCGCTTTTAGGAACTGAACGTCTAGCCTCTCTCCAGGACCTCTCCACAGTATTTGTATGTGCACCTGACTGTGGATCTACAAAATTCTGTGAATGATTCACAGTCAGGTGTCGAAACTGATACTGCTCGAGTCTCCTGTATGCCCTCCAGCAATCCGTAATCACTGTGGTCCCAGGAAGAACCCAACGACGGATCAGTCTTATCAATGTCCTTGCTGTACGATCAGGTACAGGAACAACAAAGGTACGCTGTGATCCCCGTTCGATTCCTCCTAGGACCCACTGACCATCGATGATCCGGCCTCGATTGTATTTTCGCTTGCCAAACTTGGCTTCATCGATTTCTACAATCTCACCCGGTCCACCGATAGGCTCACTGTGGCGAAGAAAGTGATCGATGTACAGTTCTCTAACGAACGACTTCCAATCAACAATAGTCTTGGTGGAAAAGGAATAACCTTCAACAAGAAAAGTTTGAGGCGCATCTAAAAGAATTATCTGCAACAACAAGCGCCACAATCTTTTCAAGGGCAGTCTTGATCCTGCCAGAAAGCTTCCCGCCGTTCCATAACCAAACCATGCCAGTTACACTTTGTGGCCTTTTGCTTTCGAATCGATACCTTGTTGTTGCACCTATGAATGAATGAAAAACTTTATTCCATTATCTACTACAATGTTAAAAAAAGATAAATTATAAAATCTCACCAAATGGGCAAATAGTAAAAATATTAAAAGTATTAAAGTATTAAATGCCTGTGATTCAGAAGACAGTCAATCACAATTTTATTGCTATAAACTAAAACCTGTCAGGCATTGTAGAAAACAATTTAAAACAGCTAATGCTTTCTTATTGCTACATTTATAAATTAATATATATATAAAGTTACTAATAAAGCTGTAAAATGGTAAAGAAAAAAATATTTAAAAATTATTAAAAAAGATAATAAAGATGATAACCTGTACTCAAGAGTAGCCCTGTTTAAAGTCACAATTGACCCACACTTTGGACACAAGGTTCGGTTTTTTAAAACCTTGTGCTTAATTAAAAATTTTACTATATCCTCTTCATTAAAATCGTGTAGCGCTTCAAACTGCCATTCACAATCGAAACAGCGAGGATTCAGTACTTCCATGATAAAAAAGGTCTATGAAGTCTAAGATGTTAGTTAAGTAAAGGATACAATATACAGGTGTGTAGGGATTATATTTAAAATTAAAACTCTACAACCAGTTAGTATTAATTAAAAAACTGTAAAATAGATTTGTAATAATAAAGTTAAATAACAAACAAATTAAAAGATCATCAAATACAAAGAACAAAGTTTCCTCTAGGCAGTGTCTGCCATCATGGGTCCAGGTAATGTGAGATGTTAGTTAAGTAAAGGATACAGTACACAAAGTTTGATGGATGACCTATATTTAAAATTAAAACTTTATAGCCAGCTTGTAAAATTAAAAAAAAACTGTATAATAATAAGTATAATAATAAGGCTTGTAATAAGTTTATAATTATAATAAACTAAATGATCACAACCTCAAAGAGAAAAGCTTCCTTAGAGAAGTGTCAGTGACCCCAACAATAGTTTATGCAAAATATGTATTGCTATTCCATCTTATTACAATCCTCCCCAAAATAAAATTATAATTAAAATGTTTCTTTCATTGAAATTGATCAAAAAACACAAATTAAATTCATACTCTAATTAAATTGATTTATTTATTGGCAATTGACTTTAAATTATTATAAACAATTTAATCAAACTGAAGTATAAAATTTGTACCGAATGTTTTCAAACAAAGAAATTGGGGCAATAATTCATACACTAGATTCAACCAACGGATTCAACTATCTTTTTAATATTAGTTAATTGTTAGGTAAATCAGCTGATTTAAACCCGCCCAAGGTACTGGAAATATACAAAGAGGTACGAGTCACGAGTGTATCGTAACCATTTCTGTTCACGTGACACTTAACCTCTCTGTATATATTTTATACTATAAAAAAACCTAACTTAACTCCGCAGAGCGTTGTATGTCGGCAATATCTCGGATATTACGATAAAACGCTACGTGTATTAGTCGCCGACATACAGCGCTCTGCGGAGTTAAGTTAGGTTTTTTATTGATATTTTCATGTCGTTAAATATATATTTTATACTATCAATAAAAAACCTAACTTAACTCCGCAGAGCGCTGTATGTCGGCGACTAATACACGTAGCGTTTTATCGTAATATCCGAGATATTGCCGACGTACAGCGCTCTGCGGAGTTAAGTTAGGTTTTTTATTGATATTTTCATGTCGTTAAATATATTTTATACTATCAATAAAAAAACCTAACTTAACTCCGCAGAGCGCTGTATGTCGGCGACTAACACACGTAGCGTTTTATCGTAATATCCGAGATATTGCCGACATACAGCGCTCTGCGGAGTTAAGTTAGGTTTTTTATTGATATTTTCATGTCGTTAAATATATTTTATACTATCAATAAAAAACCTAACTTAACTCCGCAGAGCGCTGTATGTCGGCGACTAATACACGTAGCGTTTTATCGTAATATCCGAGATATTGCCGACGCACAGCGCTCTGCGGAGTTAAGTTAGGTTTTTTATTGATATTTTCATGTCGTTAAATATATTTTATACTATCAATAAAAAACCTAACTTAACTCCGCAGAGCGCTCTATGTCGGCAATTTCACCTATATCATCATGTGATATATACGTATAACAACAATAAAATCATGTCAAAATATTATAATAATCATAATAATAATGATAATTTAATAATAAGAAAATAATAGTAGTAATCATTATATATATATATATTATATATATATATTTATATATATTCATATATATATATATATATGAATCCCATTATTGCATCGGCATAGTGAAGTGACATTATGAGGATTGGTGCTCTGTGGAATAATGTTTCATTATTACTCCTCAGTCTTCACCTAGTCAGCTGTTACCAACGTTGTTAAAACCTCTGCTAAAATAAGCCTATTAAATCCCGGATTCTATTAAAATATCCCGTTTCTCTGTACCTAAAACCCATAATCGTAGACAAAAAAATCCCCGATTCTTCAATATTTCCCATTTCCCCGGCCCAGTAGCCAGATGCCTGCCGACCTCACTGTTGACTGGACGTTATAGAGTGTCGTATTTCGGTCCAAAAAACGTCGGGAAAACTGTGTTTCTTGGTGTTTTTATTGTTAATTATGTTATTAGAGAGTGAAATAAGTGTATTTGAGTGATTTGTTTTCCCGCCCAGAACCCCGATCCCCTAGCTAGACGGTTTTCCCATTTCCCCGGCCCAGTAGCCAGATGCCTGCCGACCTCACTGTTGACTGGACGTTATAGAGTGTCGTATTTCGGTCCAAAAAACGTCGGGAAAACTGTGTTTCTTGGTGTTTTTATTGTTAATTATGTTATTAGAGAGTGAAATAAGTGTATTTGAGTGATTTGTTTTCCCGCCCAGAACCCCGATCCCCTAGCTAGACGGTATGGATTGAGAGGGTCAAAATACAGCCTAAAATCGTACGAAACGTCGAAATTGGGTTCTTCCGCGGACAGAAACATTGTTAAAAGGTTAGTAGAAAGTGTAAAAAGTAAGTCTAAGGTCGATTTGATATAGATTAGTAGGATACTGTAGTCGGAATATTTACCAAATTTTACAAGAAATAAAAGATTTAAATTTTGATTACAAATCTAACGATAATCTTACATAAGATTTAATAAATTAATAATAAACTTAACAATAGCAACCTTCTATCTGGCCACCTCTCATGACTTGATCTTGACCAAATAAACAAACTAATTGTAGATAGAGCAATTTAAACTTGTTTTTGCTATCGCCTTTAAAAATTTGTATTAAAGCAAAGCAGGTTTTATATAATTACTAGCTGACCCGGCAAACTTTGTAACGCCTAGCAGTAAATACATGTTTAACATTCAGATTGGCCATGTTCTAAAGTCAAAGAGCATTACGGCTTCGTTGTAAAAAATTAGATATTCTGGGTTGCGGCATAGTTAATAACAATACTGAAATGATAAGACATATTGATAACATTCCCAAAAACAAATAAATCTGAGTGGATTGATTCACATTTTTTTCATCCAACCTAAAACCAAACAAAACCTCACTGTAATACGACTTTTATAGGATAGATATACAACAGCTGATTATTATAACAAACGTAATATGTATAAACACCTTAATTGTTTTTTATTTGGCCGGCATAATTATAAACACGTGACTTTTAATCAGACAGAAAATAAAAATATAAATACATAATCCCCAAAACCCGTAGACTATTAATGTGGTGAATAAATCTGTTCATTTTGTACAGTACACATTTACTTCATAGTTTTACATTAATGAATGATTCAGATAGCATTGGATAGTAAAGCATATTGTTAATGGGAAGTAAAAAAACAGCTGTAGCTTAAGAAATCAAATGTTTTTATTGTAGAACATAATTATTGTAACCAAACTTAGTCTCCATAAGTTTATCATTAGAAATTTAAAACGCTATAAAATGGAAACTAATTGAGTTTATGGAAACTGAATATGCCTAAAGCATGACCGGAGCAGAGAAGAATCCGAAAATCAAAGATCATTAAAATCGGTCCAGCCGTTCTCGAGTTATAAAGCGTATAAGTAACACGACTTTGTTTTATATATTTAGATATCTGCTAGGTTTGACGTAATTATTAAAAAATAAAAATTTTATTATATAATTGGGCAAAAGACTTTTATTATGAGAAACGAATATATATATTAATCTTAGGAGATATCAGGAAATTATTAAAGATACTAATAACTAAATACTTTTATACTGTATCTCGAATAGTACATTCATCATAAAAGATATATTATAAGGTTTGACAAAAAAAAAATTTAAGTTCTCTATTTGACAAAACTTTTAAATAATCTTTAATATTATCTGACTTTTTTACTTAAATTTATTTAATTACATATTAATACTTCTTTTTTTTAAATTATTTATAACTGTAATATTTTTTTTGAAACCTTAACAGATTTTCAATCGAACCTTTTTTTATAGATCAAAAAAAAAAGCAAATTAGTATCAACATACCATAACCTTTTTTTTTTTTTTTGTTTTACACAAATTTTCTTGAAACATTCTGTCAATCACTGACCTCTCCACTTTGTTCAAACTTCACCTTTGTCATTCATTTTCATTTTTTATGTCTTTACTGTTACATTATCTATTCTTCAACTAATTAAGTAATACTTTAAAACATGTTAAAATTAAAAATAGACAAAATAAATAACTATATTAACCCATAGTAAAAAATAATTAAAATAGATATCACGATTAAATTTCTTTACAGATTAAAAAAAAATTGATGAATAATGTGTTAAGTTAAAATATTGAATTTTTCTTTTATGAAAAATGAACTGTTTCATGGTTAAAAAAAAAAAAATGTAAAAAAAACAATTTACTTTTATATTAATATCTCCAATAATTTAAATTATATAATGAATGTAATTGACTGTTGATTATTGATTCCTAATTAGTTAATTAACCCTATAAGTGGCAAGCTTTTTACTCTTAACTGTGACATAAAAATAATTACTATATCTTCTTGAAATATTAAAGAATAAACAAAAAAAAAAGCATAAAACATGCCCCCCCTTTATAACCACTAACCAAAAAGCAAAACTAGTGTCCACTGTAATCACAATTAAGCCTACAAATGCCGTCAACTTCCACCTATGCCGGTCACTGTTTATTTAAGGTGGACCCCCCACTCCGCTATACTACACATTTGCAAGCCAAATTGGGATTGCTCATGGTTGGGATTCGAATCCTAGCACTTCTGAGTGGCTAGAACGTTACGCTCGTCAGTGCAGCGTGATAGCCGGTTCAGCCACTCAGTGCATAGGAGTATAAAGCGCTTACTTGGTTATAAGATATGCCTGGTGGCAGTCTAGTGCACTACAAGAGCAGGTTCGGTTGGTTGCCCCCAGAGGACAACACGGTCACTTAGGAGCTAGTGTCTAACAAGCTCACTAAACTGTCGACAGATGCCTCCACCTGCCACTTCTTATTGAATTTGTAAATGCGTCGTGAATTACGACTTTGCTAGTTCTAGGGTTAATTAATTGGTTTTTGATTGTTAGTTATGTTCATTTGAATATATTAGTTAGATCAATAGTAGTTTTTTCTTTGTAACTGTATAAATGATGTTATGTCCTATCACAATGATGTAATGACATGAAATAGATAAATAAATAAAATTAATTGAACTACCATAACTAATGAGTTCAAACTAATAATACTGGGTGTCCATCTGGATTCTGTACAATACTTAATACATCGTCATAATAAACTAAACAAACATTTGAGTTTAAATTAATTTATTATAATTACTTATGTCTTCAAAGTTCATACAAAAATCCTGTCCATTACATGTTTTGCCAAAACGGCTTCCTCAAGTAATGCAGGGATTTTTAATGAGTTAAAATATAAAATGGTAAAAATAAATTAACTCTACAAGGAAAGATTCATTAATTGGGTTAGCTATATGGTAATGGATACGTATTAGGCAGGTAGATTTTCAATTACCATATACAGTAGATGTCAATAATACACATATTACTTGTAAAAATTGTAGATAGGTATGAGCGATGGACGGTGGATGTGATGTTCTCTGGTGTAGATTATGTCCCTACTATTGAATACTATATTCATCCGCAAATACCATCCTCATAATTATAGAGGTCGTAATTCAGAGACAAAAGTGGTTCAAAACGCAAGTTAAACTGTAGGTCTCTTAGATGCCAGTTGGCTGTTGGGCTACTAATGAACAGTCCTCTCGAAGAGACATGTCAGCCTTAGTCAGTAACAAGACTTGTTTGTAAGTTTTTTACTGCTTTAAACTCATTTGTTTTTTGAGCATAATAAGTTACTGGCTTATGTACTAATCGTGTTATGTTTTAGGTACTAGCTCACCTAAGGACAGGATCAGATTTCAGATCCTGAAAAGTTTTGTGAGACTTTGTTTTACTTAAAATCGAGATGGAGAAGGTCTGTAATAAAAATGTATGTAGCATAAGACTACAAGATCGCACCACAATAATCTTTCACTCATTTCCCATTCATACTTGGCTTAAAATAACTATCTGGATAAGTCACCATTTCAAATTCTAATCTAATCTAATCTTATGTTTATTAAGCCAGCATCAACTGCATAAAGGCTAAGATTGAAAATAAACATTCGGTTTGTTGTCTTTGTCTTGTTACATGTTGCTGCCTTCACAGTTTCATTTGAATGATCAAATTAGCACATTAAATACTGAGATCATACACATTCAAGAATCCTCTCTCAAATAAATGAAGAAAAAATACTTCCAAAATTTCAAATAGTATTTTAGATAACAATTGCCAAAAAATAGGAGAAATGAAGAAACTATTATTGTGACAAATTCACCAGCAATAAGCAACACAAAATATAACTCACGTAGGAAGTGATGACAACAGAAGTGCATTTGAAATAAACTATTTCAAATGTAAATAAACTCAATCAAGCAGTGACACTTCAGAAGCTTGAGATTATTAAACAAAACATATAAATATGGATCCATTTACAGCTTTTCATGCCGGACAATTGTACTCCAGCATTAAATTCAATCAAAACTGTATTTTTTAACCCTTACTGTGCGGCTAGCGCCTTTAGACGCAGCTCAGTGGGGTCACACAGCGTGGTTAACGTCTTAAGGTACAATCAGTTATTTCGCCACATTTACTTTGCTATAGTTTGTGAAACAACTGATAAGAGTGCATGGCTATGTTGTTTTTCCCTCTATGCACTCACAAAACCAATATGGCAGCTTTGTTGGAATATTTAGAATACTTAGAATATTTGGAATATTGGACGATACCTCTGTTTGGTTTGGCGCTGACGGTTTACTTTTGAAAAAGGTAAAGACCCAACAAATGATTTTTAGTTTAAGGCCTTGCCCTGTCGGTAACTCTGAAGCCATAAATTTTTTAGGAATTTTTGTTGACAGGCAGCTTACTTGGGCTCCTCATATAGATTTTATTTTGTCTAGGCTGTCTAAAACAGTTTTTTTGTTCAGAAGACTTAGGGATATTGTTACTATTGACTGTTTAAGATCTGCATACTTTGCTTTTTTCCAGTCTACCATAAGCTATGGCATTGTGTTGTGGGGTAATTTTAGTAGAGTATCTGAGATACTTTTATTACAGAAAATAACCATACGTGTTATATCTAAATCAGGCCGGTTAGAACATTGTAAACCACTTTTTATTGGCCTGAAAATTCTTACTGTTACACACTTGTATATTTGAGCTGATAAAGTATGTTTTGAATGAATTTCCTAACCTTACTCTAAAAAAAGATATCCATAGCTATAATACAAGAAGCATGAATAACATTGATTATGAATATTGTAGGCTGAGTAAAAATGTTTAAACAGTCATCTTTCAATTGGATTGAGAATTTTTAGTAAAATAAGTAGCAATTTTGACACATTTGCGATGGGTCCCGTCGCACATTGAAAGGTCAAAGCCAACTCAATGAATATCATGACTGGCTCTGTTAAACCCTATTTATTGTTTAAATGAATTTATGTGTTTAAAAGGATGTGATATTAGATTTTAACTGTTAATCATTTTATTTTATAATAGTATTTCATGTTGCCAGACTGAAACTGTTGCACCTATTGCGCATGGGCCTGGTTGTCTCAGATCAACACTTTTTTTAAACCAATTGTTATGTAAATATATGTTTTATTCATTTGTTATTTTTATGTAATACTTTTATTCTAATTTTATTTATTTATTTTAATGTTATAGTCTAAAATTGTACCTGTGATAGATTTATGCAGACTCAGTATTACCGCCTCTTTGAATTGTTAGGTTAATTTAAATGTATTGTTGTCTAGTTTTAAGTTGACGTGGCCTATTGTACAAAATATTGTACCTAATGGCAATAAAGATTTATGATTTAGTTAATGAAATCCGTTGCTAAGCAACTTTGACCAGTATTCGTTCGCTCCCGTACTGCGGCTTATGCCTATAGACGCAAGCCATTACGTCCAGCTGTTTTCACTTTAGCTAACCTTGTTTGTTGACATTCTTGTCGATGTGTGTTTATTTCTATTGTGTTTTAGCAGTAAATGGTGTATATTGTGTAAATATGTTTATTGTATAGGATTTATTAACTAATTGTTATTAACTGAAATGGCTCATTCAGACGAAAAAATTACTTTTTTTAGTACCGAACAATTGTCTTAAAATCTTCAATAAATAAAAATTAAGTAAATTTCATTATCCTACTTTATTTATGCTACCTAAATCCAAAAAAAACATTGGGAAAATAATAATAGTGATTTTTACACTAAATGAGCAGGGATCATGATTTTCAGTAGCGCTTTAAGGGTTAAGGAAGTAACTGTAATTATAAACATATTTAACTTATAGTTTTAAGTAAAGTGTTTTCGCATCTAGGGGCTCAGGTCAAGTCTAGACTAGACTTGCGGGGTCATAACAACTGAGCTAGTACTTCTACTTTACAAAAGGAGATTTTCGCTAAAATCAGAAGATTTATTTATTCTGGTGTAAGAATATAAACAACATATTGGGTGCAATTATAGGAAAACTTACGTAATTGCTTCCTAAAAGACATAAGTTAAAATGTTACGTTTTCTTAGTTTTATTACATGGTAAGGGCTTTTTGTGTTCAGTCTTCTTCAGATTGCTGGAACTGGTGGAGGGTCTACTTATTGCAGTTACCTAAGACACATTGGTTTCACTTACCTCTTTGATAAAATCATTAGTAGCTTGACTGACTCGGTACAAAAAAGATTTATTGGATTCTCCAGGTTTTTGAACCAAACGAGGCAAATTCCTGTCAGGTTTAGACATTCCTACAACATTAATTGACTGTAAACTTTATAATGATAAATATTATCAACAAGAAAATAACATTACATTTGTAGCCTTCGCTCATGAGACTTCATGGGCCTCGTGATAATTTTTTCAAATTATAAAATTACAATAACTACAAAACTGTTCTATCATCAATGTTATATGAACAAACATAAAAATATTACAAATTATAATAGCCTAATATAAAGTTGAATAATAATAAAATACAATTTTTAAATAAACATACTTTAATCACCTATAGTCCCAAAAATGTCCATTACTAACCTCTAACATAAAAATTAAAATTTATTTAATAATATATGTCCATATTCCAAAATATTGTAATATGCTTGATTTAGTAAAATTTTTGTTAGCATTTTTTAAATTTATTTTCATTATTCAGTTTTATGTAATTTAGCAGTCTATTCATTAACGTTACACCTGCACTTTGTAACGAGCCATTTTAGCTGGGGGATAAAGAAGACATGATTTCGTCGTCGCTGAGAGCGGCAGGCTGTATCATCTGCCACCATTGACCAGTGACCGTTGACCCGACTAATCAGGATTGTGAAGCTTGGGTGGATGTCCTGGCCAGAGGAGTAGACAGTTGAGCTTCAGTCGTGGCGCGGTAAATATCTTACGAGTGCTTCGGTTGTGACAAAGTGTGTCGAGGGTAGAAGTAAAAGTGAAACTGCCCTGTGAATATTAGAGTTTGGTGAGAGATCCACTCTTGAGTGAGTTTCGCCGATTATATCTTCCTTAAAATATTTAATTATTAATGTATTAAAATGGCTAGCATTGCTCACCTGCAAAGACCTGCCAGTAGACGCTCTTAAAGGAGTTTAAGGGTCATTTATTAAGACCACTCATACAGTAATAATAAAGTATCACAATTGTGATAAGTGTTTATAGATTATTTTATGAATACATATTATGTCAGCACATTATAGTTATTAATTACTGGTAGCCATGAGTTCTGGCAAGATTGGCCAATCCGGACAGGCACTAAACACGCTAGTGTGGATGATCCGTGTAGACCTGGTTGACCCAGTGAATATAATAATTATTTATCAGTTCAATTTAAGGAAATATATCTTGGTGGCTGGGAGAGAGAGACCAGATATTCTTAAATTAATTTATTTGATTATTCAATGTGTTGATGGTCGGTCTGGGTGCGTTATGCTGATAGGCCCCTACAAGCGTTCCTGTGTGGTCACGTCTTAAGAAACGATGCCACGTTCTGTCCTGCATTACAGGCAAATAGTGGCGTGCACACTCACTTTAATATTACCATGGGTCTGGCAATGATGAGGCGGCTCTAATATTGGATTTTATATTTTATGCAAATCATTTGCCTGAATCAGACCCAAATTTATAGTTGTTTTAGTGTAGCCCCTGTTACTGCTAAAACAAACTCTGGGGTAACCCTGCCATTGTAGGCTGAGCCGTCCGTGCAATAAATAGATTCTTAAGCCGGATATTCTTCTACAGGGGGAAAAATATGTCATAACTTGCTGGAAGATTGGAAAAAAGATTTAATCTTTGCTGATGAGGGCGAAAAATCTTAGAATTTCTTGTATTATAATTTATGTACCATCATTACCTTTCATTTCTTACAACTTTTTTGCGAATAAATAGTCTTTTTAACTTTTTCCATGCACAGCATCCCCATAATGGAATGCCATATGATAAAATGGATGTATCAACAAATAATAAGCCATAATTAGGATATATCTGGAACAAAATTTTGATAACTCTCTTAAAAGATAAGTATTTGAGGGCCCTTAAGAACAGAAATCAATAAAATGCTCGGTCCACGTTAATTCTTTGTCAATGCTAATACCATGAAATTTTGTACAAGTTGCTTCTTCTAAAATTTTGTCATCTATCCTTATTGTTGGGCAGTCTTTATCATTATGATTTGAATGACAAGCAAATTTATAGTAATTAGATTATGATTTGTTAGTTTTTAAATTTATTGTATCAAAATATTGAATGTATTAATTCAAATCTTTATAAGCATTCTTCTAATTCAGAAAAGAATTTTCCATTAAATGTAGAGATGTGCCATCTGCATATTGGTTAGTATCTGAAAAATTAAGTGATGTTTTGTAGTCATTAATTAATTGTCATATATTATTGATTTGTAAATTCGCTAATTACGCAGGTCTGCTGCGACGGGAGAATTTTATTATTTTAGTTTTTGATGGACATAGATTCTCATGGTTTAAATAGCATTCTTTAAATTGTTCATAAATATCATCAGGGGTTTGGCAATTATACAGAAAGTTCCAGTTTTGCTGGTTTGAACTTTCATTTAACCTATCAATATTTTGTCGATTACATGTACGACTGACAATTCATTTAGGCTCATAAGTGTTAGGAATTACATAAATTAGCTGAGGAACTATCAGCTGCTCCAGTTATGTTGCCGCTCAGTTTTTTCACCACATGAAACTTACTATGCTTCTATTTATTTTGGTCTTACCGATGCGACCTTTTATGTTAGGCCTATATCAATATACAACAATTTTGCAACAGATCCAGAAAACCAAGAGAGTTAAAGCATTCCTTGCATGAGTAGAAAAAAAATAACACATCAGAATGAAAACCAATTAAGTACAATCAAAAACTGCTAGGTGAGCACTTTTTCGAGAAAGCAATGATGAAGAAAATTTCCTCATTCATGATGAAGGAAATTTAATTGACATTGAATATTACAGTGAAAATTAAGAGATACAATGCTTAAGCACACACAGCCACTAACTTTGTGTAAACTGTACAGGCCTGTAGTTGCTGAAGATAAACACAGCTACAAAGCCAAAATAAGCTGTGTGTGATTACTCTTTTAAAAATACATTTGTGTCCTTTTCCAGATTTAATTTATGATGATAAATTTTAATTGATTATATTTTTAATAGGCAAATTGTATGAATACAGTAAAACCTCGTTAATCCGGACTAATTGGGGCTCCAAGTCGTCCGGATTAACGAAAGTCCGGATTAAAACAAATAATCCTAAACGAAGAAAGACAGTGATTTTTGGGTACCCCTTGTATATAATGAAACACCTTTTGCAGATAAACTTAAATAGTATGTATATTCTTAATTTAAAATTACATATTGTACAAACAATACATACAGTAGTTACATTTGAACAAAAATATACACTTGGTATTTACGTCCACACAAAAAATGAGACAACGAAAAAAGACAAAATTACTTTGAACATGAGGGTTGAGGTTCGTCCTCAAGTGACTGAACTGGTTTGAAGAAGGAGTTGAACTTTATTTGCCTTTCTTTTGTGTTAATTTCACAATTAAACAACGCAACTAAAACGTGCAGTGCAATTGACCTCTGTGGAGCAACTGACAACTGACGGCCTGACACGAGCAGGAGAAACACAATCATGTGACTGAGCTACTATTGGCTGACAGTACCACTGTAACCATGGTAACGGCACGTATGCCTTGCGCTGTGACCGCCCGCACTCGGCATACGCACACTCACATCGCCGGGCGCACTCCGGCGCAGTCGTACGGTGACGATCGTATGCTACTAATCAGCGTTCTGCGCATTAAAACTGCGACCCAATGGCTGTCCGGATTAAGCGAAGTCTGTATTAATGGGGTCCGGATTAACGAGGTTTTACTGTACTATATAACTTAAAATTTATGTAAACATAATCTTCAGGCAGACTCATTACTCTAGTCTATTTTCTTCATCTTATAAATGACCATCTTAGCTTAGATTGCGAGATACAGTCGACTTCCTCTAATCCGGAAACATCGGAACCAGACCCCTATCCGGATTTAAAAAATTCTGAACCATCCGGCAGTTATATGTATAAAACCTGAAGTAGCATACATTAGCCATATAAATCACATTTTAATGTGATTTTAAAGCTTTCCCAAAAATTACAGGTTTTTGTTGACTCAACTCACATGAAATTGTAAAGCACCGCAAATTGACCCTTGACAAATTTATTTACAGTATGAAAAAACCGAACTGTAACCTTATATTGATAAGAATATCTCAAACGTATTTACTATAACCTAAGAAGTATAAAAATCTTGGCTTTACAATACTGTACATTTTAAAAGAGATCTGTTATTTTCTTCTGCTTTTAGCGAATTTCCCATTGGGAAGAAGCTATTACTGTAGGTCTCATGGCAAGACTTAGGCCCGAGACCATGTTATTTTTTCTTCTTTAGGTGCCCAGAGACCAAAAACAATAGTCGTTAAAATTTTTATATATATATATATATATGTGTGTGTGTGTCTGTGAACACAATAACTCTCGTAAAAATGGTCCGATCGATACCAAATTTGGTAGAGACATGTATTCCAACATTTTCTTGGATGAGTTTGTAAACCGGACATTTCGGTCAATGGGAACGGGTAGTTTGGGGTGTTTTGTACTAAAAGATTGGGTTTTTTACGTTTTTCATATGTAATTTAAAAATGTTTTACATTTTATCTTTCACTATTAGAATCAGCTTAAAAAAGTTCCTTAAAACTTTTCTCTATCTACAACGGTTAACGAGATATTAAAAAATCTAAGCACAGTACGTTGTATTTCAAGGCTCCAATGTTTTATCTTATGGAGGATAAGGAAAAATTAATATTTCACTTATTAACCAACATTTTTGGATAAAACTTTATACAGTAGAACTCCAATTATCCGAATTAATGGGGACCGGGACCCATTTGAATAATCAAATCTTCGGATGATCGGAGTTTTTTTTTAAATTGCCCTTAGGGGAAAAAAGCTACGTTTTGATATTGCACTATTTTTTTATTGAATTAATTCTAAGAAACATGATATTTTCACATGTTTTAAATATAAATAAAATGTAGGCTACTTAAATTTTACACGCAAACACTGGCTTCGCGGGGGGAAGAATAAAAGCGCACTTAGACTTTTTTTGGACAAATTTTTTTTTGAAAGTGATTCAGATAATCGGCGATTCGTATAGTCGGAGTTCGGGTAATTGGAGTTCTACTGTAATTAGCTTCATGTGGTTGAGGTTCATCAATTTATGCTTAAAAATCATAGTTTATCATGGCAGCAAACCTGCATATTCTTTTCTCATGTTAATCATATAGAGAAAGGCAAACTCCTTTATTTATGGTCAGATGTTAATAAAATAAAAGTTGGTATAAATGTTGAAAATAAAAGTTTTACATGGAATAAATGTCTACTCTCAGTGTTCCTCACAGCAGCAAACCTGCACACTCTTTCCCATGTTAATCTTATGAAGAATAGGCAAATGATAATGTTTATGGGCAGATTTTAGTAAAACTTGTTATATATTATTGTTATTACGAATATTATTGATTTGGAAATTCACTGAGTACGCAGGTCTGCTGCGACAGAGGTATTTTATTATACCACTTATAACAGAATAACATATATTTATTGTAATAGTATTAAAATCAATAAAAAAGTCAGAAAGAGGCCTAGTATATTAAAAACTTTATGCAACCACTGCTGGGTTGAAGTGAACTATTTAATTGTCTAGAGACTTCCTCTTAATGTGACGATCAAAAACCTTATTCATAAATGAGTATCGTTCCAATTTTAGTATATGTACTGCCGAGGCAAGTACGCTGTGACGACAGCGAAGATGATGTGTACCACACCTTTTTTGTGTGCCGTCATTTTCAAGAAGATCGTACTGCCCTTGCAAACACAGTTGGTGGTGATCTGACCCCTGAGAACATTGTGGGAAAGATGTTGCAGGGTAATGAAAAATGGAGGGCTGTGAGCGACTTCGTATTGTCCATACTGCGAAGGAAAAAAAGGAACGGTTGCCTTGAGTAAAGCTACAAGTAAGATATTCTGATACAGAATAGAGGCCACTCACTGTGATGGCACAATGAGCTCATAGCTCGGGACGATTGCAGTGGTGTGGTGCTACCACCGGGGTTTTAGTGTTTTGCCACATTAGGGGCCTCTGTAAACAGAGCTCCTGGGGTGTTTTCACACTGTTCCTCTTTCCCGGAATGGAAAGAGATTCGTGCGTCGAGCATTCTCCCGGTATTGAGCCAAAACAAGAGAGACAATCCCTTTGAGGCTCAAAAAAAACAGAAAAAACAAAAAAATTGATAAATGAGTAATATAAGCCCTAGCTTTTATTAACCTATTGTGGAGTAATGACAAATGAGCCCATTTGAGTACCCCCGTCATGTGACTTTTGCTCCTCCCTGAGGATCCGGGTCATATGACGGGATGATGGATGTTTGGTATTTCTTAAACTATTAACTTAATAACTATTAAATTAAAAGTTTTTAATGGTTTAATGGTTGGTTATAATGGTTTATTACACTAGAATACATTTAAGTAAAATAATATTATTTAAAAATGAGTAATTAAGAACTGATGCATAATTTACTAGACACAGGAAATTATGTTTATCAGGTTTCTCGAGAATTTGCTTAGTGCCAAAGTAATGGTGCGTCGCGCTACTTAGTGTTCAACTGACCTCCTATATGTTAGGGTAACATAGTGATTTTTGTTTCTGTTTAGTTATTGGTTGCTTTGTAATAGTCAATAATGGGCGATTTCCATTATTTCCGCACCACTGTCTTGAAATATATCACACCCCAAACAAGTTGTAAGAGATGTAACCAGTATGAAATATGTCAAAATAGGTTTGAAATATGTTTTTCTATCCATTTATCGTAGTAATAAAATTAATATATTAAAAGAAATCCATGACTTTTTTACTCCGGGGGATACTTTTCATGGCCATACACCCACTCTACATAGCCCTGATATTAGCCACGTCACATGACAAGCGTACTCATCAAAAGGTTAAGCTTACCTGGTAGAATCTTCTCTCTACCCTGTAATTTTGATGTATCCATTAAGTTTTTTTTATTTGAATGTTTTTTCTTTTTTTGGTTACGCCTATTAAACAGCCCCTCCTTAGCCATTTGTTTGAGTTTCATTATCCTTTCAACACTTTTGGGTATTTCTTGAAGATCAATATCTTTAGGGGGTGCATTTATTTGATTCTTCAAACTGTAAAATAAATGGTATTAGTGAACTAACACATAAGTTAGACCTACTCCCTTCCAAGAAAATAGCCTACAGATTCACATTCATGAATGTCATATATATATATATATATATATATATATGTGTATATATATATATATATATATATATATATATATTTATTTATATATATGACACAAAGTGTGTAGCCTACCCTTTACTATAAGTTACTTACACACGGATGATCGAGGGCCCGAGGGGTGAGCACAGCACTCACTTTTCATTTTGAGTTTCTACAAAACATTTATAATATTGGCCTGAAACTTAGAGTAACTGTTGTTTGGGGTGTCAGTAGTGAGGAAGATACGGTGTGGGAGGTTAAGTGACCTTCAGTCCATCTCGCACCTTTGTTTCAATACAGTGCAGTAACCACAACTAATAGGGCATTTCATTTAGTAATAAATTATGTGTTTTAAATATATATACTTTGTTGTTATAATACACTGAGTACTACAAAAATGTCTTTTCAATAGCGTCCTGTGTTTCAAATAATTAAATAAAAATAGTTAGTTAATTTATTAAGAAGTTTATAGTTTGAGTTTTATTTTGTTTTGATTGTGAAATTGGTTACCAGTAGTTTTAGTTTTGTACTGTGTACGATATCGTAATTAAAGGTGAGAAAAATAGTTCATCATAAGTGGCATGATATAGCCTAATTTTTTTTGAAATTATTGAAATATAAATCTTAACTAGGAATATAGGCCTGAAGCTTTTTAAATTTAAAGGGATCCATGGTATCGCACGTGAATACGATCGTGTGATAGAATTTTTCTCCTTATTCCTCCATGGTTTCTCTCTAAAAATACATAAAAATCAATATAGTGGAGAAAACAAATAAAATATATTTAGGATTATTTTTATTGGCTAAATTGTATGAAGCCCCACATGAATAAATTAATTTCTTATACATAATTTGTCTTAAAATACCTGAATAGACCATAATTTCACCACCATTCATTTAATATTTGACTACCATTTCATTTGCCAGCAAATCTAAACCTAATTTATCTGTTTTATACATCACACTGTTGTAGTCCTAAATTGCAGCAACCTGTGACGAGTAGGTAACACTAGTAATACATGAAATACCATAGACACAAATACAATAATTTATAAACTCTACAATAATAATTGAATAGCCTCAGTAACGCCACAAAACATATTATTAAATCAAGAGACTATATTTAATAGCTATGATATTAAAAAACACCTTAATTCTAATACTCTTGCTCTTAAAATAAAAAAAGTGCATTTATTTGGGGGTTCACGCACGATCGTATTGTCGCGTGTATGAAGTCCTCCCATTTTAAAGGGGCTCACTCCTCGATCAGTCATGTAACACATATGACCTCGACCAACGGCGGGTTAATAAAATAGGACTTAGGGCCCTAACAGTGAATCATTTTTTGTCACACCCCTGTAATAGTTAATAGATTTTGGGAGAAATATTTAACTCACCCCCCACTCACCCTCAATTTTTTTGTGAGTTTTAGGCCTGATTGTAGTATGACGTGACCTTGATCTATACAACAGGTTTCATGAAAAATGATTGAGAAATAAGCAATAAATTTTAAAAATAAACAACATGTTTACTAATTTTCCTGAGCTTGTAAAAAGTGCCTTGCCAAAAAATCAAACCTGGGCCGTACCAAAGTAAACGCGATCAATAAATATATATTTGCTCTTGTTCTAGATCAAATTTTACCACTAAAACTCCACTGGTATTATAAAACTAAAAATGATTGTATTTACTTCCCTGTGGCAAATAGGTTACATGTTGATGATGGATAGGTCTAAAGGGAGTAGGCTATGGTCAGTTCCTCTAAACAGCTGTTCTTAAAATTATATGACAACACTGTTTCAAATTTTGATGTGACAGATAGCCAATTAGCCCCCCCAAGACCTATGACAAATCCATGTCAGCAATCTGTTTAGGCTTTACTATTGGTAGGGGAAAACAGTTGGCCCTACTTAGGGGGTTTCCAAACAAACTGAAAAGTAATAAGTTAGGGCCTACATATCAATCCTCCTCCACTGTATTGCAAATAAAAGAATAAATAAACCTATAGACACGCAATAGCATAACACAGTGACAAACTTACATTTCATTTCTCCTCGCTTGCTGCAAAAGGGGATCTTTAACACCCCTATGCTTCTTGCCAGGAATCTTACGGCCCATTTCCAAATAAGTTGTTGTTAAATCCTAAAATAATATGGGTTACAACAGAACCATAACGTTAAAATAGCGATTAGTTTTACCACAGCTTTATGGTCAGTAAAATTACAAAGATATAATCACCAAACGAAATATTTCTTCTCGGGTTCAGATATTTGAATTGAGGTTATGTTTACCCTACGTTTTTCGTCTTGTCTTATTATCATCATGTGGTGGGTTGACGGTGTAAACAAATTAGTATTTAAGAGCAAGAATGCCGCGCAAGTCCAATAGCGTTTTTACTTTCTCCCCTTATACATAGTATATTGAGAAAGTATTGTTTTCGTCAAAATTTTCGAATTTGAGTTGAGAGTGGATATATCCGTTTAAGGGTCCCCTGAATCCAATAAAAGTGGGATCGTGGGTGATGTCTGTTCGTCCGTGTGTCTGTCTCTGTGTGTGTGTGTGTGTGTGTGTGTGTGTGTGTGTGTGTGTGTGTGTGTGTGTGTGTGTGTGTGTGTGTGTGTGTGTGTGTGTGTGTGTGTGTGTGTGTGTGTGTTTGTGTGTGAATTTTTTTGTCTACGACTAACAGTTCCAGGGAAAAGATTAATTTACTGTCCATGATAAACGCACTTGTACTTTGTCTGAAAGCGCCCAATGTTATTCTTATGGAGAATATAAAAAATCAATTTCTTCCTTATTTTCCAACCGTTTTCCATGAAACTTGGCATGAAGCGTAAGGTCAAATCACACAATAAAACCAACTCAAAAAAACTTGGTATTACCGTGCGAGGGGGGTTCCCTCCCCATAAAACACGAACCATTAATCTTTGTCTCTCTTGTTTTTATTTTCAGAAATGGGATGATTATATTTGAATCAATACATTATTAAATGATATTTAGATAAACGTTGACGTAGACTTACTATATTATTGTAATAAATTATTGTATTCAACCGCACTAACCGGTGGCTTTGGGTTATATTAGTAAATGGATCGACAGGAATCCACCTAATCTTCAACAATTGACATCCGCTGCTTTAGTAGGGCTCCGGATTTGTCCAGCAATCGTACAGTGATTTTGGCAACTGGTTCCAAATATCCAACCAATTCCGATTAGTTGGATATTCAATGGATTCCAATTTAACTTCATTATCTTAATAAAATTAATAATCGTAAACTGATTAACTGGTGCTAACTCAGTGGTTGCAGTTGCAAATAATATTATTGCATTGTATTGGTGACTACTAGGCTATATGAATGAAAGGTTCATTTTCCTATTTGGAATTGAACGAGTGACTTCACACAACATATACGTATCGTATATACATTATATGTTTACGTTACGTAAAGAAATCTTTTTTTAACAAATTTATTTCTGGATCAATGTTACATACATTATACACAGAATTTATTAACGGATATTGTAGCTTAAAGCTTAGAAGTTTTAACTTTTACATAGATATAACACGATCAGGTTCGCTCTGTTCAGAGACACCCATAATAACATGAAAAGAAGGAAAATATTATCATTAAAAACAGGAAAGAACATGAAATAGAAACACTAGTAAAATTTTCAAAGAAAGTCCATCTCTTCAACATCTTGTGGGAGCCTTGGCTTCAGGCGACGATTACGTGTTGGCGCGCCGATGTTGAACGCAACTGCTCCAGGGACTAGATTTAATGAGACAAAAAATTTTCTTGCGGTTCTTGAGATAAAATCTTTAATTGAAGAAAGGCCGAATTCTCTGTGTAGTTGTTGGTTCCTTACATACCATGGACTTTTGGCAGCAATTCTCAGTACTTTGTTTTGAAATACTGCTTGAATTCGATTTAATTTAGTATAAGATAAATTCACGCCCCAAACGGGACAGGCATACATAATTAAGGGACGTAGAATGGATTTGTATACTAAAAGAGTGCATTCTGGTTTCAAAGTAGAATTTCGATTAATTAATGGGAATAGAATTGCAAGACGGGCGTATGCTTGGGTCAATTTTGTGTTCACATGAAAGTTCCAGGTTAATTTCTTGTCTAAGTACAAACCTAAATACTTGATGCCCTGATCATCAGGGTTCCAAGAAACAATCGTGTCTTCAATTTCAATTTCAAAGGGCATGTCGTACTTCCTGAGGGAAAATATTTTTGCTTCACACTTTGATGGGTTGAGCAAGAGCCTCCAAGTTTTAAACCAGTCGTTTAAAGTTGTGACACATTCTTGCAAAGAGTCCGCAGCCAGATTGATGTCGTGGTTTTGAGTGATTAGTACAGTATCGTCAGCGTACAGAGCAAGGGCAGCTTGAGGTAGGGCTGGTATGTCGGCCAGAAATAAATTGAAAAGAAGAGGTCCCAGAATTGAGCCCTGTGGAACTCATGCTCGTATTGGGCGAACAGTAGAAAGTGTCGAGTTGAGTTTTATACAAAAGGTTCTGTCAGTTAAAAACGATTTTATAATATTGCGTAGGTGTAAAGGAAAGCCAAATCGATAAAGTTTGTAAAGAAGACCTTGGTGTCAAACCTTGTCAAATGCCTGTGCTATATCCAGGAACGCAGCTGTAGAGTGAAGTTTATTTTCAAATCCATGGATGATAGTTTCACTTATTCGTAATATCTGATGTGTTGTAGAGTGTTTAGGTCTAAAACCGAATTGTTGTGGAGGAATAACTTGTGATGAGTCCAAATATCTTAACAATCTCTTTTGAATAACTTTCTCAAACAATTTAGAAATTGACGAAAGGAGACTTATAGGTCTGTAGCTGCTTGTGGAATCTTTTGGTTTGTTAGGCTTGTGAAGGACAATTATTTCGGCATGTTTCCATAATTTAGGGAAATAATTTAAGGAAATGCAAGCATTGAATATTGAAGTTAGAACAGCCAAACCTTTACGTGTCAAATTCTTTAAAACTATATTGGGGATGAGATCGTAACTTGGAGATTTTCTATTAGGAAGGTTATTGATTAGGTGTCTAATTTCCGAGGGAGAGGTGTATTTTACTGGTTGTTCAACAGTAAAGGCTGTAGCATCCTAAAATTCATTCACTTTGCGGTCAGTTTCTATGTCAAAAACACCGTTTGGTCGGAAAGAATTTTCAAAATGATCAGCGAATGCATTACTCTTATCCGAGTCATTTTCAAAAACTACATTACCATTTTTCTGTGGCGGAATGATTGTTGGAGATCGAAGTAACCGTTTCGTTGCCTGCCACATATTGGAATCTCCAGGATCGATGTTGGACAAGTAGAATTGATAGGAATTCTGTACAAATCAAATTCTCGTTTACGGAACGAACCAAGATGGCGGATCTGGCTTCACTAGCAATGCATTGGAATAAAACGCCGTGTCCTCTCTATTGTATTATGTGCTCGCTGATTATTATACGAAATAGTAATTATATTATTATTTAATTACTAAACTTAATTTATTATATTTATGGTTGGGGAGGAGATCAAAAATACGTACTGATGAGAGTAATCGATATCATATAACCTTTGACGTAAATAGTATATTCTACCCTACCAGCTGAGCTGCCAAGACTAGCAACAATATTAGTTATAAACTTAAGTGTAGATTCTATGTTAAGAGATTTTAAGGCAATTCTTATGTTTTATTTTTATTTTTATTTCATTTTCTGCTGGAGCATCAAACTCAAGAATTATTGTTTACCTAATTATAAAAATAAATAGTTTAAACATAATAATATGAAAATATTATTTAGGTCTTTTGTAGTATGTCCCTACGTTTTTTTTCAATACACGCTGTAATTTATCGTAATATAAGGAGTATGCCGTTAGTTATAATAACTGCCCAAATTTGTTCGGTTTTTCGGAGAGCCATATAATCTCAGATTACGGTAAGAATAGAAATATTTGACTGCGTTTTGTTTCCGGTTGAGTCGGAAGTCGTCTACCGTCTGTTAATAAAAGTTATTAATTTGGAGTTTAAATATTTTTAATTTTATATTCCTTTATTAGATCACAATTTCATACTATTTGTATACTTATATTATATATATATATATATTTATATAATTTTTTTATTTTATTATTATATTAGATTTTAATTTATAGTTATTATGGAAAGAGCAAATGCTAGGAAAAAAGCGTAAATAAACTGTATCAGTGGACTGCCACATACTTTCTCCCTTAAATAAATTTAAAAACGATAATCATTCTGTAATTAAACCGTCGTATTTTTTAAAATTCATCTAAGTATCATTTAAAAATTTGATGTTACAAAAATAAAAATCCAATTTCTAAAAATAACAACAAAAGAAACAAAGTTAAATTATCTATTAGAATTTTATGGGGGGAACCCACCCTTAGAAAATACCACGCTTTTTGAGTCAGTTTTCTTGGGTAATTTGACCTTACGCTTCATACCAAGTTCCATGTGAAACAGGTTTCAAAATAAGGAGGAAATTTATTTATTTAATCCTCCATAAGAATAACATTAGACACTCTCAGACAACGTACTGCGTTTATCATCGACACTAAAATTAACTTTTCTCTGGACCTGTTAGTCGTAGACAAATAATTAAAAATACTAATTTGTTTAGTTTTTAAGCTGATTTCAATGGTGATAGTCAAATCACCAGATGGAAAACATAACAAAATATAACAGGGCCTTGGTCTGCACATGGTGCTTTTAATACCACCAATAGTTTTAATTTGCATATATACGAGTATATATATATATATACTCGTATTATGTATAGCTTCTTAAATTCTTCTATACACGTCTATACTACCGTAGACCCAAATATTGTTAAATGTGAACGCGGTGAGTTTTAACATTTAAATCGAACCTATTTGAGTCTAAAACCTTTAATAAGAACACTGTAAAACATTAAATGGAAAGCTGCAGCTAATCAAGGGTCTCAAGAAGTGACTTCGATAAACCCATCTAGCACAACATGACCGTTACCTCTGTTCCTGGTTCCTTGCTAACCGCTTTCAGTTGAATCAGACAAAGATAGAGCAGATCTGCGGCCACTCTGGACATGATCTTGAGTTCTTGGACCCTGTAAAACTCTTGGGATTCACCATTGACCACAAGTTGAGCAGACGACTCATAGATTGTCAAGAGTTTGCTTTCTTCTCCTGAAGCTAAGAACCTGCGTGACGCAGGACTACCTGCTGATGGCCTACCATGCCCTTTTTCAATGTCACGTGATGTATGGACTTGTGCTGTCGGGCCACTACCCCAGGACACCTGAAGTTCCTCAAAATACAGAAACGTGCGATCAGGATTATTACAAAGAGCGATCAGCGTGCTCACTGTAAGCCCCTTTATGTAAGGCTCAGGGTATTTACGATTATTGCTCATTACATCCTGCTCTGCTTCATGTGCGTCAAGCTGAATTTGAATAACTTGATGGTCAGGCAGGATATACACGTGTACAATACCAGACACCGTGGCCATCTTGATGTCCCTAGAGTGCGGCTCTCTTGTACTCTAGCAAGCTACCACCTCGTCTATCCTGTTTTACAATAAACTGCCATAAAGGTTTAAAGAGCTGGAAACTTATAGCTTCAGGAGAATCTTGACGAAATATATCAGGGACAAAGCCTATTACACCACCCAGGAGTATCTGGATGAAGACTTTGCTTATAAGCAAAGGTAGGTTGCTGGAAGTGACTTAAGTGTTTAAATATATGTTTTATTTTTTTGAATACCTTATGTGTTGACGCCATCATTCCCACTATGCGGGTATCACATGAAGACATAGGTTTAAGGTCACCAATGGATTTTCGCTACGTGATAATGCCGCAACCCACACAGGGGTGCGCAAAAAGCCGCTACGGCTTATGAGCCTTGGGAGTAATCCGCTCCTTCCAATAAAAAATAATAGGCTTATGGTATTTTATTTGGAGGTACCTCCAAAGTAAATATTCTGGGGTGCTCCTTTATGTTAATTGAGATATTAGTGATGAAGTCTAAGATCATGTGAAAAGAAAAAATTAGGTAAGGTGATCAGGTGTTGGTGGGGAGAAAGGGTTGGGACAAATATGGAATATCGTGGTCATGGACTTGGTCTACTGGTGTAAGGAGTTATTAATCGTGTAATAGGATCTTGAGTCATAATGCACAGTTTTCGTTTAAAGTTAAAGAGGTTTTAAAATCAAAATAGCACTTTAATACTCTGTTGTAATATTCATTTTTATTGGCAATCACACGAACCATGAAAACCTCCTATCAAAATGAGAAATGGTTGAGTTGGCCTTAGAATATAAGCTACTATCCACGACATGATGTGTTTTATAAAAATAGGACTTGATTTTTTTTCTTGATAATGTTCAGGGATCTTACCCCCTCCCCAGCTAATAACAAACCTTATCCAGTGTGTTGTATTGGGTGATGCAAACCTACTACGATACCACGTTTCATGAAAGACGATTGAGAATTAGGGAAGAAATTAATTTTTAATTTTCCTCTTTAGGAGCTCTTAGAGAAAGTAGGGCCTATTGCCTTTACCAAGACACTAACTTTAACATTTCCTGGAGCCTGAAGATATGGTGTATATATAATATTCATTCTAGTATTAGTCTAGACGGCACGAAGTGTCAAATATTTAAAACAATCCAGGCGAAACTACTCTTAAAACCAATTGCAACAATGCTACCGGACAGAAATCTCACGTAATGCACTGAATGTAAAAACTACTGCTTAAAATTAATGACAATGAATTTGTTAGTCGTCAGGGTGGAATCCCATGATATCCCATGAAAAATAAATATCTTTCTCGGGACTATCATTACGCATGCATTCTATGGAAGTCCAGATTACGTAAAAGCTAAGGCATGAATAAAATAAAGCACCTGGTGACCGAGCTTTGCTCGTTTAGAATAATACATGTATTATAAAAATTAAAACACATTTATTACTCAATGAAAACATTTATGTGATTTAAATAAAACCAATTTAATACACCCTTATTAATATAGCACTGAACAAAAAGTTTTGCCCCTGATAGGGTTTGAACAGGCGACCTGCGTGTAACGAGACCAACACACTACCACTGGACCACGGCGTCTGCCAAATGAGCTACGCCGTTTAAGGTGTTTTAGCCAACCTCAATGGTTTTAGCCGATCATTTACTGTTTAACTATCCATACAGTTGTTATTAGCCTGTGGCCAACTGATTTTGATATAAACGGAATGAGGATTGAAAAGCAAAAGAGAAATTCAATTTACACATATTAATTGGTTTGTTACAGTGGCTTCAAGCAATACAACAAATACGTTTTCTATCAAAATACGGAAGATTTTGGAAATACTCTTTCCTGCTTTTATTTCGCAGTTATTTTACCCATAAGTGTTTACAAATTGTTTAGTAACCTGATAATTTTACATTTATTACATAGAAATATTTATGAAAAACCTCTATTCACATATTGTTCTTTGCCGTCTTCAATCAAGAACTGTCAAACGGTTATAAACTGCTGTTTTGGTTTGTATTGTTTACATTTTATTCTCCATAAGCGTAATGTTAAATTTTTAGATTTTAAACTTAATATTACAAGAAAACACGAATTTTCCTGGACATTAGACCTATCTAGAACTTATTTTCTACTCGGAAGTTAGTTATTTCCAAAATTTAAAGAAAATCCTTAGTGCCGTTTTCGAGATCCGTGTGCAAATATATATATATATAAACCTTGCTCGTATTATAGTATTGGATACTAATAAACTGTATCTGTTTACTGATTTAAACTTTCTGCCTTTAAAAGCAACTTACTCTAAAACAACTCTATTTTACCCAACTTGATCCCTAGTAACGTCAACATGCGAGATTGAGCGGTTACTAATTAGGCAATAGGAAGTTAGAGTGTTAAGTTTAATAATTTAAAAAGGTAGGGGAAAGAAAATATTGTATGTTTTGTCAATCCTATAAAAATATTTACTACCCACATAAGTACGTTATGTCATTAATAATTTCTTTAGTGTTGGAGAAAGCAGTTTTCGAATTTAAGTTAGGCGTGGATTGTCCGTTTTTAGGCCACCTCTATCCAAACAAGTGGTTTTAGGACTGATGTCTGTCTGTATATGTACAGGCCCTGAGACCATATTAACCGTCCGATTTGTATTAAATATGTATGCAGGTTTGCTGCTGTGTGAAACGCTGAAAGTAGGCGTTTTGCAATAAACAATTTTTATTTTGACCATGTATACCGAGTTTCATCAATATCTGTCCATAACAAAGGAGTTTGCCTATTCTCTATATGATTAACATGGGAAAATAGTATGCAGGTTAGCTGCCATGATAAACTATGATTTTTTAAGCATAAATGGATGGATCTCAACAACATGAAGCTAAATATCAAGTTGTATCCAAAAATTTCGATTCATAAGTGAAATATTAATTTTTTCCTTATCCTCCATAAGATAAACATTGGAGCCCCAAAATACAACGTACTGTGTTTAGATTTTTATTATCTAGATAACCGTTGGAGATAGAAAAAAAACTTTAAGGAACTAAAATGTGTAGTTTTTTAGCAGATTCTAATGGTGAAAGATAAAATTTAAAATGTTTTAAATTACATATAAAAACGCATTTTTGAGTACAACCCCCCCCCCAAACTACCCGTTCCGAATGACCGATATGTCTGGTTTACAAACTCGTCCGAGCAAATGTAGGAATACACGTCTCTACCAAATTTAGTCTCAATCGGACCATTTTTACGAGAGTTATTATGTTCACAGACACACACACACACACACACACACACACACACACACACACACACACACACACACACACATATATATATATATATATATATATATATATAAATTTTTACGACTATTGTTTTTGGTCTCTGGTTACCTAAGGACGAAAAAATAGCATTGTCCCGGGCTTAAGTCTTACTATGAGAACTACGGTAATAGCTTCTTCCCTATAGGAAATTCTTTAATATACTGTCTGTGGTTAACTAGTACGTTGTTTAAGAGCGCCCACTGTTATTCTTACGAAGAATATTAAAAACGAATTTCTTCCTCACATCTCAACCGTTTTAATGAAATTATGGTATGCGGAAAGGGGTCACTTGTCCAACAAAATCCAACCAAAAACGTTTGGTTACCTTGTGGTGGTTTATATTATTGTACAAAATTACAATTACTTAACTTATTTTCTTTGGTTTATAGATGAAGAGAGTGGAACATAATTTTTTTAAACAATCATAAAAAAGTATATTTAAAAAACATCAAATAATAGGCTGTAGTATTTTTACTTAGTTATTTTAATTCATTGAAGGGAGAAAGTGTCAGTCAACTTATCAGTTGATTATAATTAGGAAAATTAATTCATGAGTTGATAAAGTTTGAATGGTAAAAAAATTAACCGTCATAAGGTAAATTCTAGCTGCAGAAACTTTAACTTCAAGCAAAAGCTTGCTGCCTTAAGTTTACAAATTAACTAACCCATAGCGTAACTTAGGGATTAGAGTTTCTCCTATATTGTTTCGGCTGGATTTAAGTTCTTTAATTCACGACACATGTATTTTGCACGTGTTGTCGCTCAAAGTTGTATAATTTGATATTAAATAGTTTTCTATACCTAATATGGTACTTATTGAGAATTGTAAACTCTCTAATTAATCTTTATAACACAGTGACCACTTGCTTTTAGTAAAATGATTGTATAATTAAAAGGAATTGTTCTTAAGGATCTTACACTTTTGGAATCTATTTACGGGCTTAATCTGTATATTAAGCTCTAATCATGAAATTTCTGTAAACAATATTATAGGACTAAGGATATACTGTATCGATTTATTTTTGTGATTGAAAATATATACTATTTTTCTTGTAATTTGATATAAAAAAATTTGATCGATAAATTATCAATATAAAATAATTATATTCATTTCCCTGTATGAAATAGGTCAGATAATGGATGTATCAAAAATAAAGTTTTCTATAAATAGATGTCGTTTTACCATGGGGCTTTACAAATTTTCATCTTAAAAATTACTATACTGATAGCAAAATTAAATAGAAGCTTCAAGATCACTTATAAGTGGAGTTGAACTTTTACAACATATTGTTGGAAAATAATAATAAACAATAGTGAGTATTAAATGAAATGTGTTATAAAAACTATATGACTCAATTTAAGTTTGACCTTGAAGCTTCTATTGATTTTAATCCTAGAATAACAGCATTCCCAGAGCTAAGACATATCTATGTCAAAAACTACAAGGACATACACAAAGAAATTGCAGCAAGCGTAGACTATTCATCTTTATATTTATGCTAAACGCTATTTTACCTTGTTCATATTTTATATTTTAAATGAGGAAATATGTGAAGCTTACATTCCGTAGGGGCTAAAGATGTTACGTAATAATACAAAATAACGTATTGTATGAATGAATGAATGAATGAATGAATTGATTAATTTCCAAATAATATGTACAGTTTAACATGAGAGATTGAGCTTGCACTGTAGTTGTTGTACATTCATTTATATAAAATTTGGCACAATTTACTATTAATTACATCTAAAAAAACAAAATTGCTATTGCCTGTGGAAAAAGAGCTGCATGGGCATGGGCCTGTGCGCAGACCTGAGTCGCAAATATACTAAATATGGCGTTTCATAGCTATATATTTTCTGAATTAATGGAAAAAGAAGAAAAAAAGAGGTACATTTTCATTACGATGACAGAATATCTCTCTTGAACATCCGCAAAGACCTATAAAATGATTGTCAGCTGTTATTTGCAGTGTGTAATGCATATGTATTTATGTATGTATTGTCAAGTGCTAACTTGCATAGTCATCTACGAGTACTTGTAGTATTTCAATTGTGATTTTAAATTCGCACGTCAAGACAGTGCTTTATTGTTCCCAAATCAAAATGTTCATATTTTCATATAAACTAGAATTTTAATAAATAGTAGGTTAAATAGTCCACCTTCTTAGCTGTCGTATGAATTAGTAGAATAATTGTATTTAGTATTTTGATATCAGTGAATTATCAGTGTGAATAGACTTTAAATATTTTGTTGGTACCGGTATCAATAATATCAAACATGTGCAAATGACATTTACAAGATTATTTGCAGCATTCTAGAATATTTTTACTGTATTATATTGGAAAGTAAGACGTATTGAAATATACCTAAATCCCTCGAATATACAGTATGCTTGATTAGTATCGATAGTTGTGACTTAGGCCTATCGATGACATGTTTCGACCCCTTGCATGTGTACGGGTGTTCATTTCTGAGGGCCACTATGATGTTTTATTTTAAAAGCTTAATCCAATAAGCTTGCATTCTGTAACACGTATTATTTCGGAGACCGATTGATAGAGGACGAGACGTAGTTACATTTTAATACGATTTTCAAATTATTTTCCAAAGATAAAACAGTTTAGAATATTTAGACATACCTAGTAGTAACTGTTTGACCTAATCGCACCTACCGATCAATGTATTAGGAGTGTCTTGATAAAATGGTAGTTGAGAAAAATAAAAAGTAATGAATGTGCAAATCTGCACCAATCGTCTCCGGGATCAGAATCATTTTGACCGAAATTTAGTAAATCTCACTGCTATTTTTTACTTTTGGATAAAATATGCCATAGGGTATAGCATATATTTCAAGGAAAAACACGTTCACATTATCTTTGAAAGACAAGACAACAAAGGAAGATTTAAAGTTGCTGAAGTGACGGAGATGAATCACCTAGAAGACATCCGGATAAACTCATCACAGGTGATTTCCAAGTGGAGGGCAATAGTGGTTGGAGGGTACGGACACCCACTATATCGCTACCCTCTATATATGTAACTTATATTTTAGTTGGAGGGTACGGACACCCACTATATCGCTACCCTCTATATATGTAACTTATATTTTAGTTGCATATTCAAATGTACTTGGAACGGAAGCCCAACTCTAAACAATAAGTTAATCATTCGTATTAGAAAATATCTAACTCCACACAATAATTCCCTAGCGAATGTTCTGAAAATAAGATATTTCAGCGGTAACAATCCAAATCCAGATTGTTGTCATGGAAGATCCTATCTTGCTTATCTCACTTTTCAAGAAGTCACGATTTCCATCCAACCCAAATGCCGCGGTTCAATGAAAATCCACCCAAGAAAATCCTAGAAAACCCCTTTATCTTCTAAATATTAAATAAATTAAATTGTCTTTTATTTAGAGCGGTTTTCACTACAGAATACAATAGTTTTCAAAACAACTCGTGTCAATTCACACAAAAAGTTGTTAAATATTTCATAGCTTTTACATATATATATACATTTTTAGAAAGCAAGTCATGAAATATCTTACAGATAGTTTAGATAAAATTGAGTTATTGCATATTTGAAAACTCCAAATATAATAACAGTTAAGAACACAACAGTTATTAATTCAATGGATTATACAGTTATTTTTGTCACTTATTTTGAAAGATGATAAGTGCAATATTAAATAAAATTACGATGTAAACAACCAACTGTTTGTAATAATTTAAAATATGTTTTAATTATTTTAAAATTACTCTAAATTAAATACCTTTGGCATTAATAACAGTGTCAAAAATATATCGGTGTGCAGTTAGCAAACCTTTACGTTAATATGTAGTTTCAACTGATTAAAAACATACGAAAACAGAGAAAACTAAATAAAAATAGGTTTCCCACTAATAAAAACTGAATTAGTACATATATGCGCACGTAAGCTATTTCGGCAAAAGTAAAGTTCACGGAACTTTATGCCATGTATGAATAATTACATATCCATGTTTAAATTACAAGAAAATAGTTGTAAATATTGATAAAGCACAGTAATGTGTATTTTATAATATTGATAAAACCGTAAAATATCCTTTTAATACGACATACGTATAATAAATTTATAGTGAAAAGGTTTTTAGGAATGAAACATGAAGGTAACCTAGCTCTTGGTTTGAAATTTATTTCTTGGCTGAAGGAAAAACGAGTCAGTTGATAATCGAGTTAGAATGTTATCTAAACCAAGAACGTCGTCGCCCTCTAAAGTGGTGGCTGTACGTGAGGAGCAGGCCACAGCCTTTCCTGATGGCATTCAATTATGTTTCATGTTCTTGCCACTCTTTTACATAAAAATCGGTTTGTTACCCGTCACCGACACCATAATTTGGACTTTACCTCAACATGCAAAAATTAATTTATTGTCGAATGTTTTTGTATTGAAACAAAAAATCCTCATCTTCATTTTTTTAATTTGTACAAAATATTTAGGTCCCATGTTTGATTTTTTTTCTGTACTACGTTAAAAACAATGAGTCTGAAATCCGTAACTAAGAAAGTAATAATAAAAAATCAAAATGAGATTATTTTTCTAAAATTAAGTTAAAGATCTCATCTGAACAGTTGGTAAAAAAACATCGAAACATTATACGTCAAATACCACTGCTTAAAAAAGTTAGTTTTTTACCAATATCAGTAAAGTAGCAGTAATTCTATTTATAAAAAAAAACAATTTTTTAGGTTATTTGCTTGAGTTGAATAATATTACGCCAGCAAACTAATTAATTAATTGTATTAACTTTATGTACTGAAAACGTCAATATTGTATACCATTTACGCATACAAATCCGGTTGCTTACTTGCAGTATGATAAAGTAGTAGTTTCTTCAGAAGAAGCAAATGTGGTTGTTTAGGTGTACAATCTCGTTTTACGTGGAGGCGAAGCTTGGTTCAGAAATGCGATTAAGTATTAAATCTCATCCGTTCCAGCGATGACAACATTTTAATTATAATACACAAAAATGTTAAGGTAAACATACCTTCATATTTTAACAGAATTAAAAAAACATTAATTTATTAAAAATTAAAACATTAATTTCTTTAGTTAAATTTATACAAAAGCTGTTAAATTGGATATCGATTTCGTCTATTCACACCGGAAATCATCAGGCCCAAACGGAGACTTTTACTAACAAGAGAGATTATAGAAAGGATAAAATAAAATAAATAGTGAACAAACTTCTTATAATAATGTTTTAAACTACCTAGGAGTGCAGTTGTAAACTGTAGTTTTATGCAAATAAATAACATATATTAGCTTACTTCTTGTAAATGTATGATACATAATTAATTAAATCCGTGTTTTCCTCAGGTCAATATTAAATCGAAAGCATCAAAATGATTACTGATATTATATTTACAGATAAAGCAGATATATTAAGTAGACCAATATGTGTTAACAAGTTGCATTTCGTACGAATGAATCACTTCGTCCCTTACCTGAATCAATAATAAAAAGAATGAATCTACAAATAAAAGTATTTTAGACACAAAAATCATAACGTTTTGATGGGGAAAGGTCCAAACCCCGGTCTTGTTACTACCTAGCCTTGACCTGTTGTTAGGAAGCATCATTAATTAGTAGCCCAATGACAAATGGCGACTGGGTCCAGATTCGACCCTTGCGGGATTCGATCCGGCGACCTTCAGTTTTGAAGGCGGGTATTATAACCACTACACCACCCAGCCAGTTATTTTACAACAGTATTTTACAACCACTACTAAAACTTTACAGGAAGGAATGGTAAAGGCGTTCGATAATTTTCCCTCTTATTGAAGAAACCGCGATGTTTATAACATAAACCCAAGTAACTCGATCACTTTACTCCAGCGGAAACGGAAACGAAAAATGTAGTTGTGGAGTTGGACCAATGATATTTCATGATTTTGTAGCGAGACAGAAACTTACATAATTCAATTCAATTTCAATTCAAAACATATTTATTTTACACAATTAAGGTTAACAAATGATTTCATATGTTAAATTGATTGACTACTTCATATGCACCGTGTATTATTGGAATCATTCTCCTGTAGTTATTAGAGGGGCATTATATAATTAATGTAAAATATAATTAAAATTAATTTCAAATTTAATGGAAATTCAATTTGAGATCACAACTAGAGTTATTACTAAATTGGAACTTCTGGTTTGGCTTCAGTCAAAATAATTCAACTACATTGTTCAAATTGTCTAGACTTTTGCACCTAAAGCCACACTACTGCAGTAGGGCCTACCTTGCTGGCTTAATTCACCGCACAGAATCTAGAGCTATGGACAGTTAAGGTTCTATTTTTTGGAAAAAAACTGTATTTATATCAATACCTTTTAAAACACTTATTTGATAGCTTTCTTGTTTTTGTATTTATCTGTATATTACATTTTGTATATTTATATATGAGCACATAAACCAATAATATTTAGAGTGGGTGTATATTATAAAAGTTATAATTGTAGCAGTATTTCTATAAACTCCTCACTCATATTCCCATCGACATACACTTGAGTGAACTAATAAATGTCTCGTAAATAAATAATGTTACAATGTTACTCGTAAATGAATAACAATGTTCTCAGACACACAGTGGCGTTTTGAGGTTAATTCTGATAGTATTGAAATATTTTAGGCGAGCCCTACAATCAAACAATACATATTGTTCAAAATTATCCTTTGAGCTTGAAACAAACCACAAGCTTGCACACACGGGTTCAGACAACAGTTCAACGCCTTCCTGTGCTTGGCATTGTGTTAGCCACACAATAATGTCACAGGTCTGTCAAGCTTCAAAGTATAAAAATGATATCAGAGACAAAAATAGTATCAACAATAGGTTACTATTGTATGACATAACAAAACCTCTTCGCCGTTATTTAAATGTTAGCGATACCATAAATTCGTCGTGGACTTTCCCAAGGGCATTTATTAAGTAAAATTTATTAGTTTTTTTCCGTAAAGAGCGGTAGTGGTCGTTTCCGGTTTGCAGTCACAGTTTACGTGTTAGGCACATCGGGGATCGGGAACATAGCATTCGGAATATTTTTGTCCAGAGTTAGTAAGATTAGTCAATTTATAGATGGAAGATTTTCTGATTGAAATCTAAAGGTAACTGTTAATTGCTATCGTGTACATAACATTCCGAATTAGCTGTCTAATGTAAGCTCAATCAATTTGTAGATGTATGAGATGATTATTTTTGGAACAATAAATTATTATATGATATTTAGATAAACTTTGAAGAACGTGATAGTTTTATTACAGATTCTCTTTTTAAATTTTCTTAAGGGAGAAAGTAATTGTCAGTCCACTGATACAGTTTATTTATTTGGGTCGAAAATAAATTTATGTATAATATATACCATCATATTTATACCAAAGCTATATTTTATTTCTATATTGGTAATATATATGCAATAATTTTTGTTTTTAATTTTTATAACTTATAGTTAACATCATAATAATGCACACCACACATGAACTAAATAATAAAAATAACAGTGTACAATATAATAATAATAATAATAACAGTGTATAGTTATTGATTTTATAAAAATGTTTTAAACACATTCTTTTAATTATGTTTTATAAAAATATTCTTATGTACATGAAGAATTTATAATCTGTGAAGAACTGACGCCAACAATAAACTGCAGCAATGATTAAGTCCAACAAACAATAACGTGTTCTGCGAATTTGTTGATAAAGTTCTAATAAAACAATCTGAAACCCATCATTGAATAAACATCTAACTTTAAATTAAAACAAATTATATTGCTTAACGTATATAACGTTTACCACTCGGCACAGGTTGCATAGCACTACCTCATGGCCGGAGAGCTCGTTGACCACTCGGCACAGGTTGCATAGCACTACCTCATGGCCGGAGAGCACGTTGACCACTCGGCCCAGGTTGCATAGCACTACCTCATGGCCGGAGAGCTCGTTGACCACTCGGCACAGGTTGCATAGCACTACCTCATGGCCGGAGAGCTCGTTGACCACTCGGCACAGGTTGCATAGCACTACCTCATGGCCGAAGAGCTCGTTGACCACTCGGCACAGGTTGCATAGAACTACCTCATGGCCGGAGAGCACGTTGACCACTCGGCCCAGGTTGCATAGCACTACCTCATGGCCGGAGAGCTCGTTGACCACTCGGCCCAAGTTGCATAGCACTACCTCATGGCCGGAGAGCTCGTTGACCACTCGGCACAGGTTGCATAGCACTACCTCATGGCCGGAGAGCACGTTGACCACTCGGCCCAGGTTGCATAGCACTACCTCATGGCCGGAGAGCTCGTTGACCACTCGGCCCAGGTTGCATAGCACTACCTCATGGCCGGAGAGCTCGTTGACCACTCGGCACAGGTTGCATAGCACTACCTCATGGCCGGAGAGCTCGTTGACCACTCGGCCCAGGTTGCATAGCACTACCTCATGGCCGGAGAGCTCGTTGACCACTCGGCACAGGTTGCATAGCACTACCTCATGGCCGGAGAGCACGTTGACCACTCGGCCCAGGTTGCATAGCACTACCTCATGGCCGGAGAGCTCGTTGACCACTCGGCACAGATTGCATAGCACTACCTCATGGCCGGAGAGCTCGTTGACCACTCGGCCCAGGTTGCATAGCACTACCTCATGGCCGGAGAGCACGTTGACCACTCGGCATAGGTTGCATAGCACTACCTCATGGCCGGAGAGCACGTTGACCACTCGGCCCAGGTTGCATAGCACTACCTCATGGCCGGAGAGCTCGTTGACCACTCGGCACAGGTTGCATAGCACTACCTCATGGCCGGAGAGCACGTTGACCACTCGGCCCAGGTTGCATAGCACTACCTCATGGCCGGAGAGCACGTTGACCACTCGGCACAGGTTGCATAGCACTACCTCATGGCCGGAGAGCACGTTGACCACTCGGCACAGGTTGCATAGCACTACCTCATGGCCGGAGAGCACGTTGACCACTCGGCACAGGTTGCATAGCACTACCTCATGGCCGGAGAGCACGTTGACCACTCGGCACAGGTTGCATAGCACTACCTCATGGCCGGAGAGCACGTTGACCACTCGGCACAGGTTGCATAGCACTACCTCATGGCCGGAGAGCACGTTGACCACTCGGCACAGGTTGCATAGCACTACCTCATGGCCGGAGAGCACGTTGACCACTCGGCACAGGTTGCATAGCACTACCTCATGGCCGGAGAGCACGTTGACCACTCGGCACAGGTTGCATAGCACTACCTCATGGCCGGAGAGCACGTTGACCACTCGGCACAGGTTGCATAGCACTACCTCATGGCCGGAGAGCACGTTGACCACTCGGCACAGGTTGCATAGCACTACCTCATGGCCGGAGAGCACGTTGACCACTCGGCACAGGTTGCATAGCACTACCTCATGGCCGGAGAGCACGTTGACCACTCGGCACAGGTTGCATAGCACTACCTCATGGCCGGAGAGCACGTTGACCACTCGGCACAGGTTGCATAGCACTACCTCATGGCCGGAGAGCACGTTGACCACTCGGCACAGGTTGCATAGCACTACCTCATGGCCGGAGAGCTCGTTGACCACTCGGCACAGGTTGCATAGCACTACCTCATGGCCGGAGAGCTCGTTGACCACTCGGCACAGGTTGCATAGCACTACCTCATGGCCGGAGAGCTCGTTGACCACTCGGCACAGGTTGCATAGCACTACCCTTATGGCCGGAGAGCTCGTTGACCACTCGGCACAGGTTGCATAGCACTACCTCATGGCCGGAGAGCTCGTTGACCACTCGGCACAGGTTGCATAGCACTACCTCATGGCCGGAGAGCACGTTGACCACTCGGCACAGGTTGCATAGCACTACCTCATGGCCGGAGAGCACGTTGACCACTCGGCACAGGTTGCATAGCACTACCTCATGGCCGGAGAGCACGTTGACCACTCGGCACAGGTTGCATAGCACTACCTCATGGCCGGAGAGCACGTTGACCACTCGGCACAGGTTGCATAGCACTACCTCATGGCCGGAGAGCACGTTGACCACTCGGCACAGGTTGCATAGCACTACCTCATGGCCGGAGAGCACGTTGACCACTCGGCACAGGTTGCATAGCACTACCTCATGGCCGGAGAGCTCGTTGACCACTCGGCACAGGTTGCATAGCACTACCTCATGGCCGGAGAGCACGTTGACCACTCGGCACAGGTTGCATAGCACTACCTCATGGCCGGAGAGCACGTTGACCACTCGGCACAGGTTGCATAGCACTACCTCATGGCCGGAGAGCACGTTGACCACTCGGCACAGGTTGCATAGCACTACCTCATGGCCGGAGAGCACGTTGACCACTCGGCACAGGTTGCATAGCACTACCTCATGGCCGGAGAGCACGTTGACCACTCGGCACAGGTTGCATAGCACTACCTCATGGCCGGAGAGCACGTTGACCACTCGGCACAGGTTGCATAGCACTACCTCATGGCCGGAGAGCACGTTGACCACTCGGCACAGGTTGCATAGCACTACCTCATGGCCGGAGAGCACGTTGACCACTCGGCACAGGTTGCATAGCACTACCTCATGGCCGGAGAGCACGTTGACCACTCGGCACAGGTTGCATAGCACTACCTCATGGCCGGAGAGCTCGTTGACCACTCGGCACAGGGTGCATAGCACTACCTCATGGCCGGAGAGCACGTTGACCACTCGGCACAGGTTGCATAGCACTACCTCATGGCCGGAGAGCACGTTGACCACTCGGCACAGGTTGCATAGCACTACCTCATGGCCGGAGAGCACGTTGACCACTCGGCACAGGTTGCATAGCACTACCTCATGGCCGGAGAGCTCGTTGACCACTCGGCACAGGTTGCATAGCACTACCTCATGGCCGGAGAGCACGTTGACCACTCGGCACAGGTTGCATAGCACTACCTCATGGCCGGAGAGCTCGTTGACCACTCGGCACAGGTTGCATAGCACTACCTCATGGCCGGAGAGCACGTTGACCACTCGGCACAGGTTGCATAGCACTACCTCATGGCCGGAGAGCACGTTGACCACTCGGCACAGGTTGCATAGCACTACCTCATGGCCGGAGAGCACGTTGACCACTCGGCACAGGTTGCATAGCACTACCTCATGGCCGGAGAGCACGTTGACCACTCGGCACAGGTTGCATAGCACTACCTCATGGCCGGAGAGCACGTTGACCACTCGGCACAGGTTGCATAGCACTACCTCATGGCCGGAGAGCACGTTGACCACTCGGCACAGGTTGCATAGCACTACCTCATGGCCGGAGAGCACGTTGACCACTCGGCACAGGTTGCATAGCACTACCTCATGGCTGGGAAGCACGTTGACCACTCGGCACAGGTTGCATAGCACTACCTCATGGCCGGAGAGCACGTTGACCACTCGGCACAGGTTGCATAGCACTACCTCATGGCCGGAGAGCACGTTGACCACTCGGCACAGGTTGCATAGCACTACCTCATGGCCGGAGAGCACGTTGACCACTCGGCACAGGTTGCATAGCACTACCTCATGGCCGGAGAGCACGTTGACCACTCGGCACAGGTTGCATAGCACTACCTCATGGCCGGAGAGCACGTTGACCACTCGGCACAGGTTGCATAGCACTACCTCATGGCCGGAGAGCTCGTTGACCACTCGGCACAGGTTGCATAGCACTACCTCATGGCCGGAGAGCACGTTGACCACTCGGCACAGGTTGCATAGCACTACCTCATGGCCGGAGAGCACGTTGACCACTCGGCACAGGTTGCATAGCACTACCTCATGGCCGGAGAGCACGTTGACCACTCGACACAGGTTGCATAGCACTACCTCATGGCCGGAGAGCACGTTGACCACTCGACACAGGTTGCATAGCACTACCTCATGGCCGGAGAGCTCGTTGACCAATCGACACAGGTTGCATAGCACTACCTCATGGCCGGAGAGCACGTTGACCACTCGGACCAGGTTGCATAGCACTACCTCATGGCCGGAGAGCACGTTGACCACTCGGCACAGGTTGCATAGCACTACCTCATGGCCGGAGAGCACGTTGACCACTCGGCACAGGTTGCATAGCACTACCTCATGGCCGGAGAGCACGTTGACCACTCGGCACAGGTTGCATAGCACTACCTCATGGCCGGAGAGCACGTTGACCACTCGGCACAGGTTGCATAGCACTACCTCATGGCCGGAGAGCACGTTGACCACTCGGCACAGGTTGCATAGCACTACCTCATGGCCGGAGAGCACGTTGACCACTCGGCACAGGTTGCATAGCACTACCTCATGGCCGGAGAGCACGTTGACCACTCGGCACAGGTTGCATAGCACTACCTCATGGCCGGAGAGCACGTTGACCACTCGGCACAGGTTGCATAGCACTACCTCATGGCCGGAGAGCACGTTGACCACTCGGCACAGGTTGCATAGCACTACCTCATGGCCGGAGAGCACGTTGACCACTCGGCCCAGGTTGCATAGCACTACCTCATGGCCGGAGAGCACGTTGACCACTCGGCACAGGTTGCATAGCACTACCTCATGGCCGGAGAGCACGTTGACCACTCGGCCCAGGTTGCATAGCACTACCTCATGGCCGGAGAGCACGTTGACCACTCGGCACAGGTTGCATAGCACTACCTCATGGCCGGAGAGCACGTTGACCACTCGGCACAGGTTGCATAGCACTACCTCATGGCCGGAGAGCACGTTGACCACTCGGCACAGGTTGCATAGCACTACCTCATGGCCGGAGAGCACGTTGACCACTCGGCACAGGTTGCATAGCACTACCTCATGGCCGGAGAGCACGTTGACCACTCGGCACAGGTTGCATAGCACTACCTCATGGCCGGAGAGCACGTTGACCACTCGGCACAGGTTGCATAGCACTACCTCATGGCCGGAGAGCACGTTGACCACTCGGCACAGGTTGCATAGCACTACCTCATGGCCGGAGAGCACGTTGACCACTCGGCACAGGTTGCATAGCACTACCTCATGGCCGGAGAGCACGTTGACCACTCGGCACAGGTTGCATAGCACTACCTCATGGCCGGAGAGCACGTTGACCACTCGGCACAGGTTGCATAGCACTACCTCATGGCCGGAGAGCACGTTGACCACTCGGCACAGGTTGCATAGCACTACCTCATGGCCGGAGAGCACGTTGACCACTCGGCACAGGTTGCATAGCACTATTTTCTGTCTTACCTCTTAAAACGGGAAAAAATTAATTTTTAAAACAAAAAGTATTAAAAAATAAATGGGTTCTGCAATGTGAACTAATATCTTTGTTTAAGTTATATTTTTTCATTATTTTTGCAGATGCAAATATAGTGTACCCAGCAATATGAGTTTTTTGGAAAACAGCCAAGAGTCTTTAACCACTCTCCAAATGGACTCTAGAGTTCTCGGAACATTAAGCACCAGTTGAATTATTTAAAGATATTCATATTCACGGATAAAGTGTTTAATGACCTCATCGTACTCCCGTCGTTGGCGTCTAGTTCAGTAAGAAACTGTTGTATTCCTACTGTATTAGTACCACAGTGATTTGTGGATGGTATGCGATAGATGCTAGAACTACTAAGACTATTCTTATTACTACATTTAGGTCTATTACTATTTACTATTTATGTTACCATTATGAAATGTCTTATTTGCCTAACATTAATAACATAATTGATATTTTATATTTGTTTGTATCATCAAATACAAATACACACTCACATATTTATTCATATTGTGATTGTGGACAAGGAGGGGTACTATTATTATTGTTTTTAAAATATAAAACATTTATAACACAGAGAACTTTATTAATTATTTTATTCAATACTGACATGTTACAAAGTTAATAGGCTAAAGTGTTCACAGTAAAGTAACTCAACCGAATCTTACAAATAATTATTATCCAAATGTAAATACATTTTTGATATCTATATCATCAGCTTATTCTTTACCTGTATCTAAATACAGGAAACCACAGATATAATATAATTTGTACATGTTTGCGTTTTTATTTAATAATCTGTTGGGTTGTATTTGTAGTTTAACATCGAAGTCTATTCCCACGTCCAAATGTTCACACTGCAACATACCTAACAGGGATGGGGTAGGTTATAATAGTTTCTTTGAAAATAGTTGATATAATTACAAAAAAGAGAAAAGAAAACAATGATATAAGTTCCATAGACTGTTTTTTGATTTCTACATTCTAGTGATACCGGGCAACTACCGTTAAACATCTAAGTTCCTTGACTTCTACATAATAGTGTAGAAATGGAAAACAACCTGTGGAACTTATATAAACTTTTTCTTTTCTCTTTCATGCAATTATTTGTAGTTATTTTGGAACAAAGAGCAACAGATTAGACGTAAAAGAAGAGTAACATAGATGTTTATTGGTAGTTGCCCGGTATCACTAGTATAATGTATCGTTACAAATATGTGACAATTAAATTACAAATAATTAATATATAGCATATAGATAACGGGAAACCACCACTAAACCATCTATATTCATAAACTATTTTAGACATTTACGTTTAAGTATTAACATCATTACGTTGTTTCGTTGTATTGATAAAAACACAGGCCAGATAAATGATAAAGAAAATAATACCCATTTAATAGAACGTATGTATCTAGTAATAATTTTTAAAGTTACAACTAAGTATGGTTAAAATGTTAAAAATAGTTTAACATCCCTGTAAAATCTATTATTAAAATTTTATAATTTCAAAACCTCTTTAAATGTAAACGTTTGGAAGTTAGGTAGTTTGCGTAGTTATGATAAAATTTATAAATTGCCTTACTGAGATTTGACAGTTTAGATTAACATAAAATTTTCCAAAACTAAATTATCCTTAGAGAAGATTCTTCCCTCTTACCCGGTTTTGTTATTTAACATTTCTGTACCATGCAAACAGAAAATTAATGTGTATTTATACTTTATTAGAAAACCAACGGATATTACCAATATCAATGGATTCTTACTATTAATTACAAAAATTATGAAAATTTTTTAGCATATAGCGCCAGTTGTTCTGAAAAAATAAAGTTGTTCACTAAGAAAGTATCTTACGGTTCAATATTTTTAAATAATAGTATAAAAGGTTAATTTACATTTAAATAGAGTATTTTTCATTTAATATGTCTATATTTTCACTACAAATAGTATACAATTACAACCTACACAATTCTATAATACATATTACAGAGCCTTTCAAAAGCATTCTTTTGTCGAATACTATTGTTGGATTTTTGGCTTTTGGCGGTTTCATCATCTTTTATACTGCTTCGGATAATTGTACCTATTCAGTATTTCTCTTAATAATATATAAAATTGCTTTTTTACTTTCTAAGCTTTTTGATATCTTATAAACATATACAACCTAGTCTCTTCCTTTTAGCCTAATATAACTGGGTTCATAATTCAAGTTAAAGAGTATTTTTATAAAAACCTTTATTGCATTAATCGGCATAACCTAATATAGAGAGACACTTATATATTTTTTATAACACTATTTCTAGTTTACTTTAAATTTATTTATTCATACATAGCTTGTATATTCTTTAGCTATCCTAATCCTAAAAGATCGCCAGTACAGTGTATGAAAAGGTACTCTTTAAACATCTATTTCTTCATTTATAACCTTAAATTATTAAGCTAAAATTTATTTATTAATAGTATCTATTTATTCACCATGAGGAGAGTTTCTATGGCTATAACATATCACACTAATAAGTTTGTTATTATAGTTTTATATTAATTAATATATTAATTATAATAATACCAATGTATATGAACGTGAGGGATAGGTTCATTTATATGTATTGACAAATAATTTTAATAATACACAGAGCGTTTATAAAACACTCATCAGTTTTCAATATATTTCATCAAATTTAAAGTTAAACAAATATGGATATATAAATATCAACAGAAAGGAGAACTCTAATTGTTATGTCCATTATCCTTGAAGCAAGTTTCCAATCTATACTGTAAATTGTCCCATACACCGGCTAGCATCGCAAGGTTGATTGTTTCTTCGGCATTTCGAATTCTTCAACGGAGCTCTTGAAGCATTTGAGGAATTGGCAGTAAGTTACATAAACTTAGTATTTTACAGATTTTATAGGTACACCCATAGAAAAGAGTCACACAACGTCATATCAGGAGATTGAGGGGGCCATTTGAGAAGGGCCAAGCCATTACCGTTGCATCTGCCAATCCACCTCTGAGGTAGCTTCTCTTTATGAAGTTACGATATTCACAGTGCCAGTGAGGTGGGTCCCGTCCTGCTGGAATACAAACACTTCTGAATCTTCTTCCAATTGAGAAAAATGCCAGTTAAAACATGTCAAGATAACAGTAACAGGTTTTCCTAAAAGAAAAATGGTCCATAAACTTAGGTTTTCGTTATGGCGCAGAAAACATTACACTTCGGAGTGTCTCTATCATGTTCTACAAAAGCATGTGGAAACTCAGATGCCCAAATACGCCCATTACGTTTATTTATCTTTCCATCCAAATGCAATGTAGTCTCATCACTCATTGACCTAAGACTCATCATCACAAGATAACTGGTAAGGTTATCTTGCAAACGGTCCAATAAATTGTTACAAAGCTCTTTATATTTATCAAAATCACGTTGTTTTAATTTACAAAGTAGTTGCAGTCTATATGGTTTCAATGACAAGGATTTTGTAAAATCATCCACACTGTAGGTTTAGGCAGGTCAAGTTCACGCCCTGCAACAATTTCTATTTCAATTGTTTCCCCTTATAATAAAAAAACTAATTTTTTACCATTGGAGCTAAAACATACAAAATTTAAAATTTTTAATCATGACTCTATTGGTCAATTGGTCACTGAGATATTAAAAACGGTAAACACAGTACGTTGTCTAATGTTAATCTTGCTGAAAATAACTAAAAATCAATAACTTACTCATTTACTTAAATAGTCTTCCAAAAATGTGTAACACAGTTCCACATAGTTAAATTGTATCAATCCATAATACCCCAAATTTAATGTGTCTTTTTGCAAACCTGCATACTCAGTAAAATTTGATTACTATGATGGGAATAATATAAGCTCTATGAAATTCGCCCAACTCATGCCAGTGTGCTGCATGCGATCTCGTTTAAGGGAATTTCCCATTAGGAAGAAGTTATTACCTATTAGAAGCTATTATTAGCTATTAGAAGGTCTCATGGCAAGACTTAAGCCCAAGCCCATGTTATTTTTTCGTCTTTAGGTGCCGAGAGGCTAAAATAATAGTCATTAATATATATATATGTATGTGTATGTGTGTGTGTGTGTGTGTGTCTGTGAACACGATAACTCTCGTAAAAAAAGCCCGATCGAGAAAAAATTTGGTAGAGACGTGTATTCCTACGCGGAAGAGTAATTCAGACATATCGGTCAATGGGAACGGGTAGTTTAAGGGATTTTGTACTCAAAAATTGTTTTTTTGCGTTTTCATATGTTATTTAATTTTTTTCAATTTTATCTTTCACCATTACAGTCAGCTAAATAATATACAAAGAAGTTCTTTAGAGTCTCTTTGCATCTCTAACAGTGAACAAGATCTAAACTGTACGTTGTTTTTTTGGGTTCCCATGTTAAACTTCTAAGGATAAGGGGGATTAAGATAAGGAAAAATTTATATTTCACTTATTATTCCATATTTTTGGATGAAACTTGATATTTAATTTCATGTGGATGAGATCTATCCATTTACGCAAAAAAATCATAGTTTATGTTTTATCATCACAGCTAACCTGCATGCTCTTTTTCCATGTCAATTATATAGGGAATAGGCAAACTCCTTTATTTATGGACGTTTGTTGATGAAACTTAATATAAATGGTCAAAATAAAAATTGTTTATAGTAGAAATGTCTACTTTCATTGTTCATTACAACAGCAAACCTGTACATTCTTTTCAATGTTAATCTTATGGAGAATAGGCAAATAATTATCATATTTATCTACAGATGTTGATAAAACTTGTCACATATTATTAGTATTATATTATTGCTTTGGAGATTCACTGAGTTATAGGTCTGCTGTGACGGGGGTATTTATTTATGTTTTCAGTCTAAATCCAAACCACTATTATTATTCAAGCGCATAATATCGGTTTCAAAACTAATTCATATTCCTTGAATATAAAAAGGCAAAATGATAAGCCAAATTTTGAATAAAACTCTTAGCTACTTTTTTGACAAATACTTGTTATGTAAGTGTTTATTTTACTTGAAGAGAATGGGTACATCATTAGATAAGGTCTTAGCAATGTAAATAGAAGATTAATCTTTGTAAATTTAAAATATTTCATAACACTTAACTTTTCTTGATTTTTATTTGAATTGAACAGGTGTTTTAAATCTCAACAAAATACGATGAAAATTCCCTTGTTTGACCAGTCAACATTGCAGATTGAGCTGTCACTTTTGCCAAACATCGAAAGTTTATCAGTGGTGCCAGCCGACAAATATTAAACAGGACGTCTATCTGTGATGTGCGCGCACCCTCTCTCCCTCTCTCAGTCTGAATATGTTCAAGTTTACTACGATTAAAAGCTTCACGCAATTTAAGCTTATAATAATGTTGTTATACTTGTAATTATATCTATCCACGCTTATACAATACTATAATAAGAGCAAGGTTTTTATTTGCACACGGATCTCGAAAACGGCTCTATCGAATTTCCTTAAATTTTGGAAACAACTAATTTCTGAGTAGAAAAAAAGGTTCTAGATAGGTCTAATGTCTAGGAAAATTCTGTATTTTTTGTAATACTAAGTTTAAAATCTAAAAAATTAACACTACGCTTATAGAGAATAAAAGGTAAACAATACAAATCAAAACATCTGTTTATAACCGTTTGGCAGTTCTTGATTGAAGATGATGGTAAACAATATGTGAATAGGGGTTTTGCATAAATATTTAGTTTATGTATAAATGAAAAATTATCAAACTACTAAACAATTTGTAAAAACTAAAAGACAAAATAACTATGTGAAATAAAAGCAGAGAAATGTATTTCCAAAATCTTTCGTGTTTCATAGAAAACGTAATTTTTATATTTCTTGTAGCCACTGTAACAAACCAATTAACTGGTGTAAATTAAATTTCTCATTTGCTATTCGTTCCTCATTCCTTTTCTAACAAAATCAGTTGATCACAGGCTAATAATAACTGTATGGATAATTAAATACGGTATAAGATCAGCTAAAACAAGTTTGGCCAAAACCCCTTAAACGACGGCATGAACTTGGCCGACGCCGTGGCACAGTGGCTAGTGCTCCAGTTTCACGTACCGGACGTTGTGATATCGATTCCCACCCGGGGCATACGTTTTTGTTCAGTGTTTATGCTATATTTATTAAGGTGTGTGAAATCGGTTTTATTTAACCACATAAATGTTTTCATTGAGTAATAATTTTGTTTTAATTTTGCTAATTAACTTGTATGATACATATCTTATTCTATCCGAGCAAAGCTCGGTCACCAGGTACTTTATATTATATAAACTACAGTATCGTTTAAACTGAACGAGCATTTAAACATTAAATTAATATTAAGACTATTATATTAAATTAAGTTAACAATCAACTTTTAAATTTTTTTTGTAAATTAACTGGCATTTTCATTCAAACAACTTTCAATTACATCGTATTGCTGGCAAACAGAAACTTAACAATAGAATATAATATATATGTGGGCTTACGAGTAAGTTCTCGTAGATTCCATGCCCCGGAATGTGATTAACATAGAAAAACCTAAATTAATAAAATTTTTTATAAAGGGCTTGTCAAAATTGATCTAAAACCTATTCCGTCAAAATATATAAACAAAATTTAATAACAACTTTTATATAACAACAAACTAATAACAACATAATTAAAGTGTTTTGGGTTGCTATACACATTTCCATGCTGTTTTATGTTTTTAATATCCATTATGTCTTAAGGTGCTCGTTTCCATTGTGTTTTTCAAGATTTAATAAAAATAACTTTCTTTTAACAAAGGCATATTTTTACTAAACCCAATGAATGACAATGATAAGTGAACATAGTAAACCAAATGAAACGGTAACACTTGCACTTCTGAGGTAATTCTAACCATTTAAACATAAAATACTTGGGGTGGTTTTGATGTAGCTAACAAATCTTAGCAAAATAATTTTTAAAAGTTGTTTATAAGTACTGTAAACAGGTTTTTTTTGGAAACCAAAATTAATTTATAAATCATTTTAAATACAATCTGGCACAATATACTTAGCTTACAGTTTCAAAACAAAAACATAAAAATATGGCGTTCGGACTAAGGGAAGATAAATATGAGAATTCCCCGTATTTTAAAAGTACCGGTAGGTAAATAATTTTCTAAACTGATTCGCTACAATTTATTCCATAATTTTATTCTAGAAACATTCGAATGTAAATAAAACTAAATAGGTTTATTTATTAGAAAATAAATGTTTTATTTGTTGCTTTAAAAATATAGGGTATAGAGGTATGTGTACTTTCACTGGTGTTGTTTACTCAAATTAGTGCCCACAGTCCACAGGTCGTCACAGTATTGTCATTCTTTGTTGGACGGGACGGTAAACCGTTGATTACGATTTTTACATCATTGCAAGACCAGCAACTTGGTACAACATTGCAACATTACTGTCTGCAAATACATGTAGCGCAGTTCTGTTTCAACGTCAGATACTCGTAAACAGCCGGTATTTTCTTTTCTTTGACATTGCTCTATATAAGGTATGCTGTATTTTCATTACTATTTTATGCATGCACAGTATTAAAAGATACCTATGAATTGTTTTTATTTTCAAGTCTACGTAATAACTTGATATCGTTTTTACGAGTGTTACATGTGTGAATCTTCAAGCCTTTTCAAGAAGCCTTATCTTGATCACTGTAGTAGGTTTACGTCCATGAAGGAAATGTACAAAAGCACACGTAACACACCTGCGTACTAGAAGTGCCGGTTTTCTGTATAATAACGTATATTTCATACAGTATTTACCCCTGATTAATTAGGTTATTGTCATTAAATAGGTTTGTGCAAGTTTTTGAGTGGAGAACAGTGCATTTATTGTAAATACTATCTCACTTACGTTGGCAGCGTAACTAGTCACTGGAATGCTGGACCTAAAGTAGAAATCGAGTCTCTTATCATGGGAGATAAGGGGAGTCAGTTGAGAGAGAAGACGCCTCCTGGGGTCCGCTGTAGTGAGAACCTCGGCCTGCCGTTGAGATGAAATGATGAAGGCGATCATGTGTAGTCATATTTTTACGGATTAACAATCGGGTCACGAGGAGAGTAGCCGTTTCAGATGTGCCAGGCACTGGCTGAAACCGTCAGTGTAAGTAGCGTCTTTTTTACTCCACTATAGACTCGACGGATCATTAGGAAGTGATATATATGTATATATATATATATATATATATATATATATCCTTATTAATATCCCTGGAAATATCTACAGCTAATGAATAAGATTATCATACTGTCCAATGACCTAGTATTAATTTTTTATTATTAAGTTCAATTTATGATCCAGATTTCAGCATTGTTGTTGATCAAAACTTTTACTAATTTAAGGAGGTGGTGTTCTTGTCATTTCCATTGGTAGTCGTAACATAGACAAGGGTGGTTGGCCCGTTACTGCTGATGGGAGGGAGGATGTGAGGATGTGATTCCACCCCAGAGAATAGGGTTCGACTGGTTTTGGCCTTACAGAACGAACCTTTTTATTCGTTCGTAGCATTTTACGATTAGAGTTCGAGAGTTCTTTTATAGATGACAGAATTGAAATTTGTAACAAACCCCAATTAATAAAGTAAACACTATTCATTGAAACTAGAGGACTGATAATAGATTATCTAGTTAGTGGTAAAGTCACTAGCTCGGCTTAAAATAGTTGCCTGGGGAGGTCACCATATCAGAAAAGTCATAAGGTAAATGGGAACATGTTAGACTCAATAAATATATTATTTATACAAATTTACAGTATAGAAAAACTAGAAAAATAATAATTACACAAAGAAATTATGTTTTATTTGGTTGTCATATCGTCACTAGATGTTTACGCTAATACAATTAAAAGTCATAAAAAGGTGTCATACATCTACTAAAAACCAAGTGCGGTATCACTGAGGAATGAAAAAAATAAACAAAAATAAATAAATAAAACATGAGATTAAATGATAATAATAATATAAATTAAAAAAGAACAAAACATTTGAGCGTTGAGTGCTTGAGTTTTTTAAAGCTCAAACTTTTACATTCAAAAATATTTCCACATATTGTTGTTGAGTGTACTATTCCTTTATAAATGTACATTTATTTTTGATTGAACGATAAAGTGATTTCGTAAGAATTTCATTAATCCAAGTAAAATGTTCGGCCCAGAAAACGAGAATTAGGTGTCATTTGTTCTTAGGCAGATAATTACATTCCCTCGGCAACTTCTGGACCGTGTAAAAACATGCTCCCACCTACAAACACACACACACACACACACACACACACACACACACACACACACACACACACACACACACATATATATATATATATATATTAGTAAAAAATGTTGATACATAATATTTATAGAAATTTCGTATTTTGAATGTATATAAATCCATTTATTAACAAACAATACCAGTATATACACAATAACTGATTACTACAGCGAAATATATTTTAGACCTGTGTACCACAAAAAATATTTTCAGTGCAACTTTAAGGATCCAAAAACTTAACTTTATGTTCGAGTTACTGAACCAAAAAAAAGTTATTCTGTGTGTAGAATGACAAATAAATCGGTCCGTTCATCGTCGTTAAAAATATTTATCAAAATTATAACACATAGAAGTTTTGCTTTTTTCCTCATATTTGTTTCACGCCTGATAAACTTTAGGAAAGCCAAGAAAGCCACATTATGTTAATTATGAGTATAATAGTATTTTATCTAATCAGTTTAAAAGATCAAAGTAAAATTGTCTATTGAAGAGAGTTTCAACAATCTCCGATGTTTGTACGAATACGAATACAAATAACATCACTCACAAAACAAATTAATACTACCATACGCTAAAAATAAATGAATATCCCTTTCCAAAATTTTTGTGATATCATAAAACAATATAAGAACTTAAGCTATGCAGATTTGACTTAATATCGGTATAAATTACCTGTTTTAATCCTTTTGCAAATCCCAGTCCCATTATGCAGTAATATGTTTAAAATTCAAGCACTCGATATCAAATATATAAATCCATTGAAAAAACACACCAACTCAGGCATACAGTTTTTGGCTTAAGCAATTATTGGCTTTCCTTTATAAATTCCACGTTCTGCGACTTTTACATCAATATGACTAAGCTCGAGTAGGGGGGGGGGTGTTAGCAGATTTGTGGAACACAAAATGTGCAGCGGAAGTTTTTAACAGAAGTGACGTCACATCGTTATTAGAACAGCTTTTTAGATGGAATTAAAAATTCCCTTTAGACATATCTAAAGAGACTGATCTAACCTATTTCTTACAGGAAAGATAATACAATCATATTTTTGTTTTTTTTATGGTAACTTCAATAACTTATTTTTGTAATACATGTGTACAAAATCAACAAATAGATTGAAAAGCCTTATTAGATAAAAACGGTAGTAGAAAGCACATGCCCCTAGATATGGCCGTGTTCAAGATGGTGTGCTGGGGTGTTCACGGCAGTAGACAAGAAAATTGTCTACAGCCCTACATTTTGAGCTGGAGTGTTCACGACATTTATTTTTGTAAATGTTAAAATAAAAATAAGAGAAAAGTTGCTAGTCGTTTTTAAGTTTTAGTGGTTCACTTTCAAGTGGGTTGTGTGTAAGAAATTTAGACCAATATGTAGTAGAAATGACTTTTGGGTAAATAAATTTTAATAGTGTTAAAATACCACATACTTAGAAAGGTGATGGTTCCTTTTATCCTTCAGGCGGTAAACATGTTTACGCTCTTTAGTGGTTCCTTTTATGCAGTATTCCAAAGCTTTTGTTTTGTTTTTTTTTCCCTTTTCTGGATTTGTGTGTGTTGTTTTGCTGATTGACCTGAAAAAGGAAACAAAGTATATTTGTTATTAAGATATCATTTGTTGAAGCGGGAGTGACACGCTTATAGCGTAATTGTTTTATTGTACATTGTTTATTAATAATAAAATTAGGAAAGTTACATCGTCGTTTTCACATATTTCTTAGGGAAACATTTTATAATTATTGTAAAATATGTTAATAGTGGTCACTTTTCAAGTATGGTTGTGTGCAAGGAAGCAGACGACCAATATGTAGTAGTAACCAATGACTTTTGGGTAATAAATTAAACTTTATGTTGTGTTTTGTAATACCACATACTTAAGAGTTCAAAGGTTTCTGATGGTTCCAAAATATATCTAGAAGCTATACACTCGACGCCTTAGGGCGGTAAACATGTAAATTACGCTCTTTAGTGGTTCCTTTTATGGCAGTATTCCAACAAGCAACTTTGGTTTGAGGGATTCATTTAACATTACTCCGGCATGAGAAGACAGCTTTTGCTGGATTGACCCTGAGGAAATAGGCCATGGAGATAAAACATATTTTGTTTGATATACTTCATGTTGTTTGGCCGGCTCAAAGGGAAACAAAGTATACTGCAGCCAAGGGATCATAATGTTTTGCACATTTGTATGAAGCGGTGAGTACGCTATAGGCTACGTACCGTACTCTTGATTTAACTATATACATATCATCACTTGTCTTTAAATAAATTCTAAAATTAGGAAATACAATCGTTTCATTTACATATTTCTTTAGATATTGGAAAAAACATTTTATAATATTGTAAAATATGTCACACTATTTTTAATATAGCATTTTAGATAGAATTTTACTCTCAGTATAAAACACAAACAATATAAATATATATATACATATATATTTATATATATAAATGTGCATTTATATGTGATATGTTCCTATGATGTTTACCAAAAGCTACAGGATGCCAAGTAGTAGTGCCAGGTATTTGTGTGTTGCATGCTGAAAGGCAGTTGGTATCTTCAAACCATCAGAATTCAATTGAGCGTGTCTCCGAGAGTAGACGTTTTAACCTTAAACTTGCAACTTAGATCTACAATGTTTTAAAGCAAAATCAGAGATATGATAGGTTAAAATATATTTTTTTACGTAGGTACGTATACCTGGATGTTATAAGGCATATTAAATTTTTGTTTTTAAGGTTTTTCAATTCCTGTAGATACTTAAATACGGAACAAATAAAATCTACCAAAAACCTCTGCCATCTTGGATTAAAATTTGATAGTTTAGTGTTTAGTATCCCACGAAGAATGTCTGAATCGAATAGAAAAATATGGGATTTTAAATACAAATTTGATTTTTTCTGGATACACATTATCCTATATTTATCAAGTAATTTTACAAACACTATTAAGACAGAAATTCTCAAGACAATTATGTAAGAAAGTGTAATTTAACATCCTCGGTGCAAGCAGTAGACTAGGGTCATCTATTGGTTGGTATGAGGTTTTCAAAAATAGATTTATTTCTTATTCCTAAAAAATAAAGGTTAAATTAAACTTGATATAGCGACACCATCTAACAATACAAACAAATACTTAAAAAATACTTTTGGGGAATGGCGAGCTCAAAATTCCTCCTCATAAGTATGTTGTTATTTTCTTAAAGTGCGAGTATAAAGTGTATCAAAACAATTGATATGATTAATCTGTAAGGAAGACTTAAATTGTAATAGATGATCAATGGCGTAGTTGTCAGCGTCAGTCAGCGATGGTCCTGGCTCGGATCCTTATGCTGATAAGATAGTTTACCCAGTACATTGTCACCCCTATCTTCGTTTGAAACGTCCCACGTACAGACAGATATGTAGTCTATAAGGGCAGAAAAAGTTTAGGTAAAGGAGGCTATCACCTTTTAAAAGAAATTGATTGTTTATTTTTATTGGATTTATGCGGTTTATAAATTTATTAATTATTGAAATTTACACTTTTCATTGGAATTTTTAATGTATTGCCAGGTTTTGTTAAAGATAACCCATATATTTTGTTAAGACAAGCTTAAGACAAGCATTATTATGGAAAGTAGTTAATAAACAGTTTTGCTGCCTCTATACAACAATTATAAACTAGTTTCCTTTTAAGGAAACATATATTTTGGATTCCTTGCTCTTGCATATTCAGTATTTCTTTTTTATATATGTTATTGTATATGTATTGTATGTATGTATGTAATAATGTATGTATTGTATGTATTGTTTGTATTTGTATATGTATATGAAAAGCTTTCCTGAAATAGTAAAAACACGTTTTGTAGAGATTACTCGAGTATAAATATATTCTCATTATAAGTCAAATCACATATTTTGAGTGGTTGGCTTAGTACCTACCAGCTGACTAAACACAGAGATTAAGTTGACTGTTTAACTTGGTCTCTATACCTATACAGTTTTAAAGGAAACATGATAGCAAAAGTGTTAAAAAACCTTTGTATTCAGGTCAAACATTATTAGTTTGTAAACTATATGTGTACATATATTTGAACCTAGTTCGAAATCAGGGCAGACTGTCCCGTCCAAAGGAAGTTTAGGGGGGTGCTACTATAATCAGGTTCTAGCAGTAGTTTTTTTAGTCTATAAAATCTGATTATGAAATATTTATGTAGAAATGATGCAAAAAGGTATTAAAGTTTCAAAAAAATATCAAATGTACAAAAATCAATTCTATATATTTTTGAGATGGGTAAGCTTTTAATTATTTTAGTGTAGTTAAACTAAATATTGTTCCAATGAGGTCATGGGTAAAATTAATACCACTTAGTTGACAGACTTCTACTTTGAAACCCGATCCCTCTCTCAAGCAAATTTGTTTTCACGTTACATAGTATTAATGTTTAGCATTCCATTTTTTAAATATTAAATAGCGTGAAGTTAACTTTGTGATGGGTATAAACTAATATTATATATATAGTAGGTGCTTAGTACTTTGTCATGTAACAAATTTTTGAAAATAGAGTTATTTAATTTTACAGTGATTAATTCTGTAATCAATTCTATATCACATTGAAATTTCTTAGTAATAAGTGAATTGTTAATCTACCTAGACGGCAAGTTATCTTACACGAAAATAGTAATAATTTAACCGTATTGTTTTACACAAAATAATATACAACCATTAAGCGGATTAATAACTCATATTGCTAGGCGAAGTTTGGGCCCCAACTACTCTCATGGCTATTCTTTTACTCCAGATGTCATACACAGTAAATGCATCATCACAAAATACTTAAATTTTAAGTTAAAATGTAATCAGTCTAAAACTCTTCCAGAATATCTGTAGTCTTTCTGTGAAAATGTTGTTTAATTCAAATATATCAATAATAATTTTCTTTACAGATTATCTTCTTTCAAAGTTTTTTAATTTGATTGCAACTAAAAAGGCGCTTATTTATTTATCAACTTGACCAATTGTTGTGTATCTAACAACAATGATTTATCCAACTCCCTTGTCAGACCTCGGTAAGAGCAAAGTTTTGATCAATTCACTCTCCTGATCAATGTTCTAGTGCAATGATTCATCCAATGTTTCATTTTTATCCTTATATATAATATATCAAGGAATTAAAAAGACTGTAGTTATTTAAAAATAAAGCACTGAGAGGCCGAGCTGTAGTATTTCATTAAACCACTCATTATTTAATATTAAGTTTGTTAAAATTCCATAATATTATCCTTCATATATTTTGATAAATAATTCATATATTTGTGATAAAATAAGCATTTAATTACTGTTCTTCAGAAAATCATTATTATAATATTTATTCATTAATTATTAATTAATACCTATAAAATTACTCCTCATTTAATAAATACCAAAATCATGTCTAACCTAGCCATAACGCTTCATACCAAGTTTCATGGAAAACGGTTGCAAAATAAGGAAGAAATTAGTTTTTTTATATTCTTCGTAAAAATAACATTGGGTGCTTTCAGACAACGTACTGCGTTTATCATGGGCAGTAAATTTAACTTTTCTCTGAAACCGTTAGTTGTAGACAAATGGTTAAGGATGCTAATTTGTTTAGTTTTTTAAGCTGGTTGCAATGGTGATAGTCAAGTTATACTTTACTTTTACTGTTTTCGCTGAAAATCTAATAATTTGATCGTTTTACATTTAAAAGCCCATACATAACTTTTGAACCGTCATTTTTACAGACATTCGAGTGGTGTCAAATTATACGTCTACACAAAATCTACACTATACACTATAAAGTCTCCACTATAAACTATCAAATTTTAATCAAAATCGTTAGAGCCGTTTCAGAGATATTTGGATTTTTTTATGTTTTTAAGGTTTTTTTGGGTGAACTACCCTTAAAAATCAAAAATAAAAAAAGACAAAATGCTTGGAGATACGGTGATTATACACATATACATGCCAAATTTCATCTAAATCGGGATAAGCTGTGGCTCTGTAGACATCCAGGCACACACACAGACACGGATGGACAGACATCACGTCGAAACCCACTTTTTTGGATTCAGGGACCCCAAAATGGATATATCCACTCTCAACTCAAATTCGAAAAGTTTGACGAAAACAATACTTTCTCTATATAACTTACTATGTATAAGGGGAGAAAGTAAAAGGACACAGTTCCTAGTGTAAATTCCCCAGTATTTAATGTAGTGAAAGAAGAGGCTCACATTAAAATTTCGCCTATTTAATTTATTATTGTTGTTGACAAGATATGTAAGCTGAAGAATGACTACAGTGTGGTAAAACCTTCTTGATTTCAGTGAAGAGATTTGATTTCATATAGACTCCATCTTGATTTCATATAGACTCCAAATTATCCAAACCTAGATTCAAGATTTTATTTCACATATTAAATAGACAATTAGAACTTGCTGAACCATTTATATTTTCATTCTTCAAACGTTATATCAATTGAACTCATTATTTAAATTCAGTGAAAATTGGACTCACCCTAAAGTCAATTCAAAATTTCAGATTACAGTACCATTAGGCCTAAGTTAAATTAGACAATTATTATAATTAGACTAATTAGACAATTTATTATATTATTAAAACTCAAGCCAGCAGCACGACTACCCTAACGATGGGAAAAGAATCCGTGTGATCAATAAAGTAATTATTCAATTATAAGACATTATCCAAATATTATATTAATAGGCCTAGCCATTTGAAACTGTACAAGGTACACATTTTCGCCATGTTATATTTTAAAATAGTGTCACTTCCGTTTTGATCAATAAAACATTGTATTTCAAATCACAAACAAGAGTATTTTTTATTTAATCCCATCCTTTATATTAACAAAAGAAATTCAAATATATCTATAGATTCTAACAAAGTAATAAGTGTTAAAATTGTATATACATCAAGTGTAATAGAGCTTTGCTAGGATAGAATAAGATATGTATTATATAAGTTCAACAACTGTAAATAGGTTATAAATAGATGTTGTGATTTGTATTGTTTATATCTGAATCTCCATAAGTTAAATATATATTTTTATATTTTAAACTTAATATTACAAGACGCACGGAATTTTAATGAACATAACACCTATCTAGAATTTTTTTTACTCAGATATTAGTTATTTGAAGAGTTTAAAAACACTTTGTAGAGCCGTTTTCGAGATCCTTCTGTAAATTTACAAAACTTGCTCGTATTATAGTAGTTTACCAATTTAAAAGTTTGTGATTTTATAAACCAAATAGTCTCGGTTCATAGTTCTCAATAAATTTTTTTTAGATTCTCTTGACTTAAACCCCATACGATCAAAATTAGGAAAAATTTAGTGGTTTTTAACATGTGATGAAAAGAGAACACTGTACACAAAAATAGCTTGATTTCCCATATACTCTCCAGAAAAACTTATGTTTCTATTGAATTTTATTGTTTTCAGAGTTTTTCACTCGCGAATTTTTATCGTGTTTAGTTTGGGATAGTGCAATTTTTGACAGACTAGAGGATGTTATTACCGGTTAAGTAAATTGTCACATTTTAAATCAGACGTGCACTCCCACAACATTCTTGTTCAACTGATTTAACGATAACTTTGAAGTTTGGTAAAATGTTTAAGATACCAACAGAATATGCAGAACAGGACTTTTGATTTTCTTTTTACTAACAAAATGAAAGGTGTGAGATTTAAGCAATTAAAGCAACTTACGTGCATGGCATGTGCTTAAGTGAAACATTTCAAAATTCTTTACGCATCGAACAATATTTTTGATCTATTAAAGATGCTTGATATACTTGCGAATACCCTTAGTCACAAAACAACCAGACCTGGGAATCAGTGAAGGGTAAATCAAAATACTCATGTTAAACGAAAAACTGAGGTATTAAATAAATATTGGTCGTCGGACTCATCATGCAACGATGGCAAGCACACGCGGAAAGAGACAAACATTTACCTTAAATGTTCCGTCAACGATGTTAAATGTCCACCCGAAATTGTGCCGTCTTTCCAAAAGCTCGGAAACATTGGAAGCTTTTTGTTTGAAATTTGTGTTCATCTTTTTAATTCCAGTACCATTTGCAAATTTGAGCCTCTTCCTTCTATTACTTTTCATAGTGATAAACCGTTTTAAAAAATATAAATTTATTTTTGGGCAATTTAATTGTTTGAACTTCATAAGGCTTTGAAATGAGTGTAGTCATAATTCTCAAAAAAAAGGTATATGCTTTTCAACTAAACATTTAAATTAAATTGAAAATTTAAAACCATTGTTCCATGACTGGTCGTGTAATCACTAATCGGGTTTAAGAGGTGGGGCTTGAATATAGCACAAGTGAATGTTTTTGATTTATAAGTGTTGCAATGCTATTTTTGTTAACTATGCTGTGTCATCGCGTGGTTTTAATTGTCAATAAAATTACAATCATTTGCTGTCCAGTGAACTAAATAGAAATGTTTTAAATGTAAATATGCTGTGCAGAGTTTTATCAAAGAAAAAGATGGATGGATTCTGGAACATTTAAATTTAGTTTTACATTTGAAAATGAGAAAAATAAACTAGAAATATTTAAATATGGACAGGATCTACGACGCTATGGAAGTAGTAAATTTTTTGATGTTTATGTATTACTATGGGAAGCAATAATATAAATTTAGTTACATATGTATGAAACATAAAGTGAATCCCGGGGTTTTACAAATACAATCTCACCAGTATATATACTGTATACTTCAGCAAATGTTTCAATGTTTAATAATTTAATTTAACTTTTGAACTATACAATAGATGGTTCATATTTTGAAACTTATCAAAATCATTCTTTGTAAAAATGAAGCATAATTGGATTACAATAAAATATCATATACTATTTGTGTATATCGACTATAAAACTAATTCATTTTATCAAACGACATCATATTAAACGACACAAACCAAATACCCCCGTCGCAGCAGACCTGCGTACTCAGCGAATTTCCAAATCAATGACAAGTTTTATAAAAATATGTCCATAAACATGAGAATTATTTGCCTATTCTCCATAAGATTAACATAGGAAAGAGTGTGCAGGTTAGTTGCTGTGAGGAACACTGAAATAAGTCATTTATACCATCAACAATTTTTATTTTAACATTTATACCAACTTTCATCAACATCTGTCCATAAATAAAGGAGTTTGCCTATTCCCTATATGATTAATATGGGAAAAGAGTATGCAGGTTTGCTGCCATGATAAACACATAAACTATGATTTTTAAGCATAAATGGATATATCTCAACCACATGAAGCTAAATATCAAGTTTTATCCAAAAATATTGGTTAATAAGTGAAAAATAATTTTTCCATATATAATTCCATATATAATAACATTGGAGCCTCAAAATACAACGTACTGTGTTTATATTTTTTTAATATCTTGGTAACCGTTGGAGATAGAGAAAAACTTTAAGAAACTTAACTGTGTATTTCTTTAAGCTGATTCCAATGGTGAAATATAAAATTAGAAATTTTTTAAAATTACATGTGAAAAACGCAAAAAAACCCATTTTGGGGTACAAAACCCCCCCAAACTACCCGTTCCCATTGACCGATATGTCTGGTTTACGAACTCGTTCGGGCATTTGTAGGAATACACGTCTCTTCCAAATTTGGTCTTGATCGGACTATTTTAACGAGAGTTATCGTGCTAACAGACACACACACGCACACACGCACACACGCACACACACACACACACACACACACACACACACACACACACACACATATATATATATATATATATATATATATTTAAAATTAACTGTTAAGACAATCAATCACCTGTTTAATTATTTAGTCTCTGTTTATTATTGTTTATTGTTCTCATTTCTATTTTCTCAAATGCTTGAAAACGTTTATATATTTATTAAACGAAAATTCGCATAACTTTTCATTTTCATTTTTCATTTATTCTATCAAACAAGTTAAATAATTATATATATATATATAAATTTTAACGACTATTGTTTTTGGACTCTGGGCACCTAAAGACGAAAAAATAACATGGTCCCGGGCTTAAGTCTTACCATGAGACCTACGGTATAGGAAATTCGCTAAAAGTAAAATATTCATTAATTATTGCCTTTGAACTTCTAAGATTTGCATAGTATGCAATGATTCAATCATGAGATCGTTCTTCTCATCAGTCTGTGAAATTTTATTTGCGTCGTCTGCTAGACGATTTGATGGACCTGAGTCGTAAACGAGCAGCTGGTATCAGCTGATATCCAGTTGTAAACAGCTGTGAACCAAATGAATGCTGCTATAAACACATGTCACACACTTTTATTTCGATCACACTTTCCTCTGGTTATTGTTTTTACAAAATTGCAATTTCTTGAAAATACCTTAGCCTGGAGATTCCTTTTGTTTTCAAGAGTTACATTCGACTAACAGTTCCTTTGCAACAAATATTTATTTAAATCCACTGAGCTGGGTGTTCTTGCTACCACACGAACACAGGTGTGCTTTATTCTCTTTGTTTTCTACCAGACATGTTAAGATGTTAAGATACCCCCATAAGTTTTACAATCCCCCTAGATTATTAATTGATAAGAATTTGTAAAAGGAAATTGAAGAGTATTTTAGTATTTTATAGACTTTCCATGAATCCTTGTTTTTGTGAAAGGTGGAAAACTAATGTATTTGATAAAAAACTACTTACTACTTAAAAACTAGTTAAAAAACTACTAAAATATATCTGTATATAAACTGTATATACATAAGTCAGCTACACTTTGTTACACGTGCCATTTTCTTAGGTAATGTATTTCTCTGTGTCTATATTTTTTTCTAAAATGTCTATAAACAAGCTGTTTCCACGAGTAAAATATCAACGGTGTACGAGAGTATAGTCATTTACATAATGGACTGATATTAAATAAAAACGTATTGTTTTTTAAATATCATTACATATACTTCACTTAAACCAAAATGGTTTCTTTAGAAATTATTTTGGTTTTTTAAACCAAAAATATCTATTGTGATGTTTTTCATATGACATTAAAATGAATGAGATTTACATATGTAGCTGTAAAAGCTATTAGTTTAATAAGGAGATTAGATTTAAAATAGATTTATTTCATTTGAAAAGAAAAATACTAGGCAATATTTCTTAATATTCTGGATAAATAAATCATACACTTTACAAAGTGATCTGGATATGTTTGATAACGGTCTCTCTAAGCATTTTTTCTGTAGAGTCACCCATAAAAGAAAAAAATACATTTAATAACATAAATCATCATTCGTGTAATATCATTATCATTTAAACAAATGTGGTGTTTATAAAATTTAGCTTAAACTTTACAGGACTTCTTGCGTCCTGATATATATATATATATATATATAAATTTGCACACAAATTCAACTGAGAATATTTACATACATACCGTACATAGTGGAAGAGAGGGGAAGTCAAGTCAATGGTACTTTTTATTGGAAATATACGTGCATGTGAAAGTCTAACAGACTTATGATTGCTCAAAAGGTGTTTCAGTTCACTAGTCAAGGGAGTAAATAGTTTAACTTTATGTGAATTGGAAGGCAAACCTCTGTACGTACTTACTTCTGTAGATCAATGGAAACAATTCCCACAGCTTTAATCTTATAATTTAACACTACTAAAAATCACGGTCCCATCACGGCTCATTTAGTATAAAAAAATCAAAATATTATTTTCCCAACGTTCCTTTTAGATCTAGGTGGCTTGAATTAAGTATATAACAGAAATTTGCTTCATTTTTAGCTACTTAAGATTTTAAGACTTTTTTAAGTATTAACAAATAATTTTTTTCGTCTGGATGAGCAATTTTAGTTCATAATAGTTAGTTAATAAATTCTATTAAATATAAACATTTACACAATATTTACTGCTAAAACTCAATGAAAATAAACACAAAGATAAAAGTCTCAATAAATAAAGTTAGCAAAAGTGAAAAATGCTGGCCGTTGTGGCTCAAGAGTATTCTCTCGTTAAAAGCGCAATAATACAGGCCAAAATCGCCTTGCAACTAATTTCAGTCACTAAATATTTCAACAAAGCCGCCATATTGGTTTTGTGAGTGCATAGAGGCTAAATCAACATAACCATGCACTCTATCGGTTGTTTCGCGAACTGCGAAATGTGGCAAAATGATTGATCGCGAATAAACTCGTTTACCGTGCCGTGCGACCGTACCGTGCTGCGAGAAATGTCGTCAGCCGCCCGGTAAGGGTTAAGACTTATAAGTTAAGCTGTATGTCTTTAAGGTCCCATGTTTGAGTACCTAAAAGGTCAGGAACCCTTGATATAAATGTAGGAGGATTAGTTTAGCAGGATCAGTGATGTAGTAGGACGTAATAGGATTAGTAGTAGGCAAATTTGGACAGTTTATCATACTCATATTTGACAGCAATTATTTCATAACTAATGTTTCAAGGTGTATGTTTTATTAGCTTATGATAAAAAACTTTTGCTCTACAATTTAACGAGTAATATTAACGTTTAAAATAGTATAATTATAATAACTATTACTTGTTTACTTCAATAAATCAACAACAGTTATAAGAATGAAATTTTTATGAATAGCTTAATAAATTAGCCTTGGTTAAAGCTCTGAAAAAACATAGGTAAAAAATAACCAACATCATAGTGTGTAAGTATTAATGGTCATAGAATTTACATAAAGTATAAAGGTCATATTAAAAGCTTATCAGATAAAGCGATAGAAAACTTTAGGAAATTAATGACCCAAGCCCCATTCAAATTAAGAGATACAGATGAAAGAGGTAGAAAAGATTATAGCAAAATTATTTACCAAATAAAAGATCCATCGGGTGGTACGAGATTCCAGTAACGATTGTAAAAGATTTTAAGGGGCACAAAGCGGAACCACTTTGTAAAATAATAAATCAATCATTGAGGCAAGGTGCATTTCTTAGTAGCTTAAAAGTTTCAATTGTTGGACCAATATTTAAATAAGGGAGCAGAAATTTGATTGAGAACTATCGTTCAGGTTTCACCACTACCAGTATTATATCCAACAGCTTCAAGAATATTTATAAATACATCAATTAGTAAATAAGAGTCAACATGGGTTTAGAAAGGAATACTCTACGACCTCTGTTCTGATATCTCTGACTGACAATGTCTATAGAGCATGAGATGAATAAAGAACTACCACTGCGGTCTGCTGTGATTTATCAAAATCTTTTGATTGTGTGGACCATGATGTTTTTCTAAAAATCTGGAACTATATGGGATTAGAGGGATGTATTTTAGATGGTTTAAGTCATATTTGACGGATAGGAAACAGAAAACAATATTAGTTATATATAGCTTAAGAGAAGAATCAAAATTTGACTACATTAATTTGTTCCTCAAGGATCAATTCTGGGTCCAGCTTTGTTTACTTTATACAAAAATAATTTTCTACAAAATATAAATACCAAAATTATTATGTTTGTAGATGATACTTCTGCTCTTATAAGTAAAAATAACATACGACAACATTTAATTAAATAACACTAAGACAAACAACAGAAAATGCTCTAAGTGAACTTTAAAAATGGTTTGAAGTAAACGGACTGCAAATGAATACCTCAAAAACAAATTTTATTCATTTTAAATATATACAAAACAGGGTATGTGTTATAAATGTGTTATAATGTTATAAATAAAAGTAGACAGTAAAATTAAGAAATGCCTGAAAGTAAAACTATTAGGTATAGTGTATTTTGATGGACACATTTCACAGTCGTGTAGGTAATTAAATAGTGTTAGTTTCAACATGAGTACCACATTGTACAATCATGGAAACCAAATCAAACCTATACTTACTATGGTTATTTTTATTCCCTTACAAAATACGGAATTGTTTTGTGGGGTGTTACTGAAATTTCAAAAGAAGCGCTAAAACACAGAAAAAGATATTAAGAATTATGACTTTTTCCTCACCAAGGCGTTCATGCAAAGGTATATTTAATAACGTGGAAATTCTTACAGTACCCAGAATTCACATTCTTGAGGTATTGATCCAAGTGAGGAATAACTTGGAATGGTACTCTCAAGAAAAACTGGCCTTAACCACAGCGCAATGAATAAAAAACACCTTCTCATCTACCCCATCACAGTACAAAAAATTTGGAAAGAGGTATTCAAAAGGCTTATTATAAAATTAACGATTTTTTAAATGAAAGACCTGTTGAAGCTATTATGTCTGGTTATTCGTGAGAATAAGTTTTTAAATTATTTACCAATTGTTAAAATTTTTTGATTGTAATGATTTTTTTAACTTTTTACTGTTGATGTCTTTTTAAATCTTATTGTTGTTAACATTGTACAATTTTATTTATCTGGTTATATTTTTCAATTGTGTTATTACTGTTACTGATTTTGTAACCTTATTATGGTTAGCAGTTTTAATATTTTTTTGATGTGTTATGTATAGTAAGGACATGATAAAGACTGACAAACCACCTGTACTTGTTACTAAAAATGTCGTCCGTAATGTGCCAATATCTATCTATCTATCCATCTATCTATTTGTTACATTTTCGCTCTTAGTAAATCTTTTAGAAGTTACATATTTAATTAAACATTTAACTAAAAATTTAGATCCCGTATTCAATGGTAATATTTAAAAAGTAATAAATACATGCATTAGTTCATTTCCAAAAATGACTGGAATGGTGGCGTCATCCTTTAGTGACGTCCCCGTCACAAACGCAATGTAATGTTATGATCTGATGAAATGTATGATCTGATGTAATGTACTACCAAAATCTGTAAAATCTGACCCTTAGCCTTAGTCCTTCACAATATTATGAAATATGAGTGTTCGCAATTTTCATTTCGTACTATGCGTGAAGTACCACAGACTTATAATACCACAATATAGAATATAAAAAATAGATAGTGTGTACTACACATTGTTTTGTTAAAAAATCCTTAGAAACGGTGGCAAAGACGTAATAGCAAATATTACGTCGTCCTGTAAACCACTGCTTGGAGGTCACGAATTGTGGATAGCTGTGAGCGATGGTAGGTGGGTGCAGTGTTCTCGAGTAGATTAACGTCTGCACAATTGAATACAGCGTTAATCCTCATGAATAGACCGATTCATAATTCAGAGGTAGTGGTTCGTATTCCACGTTAAACTGTAGGACCGTTAAATGCCATCGGATGTTAGGCTATTAATTAACAGTTCTGTCTAAGGAACATGTCAGCCTTAGTCAGTAACGAGACTTCAAGATCGCGCCACAATCATCTTACACTTAATCCTCATTGATATTATTTGGCTTTAAAACCTTGTAGTATGGTAGCCATTTTAACAATGTAATCTAATCTAATATAAAGTAATGTACTTATAAAAGTATCACTCACAGAGGTTTTTCCATGGGACATAAACTAAACATCTAGATCTTAAGTTATTGTTCGTCAGACGAACAATAATATTTGACCAGGTTTTATCTAATGACTTACATAATCAAAATTCAATAGCTGTATAAAAATAATATTGAACCTTCGTGTGGTTAATGATTCTGCAAGTCTTATGTCATTGTGCCTAGATGAGTCGGTGAATGATCATAACAAAAACAGAACAATGCAAAGGAAACCGTAGCCTATATCTTAAAACAAAGATATAAAAAACGATTGCTTAGAACTTAAAATTCTAAAAGGAATACTAAAAAATTAATTCAGCTTTAAAGCAATTCAATGGCCGATGTAAAAATGGAAATATCATCTGCAAGTAAGAAGATATGCAAACGATCTCTATACAGACCTTTGTGTGAAACTCTCCCGTTTCTGTGAATGTGTTGGTATTCGGGCTTACTCTAAAGCCTTCACTGTACCTATTTGTGGGATTTGGGTTAGATGTATAAAGTAGAATTATATTTTAGTATACCACCTTTAAGAATATTATCTAAGTCTCAGGCTACATATAATAATTATCTTGACCTACAGAAAATGTACTACAGCTTTACCAAAAAAACTTCATGTGAAAAATATAATGGCAAATGAAAATAGCTGTAAGGCAGCCTGGTATAGAATTTCACAATAATTTAAATATTCTATACGAATATAAGATGCATTACTAAATCTAGAACAACTCATTAATCATTTTAGAGTTTTCAAATGAAAAATCTATGGACCATTTAAGGCTGTCAAAATATATTATTAAATATATGACTAACTGTATTACTGACTTAACTAACTTAAGTAACTTTATTATTTTTTTATTACTGAATTCACTTCACATTTGTATGTCTTTTGCCAACATTTTCTTTCTTAATGGTTTCCATCCTGAACAGCTCAAAAATATTAAAAATAATTTCTATTCATAAAAGGGGCGATAAGACCATATGCTAAAACTATCACCCTGTAAATATGGTTCTTATTCCGTTTACCATATTTGAAGCACTCATGCAACTCAGCTGAACAATATATTTTTCTCTTATAACTTTTTATTCCCAATTAGGGTTGAGAACTGATAGATCAACATGAATGGCTGTGTCTCATATTTAAAACACTAAAATAAGTAGTTTAGGAGATAGAACATCAATTACCATGATTTATCTGATTTAAATAAAGCAGTTTGCTTAGTTCCTATTGATATTTCTACTGAAAAAAACAGATATTTTAGATTCCTACCTTGAAATTATGGAGCACATTGCCAATGTCATGGGCCAAATCTCTGCACTCACTGCAGTAAATGCAAGGGTTCCGTTCTCGGTCCTTTCCATTTTGTAGACACAACCAACAAACAATCCATAAAAGTATCAAGTGACTTTGAAATTCATATAGACTACACTAGCAATTTTTAAATAACATAAATCTCTAAAGGATTACACAGATACTCAGAGTGCAGAGTGCACTGGATGTTATTTTCAATAAGGTTTCTGCTAATAAATTATTAATCTGAAATAAAGCAAAAATTCAAATAATTAAACTTTATCTTTTATAACAATAATTTAATCAATTAATTCAAAAATTAGAACTCATTTAGAATGCTGATTGACCTGACAAGCCCACGTAAACCAGTTGATAAAAACTTTCTAGAGTATATTTTATATTTTGGAAAACTAATTCCATCAATAAAAGATATTAATTTGAGATAATTTCTCTCAAGATCATGAAATTCTTTATCTTAAAATATAGTCCAAATCATGTCAGAAGTTGGCCTGTAGAGCACACTACAAACCACTTTATCAATTTATCAATCTAGGATTATACAATTAAAAGCTATTTTAGTTTTGGTATGCACGAAAACTAATATTCATAAATTTCTCAAAAGGAAAGATTTGCACGTAAATCACACTATGAGAAAAGGGCAATTTCAGTTCCCTCAACACGGACTGGCCATAATCTTTTAAAGTCAATCGTGTACAATTTTATAATAAACCACCGAGTATTCTTCACATCAAAACCCTTAAAGCATTTAAAAATACACTTTGCTCTTTGCTTCTAAAAAACATTGTTGGCGTGAAAGAATAATCATAATTTAAGATTGAAAAAATTATAAACGAGTCATACTTATTAGACACTGTCTATTTAAATGTACTAATAGGCCAACAGGAATAAATATTCTCATTCTACTTGTAATATACTAGCCAAAGTAACCGTTCTTTTCATGGGGTTGAACAGGCTGAGAAGTGTACTGATAAACTATTGTAAATAAAATTTTTATTGTTTACAAAATGGCAAACACGAGTGTCTACAACATGACAAAGTAACACCTGTCAAATATCGGGAAAGGATAAGGATTAAGGATTAACATGTTTTCATTCTTTGACAATGTAAACATTGAAACTTAGAAAGTTCACGGGTCGTAGCCCGAGGAGATTCTAAGGAAATGAATATTCCTATGAGTTGCGTGAGGTTAAGCTACCTTTGTGTAAAATTTCAAACCAGTCAGTTCAGTATTTTTTGTTTTTACTTGCCACAACAAACCCACTTACCTACAAACAAACAAACAGACATACAGAAACCACCTTTTCTTTATATTATTATGTAGACGGATAGATAATTGACTCTCTATTTAAAGCAAATTTACTATCGGTGAGGATAATTAATATAAATAAATCGTATTTATTGAATATTATGTAATATTCCTGAATTTAATTTTTTGCGCAAAAGCGTTTTATTAAGGCTTCAATTGATTTGTACCTATCAAGATATTTTTATTTTAAAATAAGAAGAATAAAGTAGCATGCATTCATGTAATTACATTTCATAAATTAATGAAAACTATTATTTTAATACAATTTAGTGATTAGGCTGAAATGCTTAGATTTTATTTGAAATATAGTTAAGCTATATGTCAAAATATAGTTGGTTTGGTGTAGAGGAATCCCCCAGAGAGAATTACACAAGTTTAATTGACCTATAGGTATTACCTCGGGACCATATAAGCGAATAAGCTAATTATTTCTCCTGAATACAAACAAATTGGAATTCCTACGTTTAATTTAATTAAATTAGGACGTTGTCTTTCTCTTATCTCACTATATTATGCTTTTCTTTTAAGTAGTCATTAGATTCATTTTAATTTTGAAAAAAGCAAAACGTCCTGTACTAAAGAATTATTTATTTGATTTAAGTTTCAGATATCGGTGTAGAGTTGACAGGAAGTTAGGAACAACAGCAGGTAGAAGCATATGCGAGTGTCACTACAGGTGAAGCATGATACCAAGTAACTCAACCACATTTTTCTTCTATATGTGGTGTGAATATTAAACATATAACGAGTACAAAAAACGTTTGTCTGGGAAAACCAATTTATGTTTTGATTAAAACTGTTGTTACACGATTCGGGATGTGATTTTGTTTAAAAAAAGGATAAATAATCTGGATGTTCCATTAAGAATGACTTATACAATTTGGTTACGTGAAAGGAACCAATCATTCATTCTACCTCCAAAGCTAACTAGTAAATTATAATACTTTCGTTTAGTTGGAAACAAATATGGCAAAGGACAATTTATAAATCAAGAATTATCTATATGTCTTCATAGCTTTTTAAAATAAAAAGCTAATAAAATAAAATAGTTTATTAAAAAGTATTTACAATATTTTTAATTATATTAATTATAATACAATTTCAAATATTTATGTTAGTTAATGAATTGTACTTTAAATACGAATCCTTAGTATTAAGAATGTAAACATTTCATCGAAAAGGGAAAGCCTAACTTCGGCTAATTAATCAGTAATCGGCTACATGGTAGTAGTATAAATCTTTATTGTTGACCTACGAACTAAACACTTTGCTTTACCGACTGAGACCAACATCTTTGAAAACCAAAAGAAGGCGGAATTTAAATGAATATCCGAATATTTTAATATTTTACCATACTGAAGCAACAGAAATGAGCCGTTAGATGTTTCCCATTTCATATATACAACTAAAACAGAGTTACATAATGCACTAAGAGGCTCTCTGGTGTATTAAGGGTAGTATGTTGGGCTAAATAGTAAAAATCTTTCGTTAAAAGGTCTAATATAAATTTGTATCACTGCGATCATAAGAATGTACTTTTAAAATACTCTAACAATATAAGGCAAACGCAGTTGAAAGAAACGTTTTTACTGGATATAATATATGTATATATCAATTCGGAAATGTTAAATTTCTATCTTATTATTTTTGTTCATTAAAAAACTAAAAGTTAAAAATCTATTCCAACACAGATGGTCACTTGGTCGTAGGTTAAACCTTGGAGGGTCCTATGTTTCATGATTATAGACTTGACCATGTTTGAAGGTAAGTTTCAGGTTGTCTTTTAATTATTCTCCTACCCAACTTCCCTTTAAGGGAATTGAAAGGAAACGTGATAATGTTACTAAACCAATTTTCAGTAATTTGGGGAGTACAGTTATTTTCGTACCGATATACGGAAGTTTAGGTTAAAAAAGTAAAGTACTTGTATTAATAGTTTTCGTAGTATCTTTGGTTTACTGTAGACTATTAGATAGCAAATAGAAGAAATAACTTAAAATATTGTGACAAATAAATATGGTAGATAGTTTTGAAATACTTAAAACTACTTCCAATGATATAGTTTCATTTTTTACACACTACGAATCAACCCAATCATGTATTTTTTAATCGAACTAGACGTAAGACGTGACTAAAGTTAATATCTATAGCCTAACATGTCAAAGAACTTAACAATTGGTTTTTGGTATTATGATTTTAAAAATTATCATCCATTTAGTTTAAATATTGTTAGGTTTTGACAATCATCAAGTATAATTAAAACTATTAAAGCCGGGGCACATTTATTTACATAAAATCAAATAAAAATAATAGATTATAAATCATCTATAATATAACACGAATATGTTGGAATTCGTTCCACGACACCACACATATCACATAGACCCTCTCTTGCAAGGTTTAACGAGCTGTTTTTTTTTCAAAATATGTAGCCTGCTTAATAGTGTAATTACATGGATTATTAATTTCCAACTCTTATTGTAGAAATTTGCATAGGTTGTTCGAGTTCCATCGATTGCAGTTTAATACGTGTACCATATGGCGAGCACCGCTACAATCTGCATACACGTCACAGTGCTGACTTGCACTCGTAAAATTAGTTGGAATTAAAACACAATATCAACAAATTGTTTAGAAAAATTAGCGTATTTTTCACACTATTACAAAAAACATGTGTATATTTAGTTCCTTAAAAAATCATTATCAGTATAAATTATATTTTAATTTTATAATTGTGTTCATGTTAAAAACTGAAATAACTTCTGCATTCTTAAGTTCTTCAAAAACCACATATAGATAGGTCCTACATTTGATCGGAGATTAAATACGATTGAATCGACTGATCCTTTTTATTGTAGATGTCTTCAACTGACAACGTGACTTCTGTTGACAGTTTAAAATGAATAAGCTGTCGTTATTTCTATATATTCGCAACATGCTGTAAAACCCCTGATAAGTCGGGAATATTTAACAGCAGGTACCAAAACATAAATGTGAGTGCTTGAACTATTTGAGTTCAATCTTCTAGCCCCAAATAATATTAATTCCGTATATTTTTAATGAAAGAAGAATGTTTAACATTTTGATAGGGACCAATCCAAACCTAGGTATTGTTACTACCCAACGTATATACCTGATGTTAGTTAGGTATATACGTACGTAGGTATATATATATACAAACACTTAAGTAAACTGCAACTTGCAAACTTAACGTAAAATTAAACGTAGTTATGAACGACTAAAGATACTCGTAGTACCTGGTTTCAATATAAAGTTCTAGGACTTGGGATCAGCTATATCAACGAGGACTTGGCCATTAGTCCAATTATAACGTTAACTTGTCTCCGAGTCGTGCTTCTCGCCCTGCAGGTGTTTCTGTAGCTCTTGACGTTTAAGCTCGTCCACACAGGTCTGCGAGTCGTGCTTCTCGCTCTGCAGGTGTTTCCGTAGCTCTTGACGTCGAAGCTCGTCCACGCAGGTCTCCGAGTCGTGCTTCTCGCTCTGCAGGTGTTTCTGTAGCTCTTGACGTCTAAGCTCGTCCACACAGGTCTCCGAGTCGTGCTTCTCGCTCTGCAGGTGTTTCTGCAGCTCTTGACGTCGAAGCTCGTTAACTCAGATCTGCGAGTCGTGCTTCTCGCTCTGCAGGCGTTTCTTTAGCTCTTGACGTCGAAGCTCGTCCACGCAGGTCTCCGAGTCGTGCTTCTCGCTCTGCAGGTTTTTCTGTAGCTCTTGACGTCTAAGCTCGTCCACACAGATCTCCGAGTCGTGCTTCTCGCTCTGCAGGTGTTTCTGCAGCTCTTGACGTCGAAGCTCGTTAACTCAGGTCTCCGAGTCGTGCTTCTCGCTCTGCAGGTGTTTCTGTAGCTCTTGACGTCGGAGCTCGTCCACGCAGGTCTCCGAGTCGTGCTTCTCGCTCTGCAGGGGGCTCGACAGCTCTTGAAGACGATGCCCTTATTCGTACAGCTTCCAAGCGTGCTTCTGTTTCTCCAGATGTTTCAGCAGCTTTAAGTGCTGAAATACATCTAGCGTTTTTGGTTTTTCTATCAATATTGTTTTTTTTATTATTTTTTTGCTTTCAATGGAGGCATGCCATAAAAAGTATTCTGCAAAATAAATTATTTATTATCAATTTATTTTCACGTTTCCCTAAATCTTTTTATTACCGAGGCAATAAGGTTAAAATCAATAATAAGAAATACAGATCACCTGACCAAGTAAAAGTGTATACAGTTAAACTTTTTAGTAACTCGCATAACCTTAAAACAAAAATGTAAAAAATAACAAATTATTTTACCACTCATTAATTTGTCTCTCCAATCATAGCTTTGCTACCTGGGGCTCCTCCCCCAGGTCCCCGTGGTTGTTGTCGGCAGTCCTTAGTATTTAGAATAGAGTTAATGGCAGTGTAGGGAAAGTGAGTGCAAAAGTCCATACCATTATAAACTAAAATAACGTAACACAGTATCAAAATGAGTAATAAGAAGTCACAGTTAGAAATGTAAACTGTTAAGTCACTCGCATAACCAAAAAACAAATGTAAACAAAATAAAAAAAACATAAACAAATGCAAGTGCTTCAATCTGTCGTGTATATCTTCAACTAACAGATATAGTATAGCTATCAGCTGTTGAAAATAAAATATTTATAATTAAACAAAGTTCTGGTTCCATAGTATATGGGATCCTTTTTAAAAGGGCTGTTTTTAGGGTTTCCCGGCAATTATTCAATTTTTTCTCGCCGTAAGAACCATCCTTGGACTTCAACGAACATCTTAAAAAAATAATTGGCCAAATTGGTCCAGGCGTTGTTGAGTTATGCGCTTACCAACACATCTTGCGATCCATTTTTATATTATAGATATATTCAATATTTCATAATATCCTGATGATTAACCAGTTAATAACTGGATATTAGATTTATATTAGCAATACATAAAAACATAAAAATTTCTCTACCATCAGCTCATTAATTCTTGAACAATAATTTAATACTTAACAGTTTATCGTAACAGTTCTTAGCATCATCAAATATCATCAGTTTGATGGCTAAGTGGTGACTGGTAAGCCAACTTGATTGTCATAATAGTTTTATATACAGGGTGTTTCAGAATTCCCTACCAATACTCAAGGGCATTGTTCCTGGGTAAGAAACATATCTAAATATCATATTTTAACTGTCCGGAAGTCCTTAGTTACTCGCACAGCCTCCATTTTGTGTTTTTCACTTATAATTTTTTTCTGAATAATGGTTAAACGTACGGAATTGAAACTTTGCACAAACATTCATGACAACTAGACAAAACTTCGGAAAAAATCATGACAATTTCTCAAATTCATAAAACAAAATGGCGGCCATTAAAAATTTTGTTTATCAAATAACTCGGGAACCGTTGATTAAACAGAAAATTAACAAGAATAACCTTTTTTAGGTAATTGAATTACAAATCGATTGACATCAAATTATTTTAAGTAAGACACATATTAACTGAGATATGGCTGCTTTAGTGATAGGGGGCCGCTAGAGCTTAGTTGTAATGCATGTCAAGGCATGCGACGAAAGTCTGCCACAACAATGCATTGGATTTATTTATGTTGGATTAGCATATGTATGTATAAATATATATGTATAATTATAGTACACAATTCAAGCTGTAAAATATCAATTCCGTTTTAGAAATTTTAATATAATAATTCAAAATACCAGTTATTTCTAGTGAACGGTTGCAATGATAACGCCCCCGAGAACTGATTCGCAATGTAATTAAAAGTAAAATACTCTAAGTATTTCTTTCCGGCAAACCTCTTAGGATGTCCAAATAGACAAATCTTCTCCCAGTACTAAACTTTACTTGGCAAAATATTTGTACGTCTTTGATTGTCAAAGTTTTACTCTCTGTTTATTTGTTAACTTGAACTACCTTGGACTCAAAGTGAAAACCCTCTACACTAACTTAGATTGGATTGTTTGGAATATTGGATGTAACGATGCTTTTCAATTATTAAATATGTGATGAATTCTATTTATGATTGGACAAACAGTTAGTGCATGTAAAAGTAACTAAAATAATTACAGTACACCTCTCTAAAATTCTTTTTGGAGACCCATTTTCTTTATTAAAAAAATAACATTCAAAAAAAGAAAATTGTGAAACATTCCAACTTTGAGTGCTTTCTTCAACAATCTAAATAATATTTAAATATTATAGATAAATAGTATTAAATAGATAAATAATAATATTGTTGGCAATATGTCAATTATTAAGTTAAATCATATGATTGTGTTTATGTTTATATTTTGGTTTTTAGTTTTACACAGTTTGTTATGATCATTAAATTCTGTTCTGATTAAATTAATCTATTTTTATATACTTGAGATATTAACATGGTGTCAGGTTTTAGAAACTGAAAAATATGAATAACATACCACTTCCAGATCCATTAGACTTTACACAAAAAAAAAGCTCAACAGAAAATTGGAACCTATTCAAATGCCAGTGGGAGAACTACATAACTATAACGCAAGCATGCAGCTCAAAGTCTACAAATCTCTCCAATAAAAAGGTTAAGCTAGCTTTGTTTCTATCCGTGATTGGTGGAAAAGCTATCAAGTTAATCAATAAATTATGCAAAGAACCGTCAGATGTCGAAGAAGTAATTGTAAGATTAGATGATTATTTCGAAGTGGCAAAAAATGTTACTTATGAGCGTGTTATATTCAACAGTGCAATACAGGAAACTGATGAATCGTGTAAGGATTTCATTAATAGATTGCACATGCTTGCTGAGCAGTGTGAATTGGATTCATTGGCAAATCTATCAAAACAAGAATTAGAAGAGCGATTAGTTTGTGATCGTCTAGTAGCAGGAGTGAGAAATGTCCGGCTGAGAAAACATTTGTTAACCAAGACAAATTTGTCGTTGAATAAAGCTTCTCAGTTGTGTATTGTGGATGAAGAATCAGAGAAATTTGCAATTAAAATTAAATCTGAAGAAAGTAATACAGATAAAATTTGTGAAGAATACATCTTCAAGATTCAAAAAATCACTAGACGCCTTTGTAAATACTGTGGAACTAGCCACGTTTAATCCATTACTAGGTGCTCAAGATTGTATAAAGCTTGGTCTTCTTTCATTTGAAGACAAAAATGTGCAAATATTCTCTACAGACAGATCTACTTTAAGAAGTCTTGAAGGAGTTTCCTCAATTCAATATCTTAATGTGAGTAGCGAAAGACTCTCACAGATTAGAAGTAATACATTGGAAGATCCCTCAATGGTACATCTAATTAATACAATTCAAAGAGGGTGGCCTTCAACAAAAAATAAGGTACCAGAAGTTCTGAAATCTTTCTGGTCATTTCGTGATGAATTAACAACAGAGGATGGAATAATTCTTAAAGGTAAAAGAATTGTTGTTCCAAACAGTTTGAGGCAAGCTTTAATTCGAACAATACATTCATCTCATCATGGCTCGGATTCGTGCATTAGAATAGCAAGAGGTGTATTTTTCTGGCCTTATATGAGTAGAGACATAAGAAATGAAATTAGTTCCTGCAAGGTATGCAAAAAGTATGCTCCAGATCAACAACGAGAGCCTCTTCTACAAGATGCATCTCCAGAGAGACCATGGCAGAAAATTGCTGTTGACTGCTCAGGAAGGTTCTACACATTATATAATTGTAAGTGACTACTATTCGTCATTTTTTGAAGTAAAGAAAACGACAAAGTGTACAAGCGAGGCTCTCATAAACTTCTGTAAAGAGCTTTTTGCTAGATACGGTATACCAGAAGTTGTGGTTGCAGACAGTGGCACACCTCTAAAATCTCAACTTTTCAAAGATTTCGCACTTGATTGGAAATTCAAAATAATACTATCTCCACCTTATCATCACCAAGCTAATGGCAAAGCGGAATCAGCAGTGAAAATATTTAAAAGCTTACTGAAAAAATCACGTGAAGATGGGTTAGATTTCCAACAAGCGCTTCTGGAGCTTAGAAATACTACACTTCAAGTAATAGGCTATAGTCCCGCTCAACTCCTCATGAATAGAAGGACCCAAAGTCTGCTCCCCATCAATCCAAACTTGCTATTACCTCAAATACCCAACGATATTAAAGAAAGGCGGGATCACAAGAAACTAATATATAAGAAGCAATACGACCGTGGATCCTTTGCAAGTAGGTCAAAATGTTTGGCTAAAACAACGACCTCAACTAGAGAATGAGCCCTGGGTGCAAGGCAAGGTACTTCAGAAAGAAGGCAGAAGACAATATAAGGTTGAGGTACAAGGAAAAACATTTATAAGAAACAGAAAGTTTTTGCGAGCATAAAAAACTGATTTCCGGAAAAGAGAAGATGTTGGCAATATGTTAATTATTAAGTTAAATCATATGATCGTGTTTATGTTTATATTTTGGTTTTTAGTTATACACAGTTTGTTATGATCATTAAATTCTGTTCTGATTAAATTAATCTATTTTTATATACTTGAGATATTAACAAATATTAAATAAATAAGATTTAATATTATAGATTGGATTGGAATACATGTTGTAATACATAGAAATAAACTATGTATCACGTTCGGTTCTATTTTTAGTTAAACGAAGAATCGGTTTACTTGGAATTTTCATTGTAGCTGTTCAATTGAAACAACTTATACATATTTAAGTAACTAACTTAGTGTAAAATAATAAACTCATTCCATTATCATACTGTTATAATTATACCAAACGTTAGGCATGAAACTGCATCAGTGTTTGTTAGGTTGACTTTTGGAAGGTTTAACAAACTGTATAGACAGCACATCACGTCTTAGTCCTCTGGCCAACGAATGCTGTTACGGCAAAAATGCTCTCTCAGCAATTTCTCATCTTTATGGTTAGTTGAACTCTACGTGAGAGCAATTATGATAGAATATACTGTTATAAATGACTGAGGAACGCACTATGTTGAAGGGACTGCCTGAATAAATATCACGTGTTTAAGTAATTTCGGGTTTGAATGATTCATTACATTTTTAAATATTATACAATACTAATGAGAGATTTTAAACAATATTTTTCCAAATAACACTTAATCTATTAAATAAATATATACTTACGAAATAAAATGAATTGTTGAGCATAAATAAATTTGTAATGGATGATTGCACTTACCATCCATAATTACTTAGATATCAGTTTATTATAATAAAAACTTCCTTGTATATTGAATGGCACTATAACTTGAACTGTTGATGTCGTACTGTCGTAGTTCCATCATAACACGAAGCCTCGCTATTGTTTTGTATGAAGTTTACGTTTTGAAATTTTCACAAAATAGTTATTTTTAGTTTGGTATTTTTTTTGTAATGTTTTGTTTAAGATCCTATGTTTGAATCACATTTAAAGTACGTCACAGCTGTCAAAGCTTGTTGGACTCAGCAATATTAAAAAAAATTTAAACCCGTTAATCCAGTTAGTTAATTTGATTAACGTGGTCTAATTAATTGAATTCGAAAATCCCAATTTATTTTTTAAGTGAAATTTGTATAAAAAAATTGGCCAATATTATGAACTGGTTTATTCTAGAAGTTTTACATCATATCTACGATGTTTAAAAAGACATATCATTCCAGGTCAAACTTTGCTAAAGTTTAAAATGATGCGCACGAATGGGTCAGTACGTCATATATTACAGAAACAACGAATTGATTCACAATATTTACAGAGTGTGATGTGTTGTGCACCCAATCATAAAAACATGTGAAAGTGGTTTACACGATTTACGAGTAGTTCACGAGGTTTTAATTATAATGAGAAACCCTTGAATTACTAAAAAAATTAAAAAGAATATTATATGCTGTGAAATTAAAAATCCTAAACAAATGTTTTAAATTTACTGCCTTTTCAGTTTGTTTACATTTTTAAAGGAGTTAAAACTTGAAAGGTGTTATTTTTAACATTTACCAAATAAATTCAGTGTGATGTTTTAAATAAAGCGTTAAAATAAATTATCTCAGCTTTAGGATATCTCATTAAATGATATTTACATTATTTAAATAAACGCATTTGATTATAAGATTACAATATGTAAGTTGCCAATGGTATCAAATGAACTGAAAATTAATTGGTTTAAATAACAACCCCAAAGCGTCGTTGGGGCTTAAATAGCAATTATTGAAAGATTATTCCCATTAATCCGGATAAATGGAAAACAAACGCCAATTATAAAGTTAAACAACAACGGCCTCTCAATTGGTGCGTGCTAGCCCAATATTATTTCAGTGGAAACTACTGAAAACTTATTGGAAAAACAGGATATTTATTCCCTATGGAATACGTAGAGGAAGTCCCATTTCAATGGAATATTAAATGCCTAATAGTATATCAGTACCCGCTACTCGATACATTATACAGTATTACTTTTTCCTCCTCACTCAGCCTTCAGAATACTAATACAGAATATTATTAAATACAACTGGGTTATCGAACTCAATCTTTACTTTGTAAGGAGAGTTTTTTTTCTGAGTTGCAAAAATTAATAGACCTGGTACAGATGCGATGATTGCTAAGGTTTTAAGCGACAGGTGTCGTGACCCGGTAGGACGGAAATGAGTCATGACCATAGACATCACGAATAGCGGGGAACATAGCTCCCTTCACCGTTTGTTGGGGTTCCATTGGAATTATTTTTCTTCTGAATAGATAAAGATGATTCTGTCCATGTAGCATCACAGATGAGTTAATCGATACATGATCATAATAAAAGAAGACTGTTACAGCTGCTTCTTCACAATGATGATGTTCCTCTGGATCACAAAAAACATAGGTTAAATTCCCTCTTATGCTATAGCTGATTGAGTGTTAGTAAGAGACTCATGTTGTAGATGATATCAGTAAAACAATGTGAAGGGAAACTAAAAATATTTCACTCTAATTAAAATATAATTTATTTTAAATTCATAATTAAAATATACTGTCTGTTAATTAACTTAGTAACCTATTTAGGGGATATATAAACTACAATAAAAAATCTACTATATTTCCAGAAAAATTATAAACTAACGATTACTTAAGCAAAGAATGTTTTTGTACTCAAATGCAATAAGTACTTTCAATGAAAATTCTCAGGTCAGTATTAGTACGATATTATTGTGATATTTAACATAAATGTTAAATAATATGTAAGAATAATATTATTCGAAAAATAAATGCTTTAGAATGGAAAGCTTTAACAACAACATTATGGTTTTCAATATAGTAAAATAATTATTATCAAACAAGAAATAATAAGAACAAGTGTGTATGTGTTTGGGTTTTTTCACATAAACATAATATTAGAACTTTTAGCTGTTTGACATAGCAATATGAAGTGGACGAGCTTTAATTCTGAAAGAGATTTATGACAAAAAGAAAGTGAACGAACCGTAAAGGACAAAGCCTTTTTCTGATTCTCTTTGAAACGATTTCAATTCCGACCAAATAAGTTAATTTTACAATTGATTTTCGGTCAGTACCTTTAAAAGACGGATTTTATCTTCCTTTGGATCGCAATTACTTACAATTTGTACATTATTGTAAGGAGCCTGTAGATCATCGGTATCATCAACAAAACTATGCACCGAGTAATGAAAAGCGGGATTTTTATACAACAATATTATATAGTAATCGAGATTATTAAAATATTAAATTTCATTAGTGTTCAAATTTTTTAACTATTTAATTGGCTTCCATCCTAATTGAAACATTATAAACTAACAGCTGATACAGGAAGGAATTGCAATCGTGCATTTTAAAAATTCAAAAAGTATTTGTTTTGTCAATAAAATTAAAAATAAGAATCAAAACTTGAAATACTGACGTCATTTAGTTAGTGGTTGGTTACAAGAACAGCTGTTTAGATGAACTGCAAACATTTCCTTTAGACATATCCATGATCTAACCTATTTCCCACAGAGAAGATAATACAATATTTTTCCACGCCCTCGCTCCCGCAGGCTCAACCACTATGGGAAGCGCACCACCATGAACGGGGCCGGTGGAGCACCTACAGCCCGTGAAGGACAAAATAATAAAACAAAACTAAATGGTTCAATAATCTCCTTTTAATAAAGCTTCAAAGTAAAAAACATGTTTTGAGATATGGAAATGTAAACCCATCAGAACTACATCATAACTACATCTTCTGGTTACAACATTCACGTCATTATAAAGAGTCTTCAGTTCAGTTCTGAGGTTAAATTATTAAATTCAAAAAGACAAGATAACAACTATTATACAATTTGTTGAGCGTCAAATAATTGAATAGATAAGTTTTACAATTAATAAAAAATTTACAGTACAAAACATTAGAGCCTACATTTAAATTCACCAATTGTTTCGCTAGTAATTAATTGATTCTGTAATTAGCAATAATAATTCATAATTTCACAGTAATATTTCTGAGTTTAACACATATTTAATTGGGTTCCTCCCAGAAAACATTTTTTTATTTAGGTTGCATCAGAGTCTACTGAAAGATTTTACCGTGAAGTTGAGAAGACAAAAAATAAATTTTGACATAAAACTTTTGTAATTAATTGCAACAGTAGTAAATTCAGATAACTACAAAAATAAATATTTAATAATTATTTTATTAAATATTTATTTATATTACATTACCTATGCAACGAATAGCTTTCAACTAGGCCATATTAATAAAAACGAAGTATTGTAAGTTGTGATTTAAGTGACGGATTCCTTGGAGCTAAGCTTTAATAAAAAAAAATTCTTAACAGACCAAAATGAATCAGACCTAATCCTGAATAGGCCTAGGTTTATTAAAACATGACATTTTGAAATTGAAAAATCTTCACCAGAGGGTAAGCTTAAACAATCTAAATATATAAAACAAAATCGTGTTATTTACACGCATTATAACTCGAGAACGGCTGGAGATTCGTCAAGGTCTCGAATCTCCACCGAGCATCGCGGCTCTAGGGAACGAATAGTACCCTTGTCACCAAGAGCAGACTTAAGGGAAGTGGCAAACCCGATCTTGTCTTTTGACTTCCCCAGTTCGAGGAGAACATCCCCGTTCTGGGTTCGTCGAATGGACTTGATAACGGTCTCCGTCTCCTCCGGCTTGGCCTGAGATTTTATCTGGCCCAGTACCTCGGCGAAAGATCGCCCCCCTAAGGGCTTGATCAAAATCGCCTCAGCCCTGGGCTTTTTGAGCCTCAATTGGACAGGCTTTCTGGCAGGCTTGCCAGAGGCTTCCCTAGCCGGCTTAAAGACGTCAACCTTCTTCCCTTTCGCCGGAGTTATCTTCAAGGCTACCTCGGCACGTTTCAGCTGCCTCTTCTCCTTTTTTGTTAACCGTCTCTCCCACTTCCCCGATGGTGTTGATGGGGTGACAGCCTCCGGCAGATGAGGCGTAGGTGGGATTCGGTCATCCTTGGAGGGAGCAGCCACTGAAGCGGAGTCAGCGGCCGGAACTGGACTGGTCTGCGAGGTCGCAGAAGCATAGGTCCGCATCAGCACCGGCTCTAAGTCCATCAGGTCAGGGCTGCCCGACGAGGAACCTCTCTGTCGCTTTGCACGCTTTCTGCCCTGGGTCTGGGACTCAGACAGATGAGCTTGTGCTTGGAGCGGGTCAGAGAGGACTCTATTGGTAACGTTTCGCTCCTGCCTTACCGCCTGCAGTCTTATCTTCTGGCACTCCGTGATTTCTCCGAGAAAATCCTGGAGTTTCGGAATGCCATCCTTTATCTCCTTTTTTACATTCCTTTGAACTAGAAGGGCCTTTGCCATCTCCTTCAAAAGAATGGTCATGTTCTCCAACATCGTCGTCTCCTCTTCATTGGCGTCGTCCTGCTGCTGCCGAAGCGTTTGCACTTCAAACGCCGGGCGAAAAAGGACTTCCTTTGGGAGGTATTCCCTTGATGTGACCTAGTAATGCCTCCGATGTCTCCATCACCAGGTCAACCTCTACGTTCTCTGTGCCTGATCCGGCATCACCTACCGCCTTGAATGGTGCCGTTGGAGGGGAAGTTTTAATTCCTCCCTTCGGCGTCCCTAGCGTCATGGTCAAAGTTGGAGACCTCAACACCATAGAGCTTCGCCTGAAGGCGGCTAGCTCCGTCTCATCATTTGTGTTTGTAGTGGGTTTTGTACACTCCATGTGTTAAAGCACCAGCGCATCGTGCGGCAAGGGACGGCCCGGAATAGCCAGGAACGGGTATACCCTCGGGGACAAAGCCCCTACCCCAGTTCCCTGGGGCCCGACCTCCGTTTACCCAGCACCGGAAACCTGACGTGCCAGGGGTCACCCGTTTCAATGCAGAGCCCGACCTCTGCATCCATGCCGCACTCCCTGACTAAGGACCGAAGTGGCTGGCCTCTGACGACACACCGAAGACACCCATCGGCAGTGCGAGGCACACATCAGCCCCTACAACACAACAAGGGCACTCCCAGGGGTCCCCAGTGCGCGCCGGTCAAAGAGAAAGAGGAAATGAAACCCATTAGGGGTCGGAAGAAGGAAGAGGAGGGCAAGTGTAGCCCAGAAAAGACCAAGAACATTGAGCTAGATCCTGAAAGAAAGGAAGAAAAGATCTAGCTCTAGGAAGAACTGTGAGTAGAGTCCCACAGCTTGGCTCAGGTACCCCGGGTTCGCCAGCCCCCCAAAAGGAAAGGGAGGCCTCCCGTGTAGTCGAAAACCGACTACCCCTGAGGGGATATATAATATATATATGCATAAGTGAACATTTAATAAAAGCACACTACTTGTTGTTTTGAACATCACATAACTAAACATAACATAAACTTAGGAATGAAATCAGCCACTATAGTGAGTGATCAATTTAAGGAGGCCACCATTGGGATATCGGGAACTGTAAGATTTAGAGAAAACATGAAATGGGGAACATTCCTTAATTTTTTAAAGCGATAAAAAATATTAGTTTCGTTTTCAAAATATGGCCACCATTTTGGAAAATGGCGGTCAACTTTGACATATCTAATAAGAACCCCTGTTTTTTATTATGGATTTGGATATGACAAGGAATGGTAAGGCTGTTTTACCCTTGGTCTTTTTTTGATAAGCTTGACCGTTTAGCAACTAGGAGCGCTGAAAGTTTCAGAAATTTGCGTGATCAACTCAAGATGTAGAGAAAACTATTAAGGTGATTAAAAAATTAATTCCTTTTCAAAATATCAAAATTTAAAAATTTAAACTTATAAATTTCCTATGGAAACTTCTATATTTAATATGAATTTTGATTTTCATAAAGTTGAAAGACTTTTTATTCTTTGTACTTTTTTGATAAACATCATATTTTGGCCTCTTGTAACCCTAATTATTTAGGAAATTCTCATTTCAATACACTATAATAATAAATTATTATTAAACATGTGTGTTTCAACATTTACAGACAATAAAATAAAAGTACTTTTAAAAAGGTAAATACAAACTTTTCGATTTCTAAAGTTCCTTATCACAAAAAAATCTTGCTATTTTTAAACTACATTACGTAGCCTCTATGTCTTGTGTTACGGTGTAATACATGGTTCTGCTGCTAGACAATAATCAGCTGTTTTATTGTTGCAATTTTTCAATGTTGTTTTTAAATCACATAATAAGTAGTTTATTGTGGTATTGAGTTACGTCTTATATTGTAATAATGGAGTTTACTAATGGGGGAAAATTGGACATGATGGAAGTTTTTTTTCAATGTAGAAAGAATAGTACCTCGGCAGCGACGCAATATACTGAAAGATACCCGAATAGAAGAGCGCCTAACCGTAAGTTGTTTCCAAAACTAGTTGAAAACTTAAGATTGAATGGGTGATTTACCAAGAAAATAAAATGTAAACCAAGAGTTGTGACAGAAGATGTTGAGTCTGATATTTTGGTATACTTTGAGGTGTACCCCCAGGGAATCCATTAGAAATATCGCACGAATTTATCAAGTGTCATTTGGATCAGTACGAAAGGTCCTCCACAAACTCAACTACCACGCTTATAAATTTACTCCAGTTCAAGCCTTAATGCCTGGTGATGAAGAAAGGAGGCTGACTTTTTGTGCTTGGCTGTCTGAAAAGTTTACCAACAATCCTGCCTTCCTACATAGCATCATTTGGACAGATCGAACCAACTTCTCCAATAATGGCATGTACAACCGAAAGAATAACCATTACTGGTCAACAGAAAACCCTCTGGCAGTGAGAGAGCGCAACCATCAAGTTAGGTTCTCCATAAACTGTTGGTGTGCCATATTAGGCAATCGTGTCTTTGCTGTGCATTTTTACAATGGACATCTCACAGGGGACCGGTACATTCGACTATTAGAGGACGTTTTGTTTCCCGCTATGGACGATTTGCCGCTGAATGTAAGAGGGCAACTTATGTTCCAGCAGGACGGAGCTCCACCACACAACGATCAAAATGCCACCAACTTTCTGAATCTTCACTTTCCAGATAGTGTAATATCTACTAATGGAAATGTAGCTTGGCCAGCAAGGTCCCCGGACCTAACTCCACTAGACCTTTTTCTGTGGGTATTCTTGATGGACAAACCCTATTCAAAAAGGTATGATACGGTGGAAGAAATGCGAAACTCAGTAATGGACATTTTGCGCAGCATCCACCATAACACGTTTGGATAAGCAGTAAATAACTTGGAAGTGAGAGCGAACGCATGTATTTATGTTGATGGAGGACACTTCGAACACTTGCTTTAATTCAGTGTCGTTAAATAAGTATTTTTCAGTATAATAAATTATTTTCTAAACTAAAAAATGTATTCATCTCCTGTAACAAACATACTTTTTGATTTGAATTTCATAGGCTTTAAGCGGCGAAACACGACTTTTTAGTAATTACTAAAATGAGAATTTCAAAAATAATAATTACCACTCATAGTGATTAAACGGACGAGTTTATTTAAAACAAATGACGTAAAAAAAGGTTTAAAGTTTTATGAAAAATTGAAATATTTAATTAAAAACAGGGGTTTCTATAAGAAATTTCAAAGTTTCCAACATCCCAATGGTGGGCTCCTTGTATTGATCACGCAAATTTCTGAAACTTTCAGCGCTCCTAGTTGCTAAACGGTATAGTTCGTCAAAACAAAACCAGGAGTAAAAAAGTCTTACAATTCCATGTTATAATCAAATCCATAATAAAATACCCCCGCAGCAGATCTGCGTACTCAGCGAAATTCCAAATCAATAATAATAATAAAATATGACAAGTTTTATAAAAATCTGTTCATAAACATGAGAACTATTTGCCTATTCTCCATAAGATTAACATGGGAAAGAGTGTGCAGGTTAGCAGCTGTGAGGAACACTGAAAGTAGTCATTTATACCATAAATAATTTTTATTTTAACCAATTATACCAAGTTTCATCAACATCTGTCCATAAATAAAGGAGTTTGCCTATTCCCTATATGATTTATATGGGAAAGGAGTATGCAGGTTTGCTGCCATGATAAACACATAAACTATGATTTTTAAGCATAAAAGGATAGATCTCAACCACATGAAACTAAATAACACGTTTCATAAAAATATATTGATTAATATGGGAAATATTAATTTTTCCCTATCCTCCATAAGATTAACATTGGAGCCCCACAATACAACGTACTGTGTTTAGATTTTTTTATATCTCGGTAACCGTTGGAGATAGAGAAAAGCTTTGAGGAACTTAATTGTGTAGTTTTTTAAGCTGATTCCAATGGTGAATAAAATTGGTAATTTTTACAAATTACATGTGAAAAACGCAAAAACCCCCTTTTGGGGTACAAAACCCCCCAAACTACCCGTTTCCATTGACCGATATGTCTGGTTTACGAACTCGTCCGAGTATTTGTAGGAACACACGTCTCTACCAAATTTGGGCTCGATCGGACCATTTTTACGAGAGTTATCGTGCTAACAGACACATATATACATATATATCTATCTATCTATCTATATATATATATATATATATATATATATATATATATATAAATTTTAACGACTATTGTTTTTGGACTCTGGGCACCTAAAGACGAGAGGAAAACTTTATAGAACTAAATTGTGTAGTTTTTAAACTGATTCTAATGGTTAAAGATAAAATCAAATTTTTTAAAAATTACATATTAAATTCAGAAAACTTAGTTTTTTTTACAAACCCCCCCCCAAACTTCCCTTTCAGATTGACCGATATGTCTGGTTTACGAACTCGTCTGAGGAAATGTAGAGATACATGTCTCTACCGATTTTGGTCTTGATTTTAACGACTATTGTTTTTGGACTCTGGGCACCTAAAGACGAGAAAATAACATGGTCTCGGGCTTAAGTCTTACCATAAGACCTACGGTAATAGCTTCTTCCCTATGGGAAATTCGCTAAAACAGGGGTTCTCATTGGAAATTTCGAAGTCGACCGCCATTTTGGAAAATGGCGGCCATATTTAGAAAAACAAAATCAATATTTTAATCGCTTAAAAAATTAAAGAATGTTTTCCATTTAATGTTTTCTCTAAATCTTTTTTTAGATTTAGAATTTGGATATTTGTTTAGAGGCAACCATTGGGATATCGTTTCCGATATCCCAATGGTGAGTTGATCACCTTGTATAACCTAAGCCTATTACTATTTTATAATTTAGTTTCATCTTAACATGCCTTTAAAAGTCCCAGGCATTGTTGTAATACTCGTGACCTAAATCGGAACGACGTGGCAGATGAATAAAACATCGGACTCTTTAGTAACTGATTTAAAAATGTTATTATCAAATATAACTTAAAAATATATTTTCTTTCAAATGATATATCAAGGGATATAGGGTTTAGTACAAATCATTAATGTTAGTTTCAGTTTTAACTGACACCTTGTTATAATGGCTTTAAAATACTTTTTTAGCGAATTTCCCATAGGGATGAAGCTATTACCGTAGGTCTCATGGTAAGACTTAAGCCCGAGACCATGTTATTTTCTCGTCTTTAGGTGCCCAGAGTCCAAAAACAATAGTCGTTAAAATCAAGACCAAAATCGGTAGAGACATGTATCTCTACATTTCCTCAGACGAGTTCGTAAACCAGACATATCGGTCAATCTGAAAGGGAAGTTTGGGGGGGGGGTTTGTAAAAAAAACTAAGTTTTCTGAATTTAATATGTAATTTTTAAAAAATTTGATTTTATCTTTAACCATTAGAATCAGTTTAAAAACTACACAATTTAGTTCTATAAAGTTTTCCTCTGTCTCCAATGGTTACCAAGATATAAAAAAATTTAGACACAGTACGTTGTACTTTGGGGCTCCAATGTTAATCTAATGAAGGATACAGAAAAATTAATATTTCACTTATTAACCAATATTTTTAGATGAAACTTCATATTTAGCTTCATGTGGTTGAGGTTCATCCATCTATGTTTAAAAATAATAGCTTATGTGTTTGTCATGGCAGCAAACCTGCACACTCTTTCCCATGTCAATCTTATGGAGAATAGACTAATAATTCTTATGTTTATGGACAGATTTTTATAAAACTTGTAACATATTATTATTATTGATTTGGAATTTCGCTGAGTACGTAGGTCTGCTGCGTCGGGGATATATTATAAAATCTTATGATTTTTTAGCTCCTAAATTGTTTAGCACTCTTCAAGATGAAATTAAACAATCAAGTAATATTTTAGTTTATGTAAAAGAGTTTAAAGGTACTTAGATACTTAGATTAGATTAGATACTTATATTATACTTAGTATGGCTTCTTAGTTTAGGTGAAGAAGATTTTTTGTTTAATATGGCTATCTAAAGGGGGGTTTGTACCCCAAAAATGGTTTTTTCGTTTTACCCATGTAATTATTAAAAATTTTTAGATTTTATCTTTCACCATTAGAATCAGTTTAAAAAACTGCACAGTTAAATTTCTTAAAGTATTTCTCTATCTCCAACGGTTTCCGAGATATTAAAAATTTTAAACACAGTACGTTTTATTTTGGTGCTCCAATGATAATATTATGGGGGATAACGAAAAATAAATATTTCACTTATCAAATTACACTTTTGTATGAAAATTGACATTTAGCTTCATGTGGTTGAGATTCCGTCATTTATGCTTAAAAATCATAGTTTATGTGTTTAACAAGGCAGCTAACCTGCATTCTCTTTTCCCATGTTAATCATATAGTGAATAGGGAAACTCCTTTATTTATGGGCAGATATTGATGAAACTTGATTTGCAAGGTCAAAATAAAATTGTTACGCTATAAATGCCTTTTTTAGTGTTCCTCACAGCAGAAAACCTGCATACACTTGACCATGTTAATGTTACGGAGAATAGGCAAATACTCTAGCTCCCTCAAATTGGAAACTCAAAGGACTCCCATGTAATCAAACTCCTTCATTTTTATCCAGATTATGATACAACTTGGTAAAAGGTCAAGATAAAAAAAGTTTATGGTAAAATCCCTACTTTCAGTGTTCCTCAAAGCAGCAAACCTGCATATTCTTTTCCATGTTAATGTTACGGAGAATAGGCAAATACTCTAGCCGGAGCTTGGCCGGGAGTGTAGGGGAACTTATGAACAGGTATTGATTGATCAATCTTCTCATACACATGTATTTTTAGTGTCATATTATTGAGGTGGAAATTCTCTGAGTGCAGGTCTGCTTCGATGGGGGTATTTACAGCAATTTACTTCGTGGAAGTTTTATTTTAAATCCCTTTATGTACACTATTTATTGAGTAAACAACTATTATCAATATTCGCGTAAGTAACAAATTAAAAAAATACCCCCGTCGCAGCAGACCTGCGTACTCAGCGAATTTCCAAATCAATAATATAATAATAATAATATACGACAAGTCAAGTGGTCAAAATCTGTCGATGAACATGAGAATTATTTGCCTATTCTCCATAAGATTAACATGGGGAAGAGTGTGCAGGTTTGCTGCTGTGAGGAACACTGAGAGTAGGCATTTATACCTTCAAAAGCATTTATTTTTAACATTTATACAACTTTCATCAACATCTGTCCATAAATAAAGGGGTTTGCCTATTATCCATATGATTAACATGGGAAAAGAGTATGCAGGTTTGCTGCCATGATAAACACATAAACTATGATTTTTAAGCATAAATGGATGAACCTCAACCACATAAAGCTAAATATAAATTTTTATCCAAAAATATTGGTTAATAAGTGAAATATTAATTATTCCTTATCCTCCATAAGATTAACATTTGAGCCTCAAAATACAACGTACTGTGATTAGATTTTGTTATATCTCGGTAACCGTTGGAGATAGAGAAAAACTTTAAGGAACTTAATTGTGTAGTTTTAAGCTGATTTTAATGGTGAAAGATTAAATCTAAAAATCTTTTAAACTACATATGAAAAACGCAAAAAAACCCATTTTGGGGTTCAAAACCCCCCCAAACTACCCGTTCCCATTGACCGATATGTCTGGTTTACGAACTCGTCCCTACCAAATTTGGTCTCGATCGGACCAGTTTTACGAGAGTTATCGTGTTCACACACACACACACACACACACACACACACACACACACACACACACACACACACACACACACACACACACACACACACACACACACACACACACACACACACACACACACACACACACACACACACACACACACACACACACACACACACACACACACACACACACACACACACACACATATATATATATAAATTTTAACGACTATTGTTTTTGGTCTCTACGCACCTAAAGAAGAAAAAATAACTTGGTCCCGGGCTTAAGTCTTACCATGAGACCTACACGGTAATAGCTATGGGAAATTATATTATAGCCCTAATTAATTAATAGGGCTATAATTAATTATAGCCCTATGGGAAATTCGCTAATAGAACAAGTGTGTGTATTTTAATAAAAACAATTATTCAGTTACAGTTACATATACATAATAACGTCCGGTAGCTTCACCAGGCTGAATAGATCATTTAGACTGGTCAGATTGAATAATCTTGGTTTCAATAGGAAACAGGTAGACTGTAGTGGTTGTACTGAAAGTATTTTTTTCAGAAGATCAAATGTGTTGTGGGTTAAGCAGAGTACTTCGAAGAATGAAAGCTACATTGTAGTGTCTCATTAAGTTACTTCCAAATTAAGAAAACATTTGTAACTCAATTTCCTCAATTTATCTCCTTTCTTGTTTGGTTATTATATATTATAGTACAAACCATAAATTAAGCTGTTTCTTGAACTATTGTCCTTTGGTATGTTCTGTGATATGATTAGAGAAAGATTTTCTTAGCATATTTAACGACTGATTGATGTTATTTGTGGCAGGTGTTAAATCCCCACTTGTTTAGCCTATTGAATCGATATTCACCCATTATATGTTCAGTGAAGTTATTCTCCGGCGTGTATCATATGTTGAAATTACTCATAAAACCAAATAGCCAACGGTAGTCTGAAGCTCCTACATCATCGACGGCTGAAGACACTACAAGAGGTGTTATCAACTCTCTTGGGATATTACCACTATTTACCTGATTATATAGCAGGTGATAAACGTAAGATTGCAAGAAGAATATTAATATTGGAATCACTAGCTCCAAAGTTGTTATTATAATGTTTCGTCTTCCCAATATTTCACATTTCCAGGTCAATATTAACATCTTTCTACAAAAAGCCGTCAATGTTATTTCATTATAGGTTATATTTATATTTTTCAGTAAAGGCACTGTTCTAATATTTGAAAAATTTCTAATATATAAAAGTTAGGTACAGTACTTTGTAATTTCGTATTGTTTCCAATTAAAATGTAAACGTATTTCATAGTGAGAGCAATACTCGAAATAAATATAATTGTTGTAATAGGATTATGTGGACATTGAAACGTTATTTTATAAAACTGTAAAAATGTTTATATATATATATATATATTTTATTATTTAGATCAAAACACAGACCTAAGAAACTAAATTCCTTTAACACGAAGGGTTTTTACGTAACTCACGGGAAAAAATTTAACACTTTATAAATAATAAAAAATAATATTTTACTAAGTCCGAATCAGACAGTTTAGAGGCTTTAAAAAAAATCCAATGCAAGTTGTATTTTACGCACCTTAAAACTTCTAACCACATTTTAGCTCTCATAACCGTCAAGCTATACAACATTTTATAGACTCACGCTGACGTGATATTGCAGTTGAAACTGTCCATGAGAAAACTCTACATATTTACCTCGAGTGAAATAAACCAAAGAGGGTTAACCAGGGGAAAATTTTAAGTAATATGGCTAACGAATTTTGTAAAGTAACATAGGATAAATACACTAACAATGTGAAATAAAGTTGCACGTTAAAGCTTTATCCATCCATATATATATATAAGATTTTTTGAAACTCCTAAAGGGCTCTGCCCTACAGAGGGTCATAGTCCTTTACTTTTTGCTTCCTGTAATGTAGCATACAATTGTAGGAACATTCAAAACTCTACATTTTAACTCTTACGTATTAACAGAGACCAAAAAGTGTTTTTTTTAATTTGACACAAAGTAATGAATGGGTTATTTATGTATAATTTTTGATATATCGTCATTAAGCACGACCAGAGAAATCAGTATTGTTATCAATTTCTCGATTAATTTTTTATCATTCCGTCCTATAAAAATTGTGTGAACACTGAATGAGACTTCAAGAGACTAAGTAAGTACAGTGGAGTGAATTAATCACATTCTAATTACATTTCTTGAATGTAGTTAGGCTGTAGAGTATTATAATAGAAAAGTAGTCAGACCATTCTCATATCATATTTACTTGCCATCCAACTTGGTGACGAGATTATGGAGTATCACTACACCATAGATATATGTAATAATTAATAAACAAGGCCTAAACAATGACCTTTAACTGTAACACACTTTTCCTGTGGTAAGAAAATTTATGCAACAAAACAAAGCATATAATTGTTATTTTAGGTTTTCTAAGCACTTCGTCATTTTTATCTTTTTATGGCGAACGGCCCAAAGCATAGTCTTATTACTATTTTACGTTGACCTTTTGATATGAAGCATCATTCCAGATTAGACTCTTGCGGGATTGGATCCTGTGATCTTATGATCAGTTTTGAAGGCAGACACTGGAATTACTTAGCCAGCTACCTAGACAACAATGATTTATACTACAGATTTTTAATGTTATTTTATTTTAATTATCAAGTATAAAACCAGTAATAAAATCAAAGGAATCAGGGAATAGCTATTAAACTATTTCGTTTTCGTAATGTGATATAGAGAGCGTCTGTTTTACTCCAGCTGTCAGAGGTAGCGGAGGTAACGAGAACGACCGGCCCTGTCCCCACGCCACTCCCAGCGGGTGGTGATGATTTCTGGAGCACCTTCTTTATGACGTCACGTTTTGGTGTCAATGGGCCTTGGGTGATAACTCTATCTGATAAGAAATACCACTTTGTTTTGTTGAATAGCTAGTGTGTAGAAATATTTGAAACATGTCCATATAAAAGTTAGGTACAGTAGTTTGTAATTTTGTATTGTTTCCAATTTAAATGTAAACGAATTTCATAGTAAGAACAAAACTCGAAATAAATATAATTGTAATTTTGAATGCATTACCTTATATTTTTGACATGGATATGTCTTAGCTCTGGAGGGAGGGTGTTGGTGATTTGTAAGATGGAAAACATGTGACAGGTTTTCATAGAAACTACCAGAGCTATTTTACAGAATTTTTAATATAAAAGAATAAGAACAGCTAGCTGTTTAGATTAACTGAAACCCGCCCTTTTCAACATATCATCCGGATCATATCATATCATAGTAAATACAATTATCTAACCTATTCCCCATAGGGAAGTAAATACAATTATTTTTCTTTATTTTTCCTAATATTTCATACAAAGCCTAAGTGTTAATAATAAATAAATAGGTGTATAATCTTTAACTGTGTGAAAATGGATCGGCCCAGCGACTATACGAGTAGTATTTGGTCTATGTGGTGATGTGTACATGTTTACAGCTATGATGCTATAAATACAAACTTCAGTTATTTAGGAATATTTTTCACCAGTAATAAAGTGAAGTACCAGTTCACAATTTTTTTACTTCCCTGTTGAAAATAGTTTAGATCATGGATATGTCAAAAGGAAATGTTTTCAGATATTCTAATCAGCTGTTCTTATTATTCTTATAAATAAAAAAATTCAATATAATAGCTCTAGGAGTTTCTTTATTCTTTTTGAAACCGGTTTCAAATTTTCATCTTGCAAATTGTCAACCCCCCCCCAGAGCTATATCCAGCCCAGAGCTATATCTAGCTCGACAGAGCCGACAGATTGTTCGTATATCGTAAGAACTTATTCCACGAAACACTTTTCACCACCACCAAATTAGGTAGCAGAAGTGTTAATGTTTCATAACAGTTGTCATAAGGAAGAGAAAAGATTACTATTCTGAAATAATAAAATAACTCTGAACATCATTCTATTCTCTTTATTTAATATTTAATAATGTACTGTGTGTATTAAGAGTTATAAGTGAATAGTAGTAGCTTTGTATATTCGTATACAAAAGCCACATATATATCTATTCAATTTGGGACCCACAAACAGATACCCCACTCAAAGGGGAAATTAGATAGATGTAAAGTAGTTGTATAAACACGGTCTGCATTAATGAGAGAGACCGATATGTTTACTGGACCCGCTTGTGTACTTACAAAATACAGGATCCAATAATTGTGAGAACAACTCTTCAGGGCAAAAACTAACGTCCGTTAAACGTAGAGCACCCCATTTACATTCGAAAGCTTCTAAAACTTGAATTTTAATAGAACCTGTTTAGGCCACTTAATTTCATCAAGAAACCGGAAAAATTATTTGAAATACTCCTTTGATTACATTAAGAAGCTAATACAATGACATATCATCTAACCTATTTGATATAAGCTTAGCTGTCATCAAAATATACTGTAACAATGAACAGCTTCGAAGGTATGGACAAGTTTTAGAAAACGGCCAAACAAAGTTTCCGGTTAACTGAAAACCCTTGTTCTTGTGAGTAAACTTCTAGTGTAAAATTATGTTTTCCGATATAAACTTTAGTGCTCACTCTAAGGGATTGATTATTTTTAACACTGAAACTACTTTATATATTCTAAGTTCAATGTGATAAGTTAAATCATATACAGGGCTTTTATAGCTCTTTTACAAAATTTCCAGATATTTTTGGATAAAACAAACTGCGTACCGTTTGTTTGCTTATCTATTAGATTTAATAAACAAGGATTTTTCGAATATGAATCAGCTCTAGAAAATATTGCTACATTTATTAGTTTTAGTGTTTTAAGTAATCTACCATGCGGGAATACAGGTCCAATATACTCGTATATTCTTGATACATGGAATTCTAAATATTTGATCTACTGTACATTCTTTCGTTACCAGTCAGTAATTGATTATTTTTACCGAAACGTGTCTTCAACTGGAAGAACATGTATTAAATTTGCCATGAATGGTTTACTAATGAGGATGTGCCTGTTTGCTAATACCTGTAATCTTAATTTGGAAGTTTGCGTTACATGTTTATATACGCTAATGGAATGAGCTCTTAAAAGAGAACATGTTAACAACTTTATTTTATTTAAAATAAATATGGAGGTCTTCAAAAACTTACAATTTAGTAGACGTAAAACCAATGAAGGGGAAATATAAAATTTGGACCACTTTTGTATAAAAGAGATGGTTAACATCTCATACACAGAAGTAGATTGTTTTAATTTTCAGCTAATTATGTATAAACCGGATAGAAATTCTGTTTAAGATAAGTGGTTTTACTATTATTCATAATAGTTATAGTTAAATGAGATAATTTATAAATAAAATGACATGTAGTTTTGAAAATTTACGTTAGTTTACTTTTAAGGTAACACCTAAAATAAAAAAAAATTCCTTCGGTCATCCAATGTTATTCTAGTATAGTTGAAATGGTATTTATTTATAGTAAGGAGCAGGAATGATTCTTTTAAGAAACTGATTTCAGCAACAATTACACCTTCCTTTAGATTAGAAAACCATCCTGATGAGATGAACACTAAAACACTCAACATGCTATCATCTTACATCGTTTGCAATAATAATTTAAAGTGAGGGCTCATTATGAAAAATCCTCGTGGTCACGTTTGTATTGAAGTATTAAAGTGACTATTTAAAGCTTACAAAAGTCTTTGTTTCTTCAAAATGTTTTGAAATTACCTTCCTAACTTTGCTTTTATGGTATTGCTAGCCCTATTATTAATTTTTTGGGTTTTAACAATATATAAGTAAAGAATTATATCTCGACCTTTAGTAGTGTAACTGAATCCAATAAGTTGATTTGTATAATTCATATTATTTAATTTTCATATATATCCTAAAACGATTAAGTTACTTATAAATATTATTTTTCAACGAGCCCACAGATGATAGAGATAGAGAATAAATAGTGCTACTTTGAGTTGCACTATACCAGTAATTTAACAAAACACCCATGTTATCAGATGCGTATTTTTGTTATTTATATGTAATGGTTTCAAAAATAGTTGACATTTTAAATGAAATTTCATAAGTTAAATAACTTTGATTCAATTTTAACTTCTATACGTTTATAAATACGTTTATCAAACTACTAAATTATCCTTGTATATATTTCATAACTAATCTGGCACCATCAACTGATTGAGGCTGTTATTCTTAGGCCTACTACGCAGTTTTACAAAGATTCATATAACTTCCAGTTAAGGTTAGCATACTATCACCATGCTAGGAGGTATAGCAATCGAAAAAGGAGTATTTTCCAAGACAATTAAAAAAAAAATTTCATTCTTATAAATATAATATCAACTTACGTAAATATAAACTCTTGTAAGCAATTATTTATTTTCTATCTCAAAGAAGTTGAAGTTCTATTTCGCCATATTTCTCGCCTTGGCTTGATTAAATTAAATTAAATTGTCACTTAAAAAGTATCCGAACATCTGCTTTATTTAGTTCACTTAAAAACAAATTAAGGAAGCATCTGCTGCTAAATAATTAATTTGAAGGTAAAACTTTCTCGGACAGATCCTATATTCACTTTAATGAAGTATATCCAAAAATAAATACTTTAATTTACCGAAAATACATTCGACCATGACGATTATACATTTTATTAAATATGAAAAATGTTTTACAAAGATATGTAACAAACATCGGAGAACTGTTTCTAGGGACAGGTAAAACTTAAGACCTGAAATCTTTAAAATTATATTTTGTTTACTGTATGTAAGTTTGATTATAACATTCATATTTCTAAAATAACTTGACCACTCTTAATGAACTGTGGCTGCATATTCTTCCTAGTAGTTTATCTTTAACAAAACATAATTTACCCGCCAAATTTGTAAATCATATTTTGAAATGGAATTTCAAGTGTTTATTTTTGCTAGACGAGAACATTAAATCATGAACATGCTGATTATGTGCTTAGCTATAGTAAAAAGGATTTCGTCAGTTGAGTTTTTTCGTGTATTAATTAGAAGTCATAAATCATCTTTATTCGTTCAAGATACAAATAATATTTGAACACGTCATACAATAAATAATACAATGATACATTAAACAAAATAAATACATATAATAAAATATTTAACATAAAATATGTGAGAGAGGGAGGTCACCTAACATCACTTATCACATAGGGACACAATTCCAGGAAGTGTTCTTTAATTTTTTTTTAATTTTTAACATTGGTAATTTTTCTTATTTGGAGAGACAGTTTATTATATATTTTGAGACAAGTATAATAGGGTCCCCTTTCATGCTTTGCTTTTAAGTGATTTGTCACTGACAGCATGGCCCTTGATCTTGTTGGGTACAGATGTTATGTCTTGTTTGGTCCGTTAGTCACAAAAACCGACCAGTTCTGTTTGACAAAAACACAGACCTCGTATCCAACAAGACCGGCGAAAGTTAAAATTTTGAGATTCTTAAATAGTGGGCGGCAAGAGTCCGTTCTTCTTACACCACCCATCACCCTCAGACACCATTTTTAAAGAACAAAAACCCTACGGAAATTTTGAACACTCGAGAAACCCCAGAATATAACACTGTATCTAAGAATTAACTCTACATGTGAAAAATAAGCTACACGGAGGATCTCGACACTGCAGACCTTAGCAAGACGGCCAAAAACATAACACATTAGCTTTATTCTATTGCAAACGTGGTCCACGTGGGAGCACCAGGTCAATCCACTGTCAACGTGCATTCAAAGAAATCTATGAGAGGTGACTTCAACTATTTTATTATTGTGTAATGTTATTTTGTCAGAAATGTTTTTCCACAAGAAAAATCAATGAAGTTAGTTTTGCTTATATTTAATTCTGATCGTTCTCTATATCAGCTATTTATTTAAAAACTATTCTATTTATTTGGCCATCACTTCATTTCAATAGAACCAAAATAATGAAATCTAAAGCAGCAGCATATCAGAAGAGAGCAAAATGCAGTTTTTCGGATCGCCTGCTATTCGGATGAGGCCGATTAAAGTGAAAAACAGTTATAAACAGTATACATTATTTATACCGTTGCTTAAAATACAAGTTTCAAATTTAATTTCCACAGACCTTTATTTCAAACGACCCTTATCCTGATTACGTGCCTCATTATATTTCCCAGAATCTATGTTTTAATTAACCGCATTTCATGGTTACAGTAACAGTGCAATAATAAGATAAATGTTTATCTAATGTTTATCCCATGTTTACCGCTATTTCTGCATAAGAGGGATATAACACCGGAAACCTCAAAATACTCTATTTACTCTTAGTAATTATTTTTAAAAAGCTAAATATACTATTAAATTTACTGTTATACTCAAGAATATCTTACAGAATTTTTACTTTCCTAAAAATTAACATTCCATCTTTTGGTTGAGAGTTAAACTTTTAGTAATATTTTTTTCGAGCATTACTTATTTAATCATTTATATTTGGCAAACTTGTACAAGTTTCATTAGTTAAACGTAACTTTTTTAATTTAGTCAGGATATAAAAATGTTTTAAAACACTATTAGGCAGTATCTAGAATGGCTTTGACTAAATAATCCCTTAAACTAGTATTTAATACAAATAAATATTCATAAAAAGGATGGGAAAACTCAGAAACACCTTGCCGTTGTTAGTAATGTATTACTTCAAAATCAACAAAAAAGATAACCAATAAAAATATTAAGTCCAGACCAAGTAAAAAATTGATCGGTAGTGTGGTAGCCGTACTGTATCACTAGACCGCGACAAAATTTTACACATGGCCGGCAGTGTAGTTGCCGTACTGTATCACTAGACCGCGACAAAATTTTACAAATGGCCCAGTGTGGTAGCCGTACTGTATCACTAGACCGCGACAAAATTTTACAAATGGCCCAGTGTGGTAGCCGTACTGTATCACTAGACCGCGACGAGTTTTTACAAATGGCCCAGTGTGGTAGCCGTACTGTATCACTAGACCGCGACGAGTTTTTACAAATGGCCCAGTGTGGTAGCCGTACTGTATCACTAGACCGCGACGAGTTTTTACAAATGGCCCAGTGTGGTAGCCGTACTGTATCCACTAGACCGCGACGAGTTTTTACAAATGGCCCAGTGTGGTAGCCGTACTGTATCCACTAGACCGCGACGAGTTTTTACAAATGGCCCAGTGTGGTAGCCGTACTGTATCCACTAGACCGCGACGAGTTTTTACGACAGTGTGGTTGTCGTACTGTATCACTAGACCGCGACAAAATTTTACACTTGGCCGGCAGTATGGTAGCCGTACTGTATCCACTAGACCACGACGATTTTTACGGCAGTGTGGTAGCCGTACTGTATCACTAGACGATTGTTTACAATTGGCTGGCAGTGTAGTAGCCGTACTGTATCCACTAAACCACGTCGAGTTTAAACAATGGACCAGTGGTAGCCGTACTGTATCACTAGACGATTGTTTACAATTGGCTGGCAGTGTGGTAGCCGTACTGTATCCACTAAACCGCGAGTTTTTACAATTGGCTGGCAGTGTAGTAGCCGTACTGTATCCACTAAACCACGTCGAGTTTTTACAATTGGACGGCAGGGTGGTAGCCGTACTGTATCCACTAAACCGCGTCGAGTTTTTACAATTGGACGGCAGGGTGGTAGCCGTACTGTATCACTAGACCGCGACGAGTTTTTACAATTGGACGACAGTGGTAGCTGTACTGTATCACTACCGCGACGAGTTTTTACAATTGGACGGCAGGGTGGTAGCCGTACTGTATCACTAACCGCGACGAGTTTTTACAATTGGACGGCAGTGGTAGCCGTACTGTATCACTAGACGATTGTTTACAATTGGCTGGCAGTGTGGTAGCCGTACTGTATCCACTAAACCACGTCGAGTTTAAACAATTGGACGGCAGGGTGGTAGCCGTACTGTATCCACTAAACCGCGTCAAGTTTTTACAATTGGACGGCAGGGTGGTAGCCGTACTGTATCCACTAAACCACGTCGAGTTTTTACAATTGGACGGCAGTGTAGTAGCCGTACTGTATCCACTAACCGCGTCGAGTTTTTACAATCGGACGGCAGGGTGGTAGCCGTACTGTATCCACTAAACCGCGACGAGTTTTTACAATTGGACGGCAAGGTGGTAGCCGTACTGTATACACTAAACCACGACGAGTTTTTACAATTGGACGGCAGTGTGGTAGCTGTACTGTATCACTGGACCGCGACGAGTTTTTACAATTGGACGGCTGGGTGGTAGCTGTACTGTATCACTGGACCGCGACGAGTTTTTACAATTGGACGGCAGGGTGGTAGCTGTACTGTATACACTAAACCACGACGAGTTTTTACAATTGGACGGCAGGGTGGTAGCTGTACTGTATCCACTAAACCACGACGAGTTTTTACAATTGGACGGCAGGGTGGTAGCTGTACTGTATACACTAAACCACGACGAGTTTTTACAATAGGACGGCAGGGTGGTAGCTGTACTGTATACACTAAACGCGACGAGTTTTTTACAATTGGACGGCAGGGTGGTAGCTGTACTGTATACACTAAACCACGACGAGTTTTTACAATTGGACGGCAGGGTGGTAGCTGTACTGTATCACTGGACCGCGACGAGTTTTTACAATTGGACGGCAGGGTGGTAGCTGTACTGTATACACTAATCCGCGACGAGTTTTTACAATTGGACGGCAGGGTGGTAGCCGTACTGTATCCACTAAACCACGACGAGTTTTTACAATTGGACGGCAGGGTGGTAGCTGTACTGTATCACTGGACCGCGACGAGTTTTTACAATTGGACGGCAGGGTGGTAGCTGTACTGTATACACTAAACCGCGACGAGTTTTTACAATTGGACGGCAGGGTGGTAGCTGTACTGTATACACTAAACCACGACGAGTTTTTACAATTGGACGGCAGGGTGGTAGCTGTACTGTATACACTAAACCACGACGAGTTTTTACAATTGGACGGCAGGGTGGTAGCTGTACTGTATCACTGGACCGCGACGAGTTTTTACAATTGGACGGCAGGGTGGTAGCTGTACTGTATCACTGGACCGCGACGAGTTTTTACAATTGGACGGCAGGGTGGTAGCTGTACTGTATACACTAAACCACGACGAGTTTTTACAATTGGACGGCAGGGTGGTAGCTGTACTGTATACACTAAACCACGACGAGTTTTTACAATTGGACGGCAGGGTGGTAGCTGTACTGTATCACTAAACCGCGACGAGTTTTTACAATTGGACGGCAGGGTGGTAGCTGTACTGTATCACTGGACCGCGACGAGTTTTTACAATTGGACGGCAGGGTGGTAGCTGTACTGTATCCACTAAACCACGACGAGTTTTTACAATTGGACGGCAGGGTGGTAGCTGTACTGTATCCACTAAACCGCGACGAGTTTTTACAATTGGACGGCAGGGTGGTAGCTGTACTGTATACACTAAACCGCGACGAGCTTTTACAATTGGACGGCAGGGTGGTAGCTGTACTGTATCACTGGACCGCGACGAGTTTTTACAATTGGACGGCAGGGTGGTAGCTGTACTGTATACACTAAACCGCGACGAGTTTTTACAATTGGACGGCAGGGTGGTAGCTGTACTGTATCCACTAAACCACGACGAGTTTTTACAATTGGACGGCAGGGTTAGCTGTACTGTATACACTAAACCACGACGAGTTTTTACAATTGGACGGCAGGGTGGTAGCTGTACTGTATACACTAAACCGCGACGAGTTTTTACAATTGGACGGCAGGGTGGTAGCTGTACTGTATACACTAAACCGCGACGAGTTTTTACAATTGGACGGCAGGGTGGTAGCTGTACTGTATACACTAAACCGCGACGAGTTTTTACAATTGGACGGCAGGGTGGTAGCTGTACTGTATACACTAAACCACGACGAGTTTTTACAATTGGACGGCAGGGTGGTAGCTGTACTGTATCACTGGACCGCGACGAGTTTTTACAATTGGACGGCAGGGTGGTAGCTGTACTGTATACACTAAACCACGACGAGTTTTTACAATTGGACGGCAGGGTGGTAGCTGTACTGTATCACTGGACCGCGACGAGTTTTTACAATTGGACGGCAGGGTGGTAGCTGTACTGTATCACTGGACCGCGACGAGTTTTTACAATTGGACGGCAGGGTGGTAGCTGTACTGTATCACTGAACCGCGACGAGTTTTTACAATTGGACGGCAGGGTGGTAGCTGTACTGTATACACTAAACCACGACGAGTTTTTACAATTGGACGGCAGGGTGGTAGCTGTACTGTATACACTAAACCACGACGAGTTTTTACAATTGGACGGCAGGGTGGTAGCTGTACTGTATACACTAAACCACGACGAGTTTTTACAATTGGACGGCAGGGTGGTAGCTGTACTGTATCCACTAAACCGCGACGAGTTTTTACAATTGGACGGCAGGGTGGTAGCTGTACTGTATCCACTAAACCGCGACGAGCTTTTACAATTGAACGGCAGGGTGGTAGCTGTACTGTATCACTAATCCGCGACGAGTTTTTACGATTGGACGGCAGGGTGGTAGCTGTACTGTATACACTAAACCACGACGAGTTTTTACAATTGGACGGCAGGGTGGTAGCTGTACTGTATCACTAAACCGCGACGAGTTTTTACAATTGAACGGCAGGGTGGTAGCTGTACTGTATACACTAAACCACGACGAGTTTTTACAATTGGACGGCAGGGTGGTAGCTGTACTGTATCACTGAACCGCGACGAGTTTTTACAATTGGACGGCAGGGTGGTAGCTGTACTGTATACACTAAACCGCGACGAGTTTTTACAATTGGACGGCAGGGTGGTAGCTGTACTGTATCTACTAAACCGCGACGAGTTTTTACAATTGGACGGCAGGGTGGTAGCTGTACTGTATACACTAAACCGCGACGAGTTTTTACAATTGGACGGCAGGGTGGTAGCTGTACTGTATCCACTAAACCGCGACGAGTTTTTACAATTGGACGGCAGGGTGGTAGCTGTACTGTATACACTAATCCGCGACGAGTTTTTACAATTGGACGGCAGGGTGGTAGCCGTACTGTATCCACTAAACCACGACGAGTTTTTACAATTGGACGGCAGGGTGGTAGCTGTACTGTATACACTAAACCACGACGAGTTTTTACAATTGGACGGCAGGGTGGTAGCTGTACTGTATCACTAAACCGCGACGAGTTTTTACAATTGGACGGCAGGGTGGTAGCTGTACTGTATCACTGGACCGCGACGAGTTTTTACAATTGGACGGCAGGGTGGTAGCTGTACTGTATACACTAAACCACGACGAGTTTTTACAATTGGACGGCAGGGTGGTAGCTGTACTGTATCACTGAACCGCGACGAGTTTTTACAATTGGACGGCAGGGTGGTAGCTGTACTGTATACACTAAACCACGACGAGTTTTTACAATTGGACGGCAGGGTGGTAGCTGTACTGTATCACTGGACCGCGACGAGTTTTTACAATTGGACGGCAGGGTGGTAGCTGTACTGTATCACTAAACCGCGACGAGTTTTTACAATTGGACGGCAGGGTGGTAGCTGTACTGTATACACTAAACCGCGACGAGCTTTTACAATTGGACGGCAGGGTGGTAGCTGTACTGTATCACTGGACCGCGACGAGTTTTTACAATTGGACGGCAGGGTGGTAGCTGTACTGTATACACTAAACCGCGACGAGCTTTTACAATTGGACGGCAGGGTGGTAGCTGTACTGTATCACTGGACCGCGACGAGTTTTTACAATTGGACGGCAGGGTGGTAGCTGTACTGTATACACTAAACCACGACGAGTTTTTACAATTGGACGGCAGGGTGGTAGCTGTACTGTATACACTTAACCACGACGAGTTTTTACAATTGGACGGCAGGGTGGTAGCTGTACTGTATCACTGGACCGCGACGAGTTTTTACAATTGGACGGCAGGGTGGTAGCTGTACTGTATCACTGGACCGCGACGAGTTTTTACAATTGGACGGCAGGGTGGTAGCTGTACTGTATCCACTAAACCGCGACGAGTTTTTACAATTGGACGGCAGGGTGGTAGCTGTACTGTATCCACTAAACCGCGACGAGCTTTTACAATTGGACGGCAGGGAAGTAGCTGTACTGTATCACTGGACCGCGACGAGTTTTTACAATTGGACGGCAGGGTGGTAGCTGTACTGTATCCACTAAACCGCGACGAGTTTTTACAATTGGACGGCAGGGTGGTAGCTGTACTGTATCACTGGACCGCGACGAGTTTTTACAATTGGACGGCAGGGTGGTAGCTGTACTGTATCACTGGACCGCGACGAGTTTTTACAATTGGACGGCAGGGTGGTAGCTGTACTGTATCCACTAAACCACGACGAGTTTTTACAATTGGACGGCAGGGTGGTAGCTGTACTGTATCCACTAAACCACGACGAGTTTTTACAATTGGACGGCAGGGTGGTAGCTGTACTGTATACACTAAACCACGACGAGTTTTTACAATTGGACGGCAGGGTGGTAGCTGTACTGTATCACTAAACCGCGACGAGTTTTTACAATTGGACGGCAGGGTGGTAGCAGTACTGTATCACTACCGCGTCGAGTTTTTACAATTGGACGGCAGGGTGGTAGCTGTACTGTATACACTAAACCACGACGAGTTTTTACAATTGGACGGCAGGGTGGTAGCTGTACTGTATCCACTAAACCGCGACGAGTTTTTACAATTGGACGGCAGGGTGGTAGCTGTACTGTATCCACTAAACCGCGACGAGCTTTTACAATTGGACGGCAGGGAAGTAGCTGTACTGTATCACTGGACCGCGACGAGTTTTTACAATTGGACGGCAGGGTGGTAGCTGTACTGTATACACTAAACCACGACGAGTTTTTACAATTGGACGGCAGGGTGGTAGCTGTACTGTATCACTGGACCGCGACGAGTTTTTACAATTGGACGGCAGGGTGGTAGCTGTACTGTATACACTAAACCGCGACGAGCTTTTACAATTGGACGGCAGGGTGGTAGCTGTACTGTATCACTGGACCGCGACGAGTTTTTACAATTGGACGGCAGGGTGGTAGCTGTACTGTATCCACTAAACCGCGACGAGCTTTTACAATTGGACGGCAGGGTGGTAGCTGTACTGTATCACTGGACCGCGACGAGTTTTTACAATTGGACGGCAGGGTGGTAGCTGTACTGTATCCACTAAACCACGACGAGTTTTTACAATTGGACGGCAGGGTGGTAGCTGTACTGTATACACTAAACCACGACGAGTTTTTACAATTGGACGGCAGGGTGGTAGCTGTACTGTATCACTGGACCGCGACGAGTTTTTACAATTGGACGGCAGGGTGGTAGCTGTACTGTATCACTGGACCGCGACGAGTTTTTACAATTGGACGGCAGGGTGGTAGCTGTACTGTATACACTAAACCACGACGAGTTTTTACAATTGGACGGCAGGGTGGTAGCTGTACTGTATCCACTAAACCGCGACGAGTTTTTACAATTGGACGGCAGGGTGGTAGCTGTACTGTATCCACTAAACCGCGACGAGCTTTTACAATTGGACGGCAGGGTGGTAGCTGTACTGTATCACTGGACCGCGACGAGTTTTTACAATTGGACGGCAGGGTGGTAGCTGTACTGTATCCACTAAACCGCGACGAGTTTTTACAATTGGACGGCAGGGTGGTAGCTGTACTGTATACACTAAACCACGACGAGTTTTTACAATTGGACGGCAGGGTGGTAGCTGTACTGTATCACTGGACCGCGACGAGTTTTTACAATTGGACGGCAGGGTGGTAGCTGTACTGTATCACTGGAAACCGCGACGAGTTTTTACAATTGGACGGCAGGGTGGTAGCTGTACTGTATCACTGGAAACCGCGACGAGTTTTTACAATTGGACGGCAGGGTGGTAGCTGTACTGTATCCACTAAACCGCGACGAGCTTTTACAATTGGACGGCAGGGTGGTAGCTGTACTGTATCACTGGACCGCGACGAGTTTTTACAATTGGACGGCAGGGTGGTAGCCGTACTGTATCACTGGACCGCGACGAGTTTTTACAATTGGACGGCAGTGTGGTAGCCGTACTGTATCACTGGACCGCGACGAGTTTTTACAATTGGACGGCAGGGTGGTAGCTGTACTGTATCACTGGACCGCGACGAGTTTTTACAATTGGACGGCAGGGTGGTAGCTGTACTGTATACACTAAACCACGACGAGTTTTTACAATTGGACGGCAGGGTGGTAGCTGTACTGTATCACTGGACCGCGACGAGTTTTTACAATTGGACGGCAGGGTGGTAGCCGTACTGTATCACTGGACCGCGACGAGTTTTTACAATTGGACGGCAGGGTGGTAGCTGTACTGTATCACTGGACCGCGACGAGTTTTTACAATTGGACGGCAGGGTGGTAGCTGTACTGTATCACTGGACCGCGACGAGTTTTTACAATTGGACGGCAGGGTGGTAGCTGTACTGTATACACTAAACCGCGACGAGCTTTTACAATTGAACGGCAGGGTGGTAGCTGTACTGTATCACTGGACCGCGACGAGTTTTTACAATTGGACGGCAGGGTGGTGTAGCTGTACTGTATACACTAAACCACGACGAGTTTTTACAATTGGACGGCAGGGTGGTAGCTGTACTGTATACACTAAACCACGACGAGTTTTTACAATTGGACGGCAGGGTGGTAGCTGTACTGTATACACTAAACCACGACGAGTTTTTACAATTGGACGGCAGGGTGGTAGCTGTACTGTATCCACTAAACCGCGACGAGTTTTTACAATTGGACGGCAGGGTGGTAGCTGTACTGTATCCACTAAACCGCGACGAGTTTTTACAATTGGACGGCAGGGTGGTAGCTGTACTGTATACACTAAACCGCGACGAGCTTTTACAATTGGACGGCAGGGTGGTAGCTGTACTGTATCACTGGACCGCGACGAGTTTTTACAATTGGACGGCAGGGTGGTAGCTGTACTGTATCCACTAAACCACGACGAGTTTTTACAATTGGACGGCAGGGTGGTAGCTGTACTGTATACACTAAACCACGACGAGTTTTTACAATTGGACGGCAGGGTGGTAGCTGTACTGTATACACTAAACCACGACGAGTTTTTACAATTGGACGGCAGGGTGGTAGCTGTACTGTATCACTGGACCGCGACGAGTTTTTACAATTGGACGGCAGGGTGGTAGCTGTACTGTATACACTAAACCGCGACGAGTTTTTACAATTGGACGGCAGGGTGGTAGCTGTACTGTATACACTAAACCGCGACGAGTTTTTACAATTGGACGGCAGGGTGGTAGCTGTACTGTATCCACTAAACCGCGACGAGTTTTTACAATTGGACGGCAGGGTGGTAGCTGTACTGTATACACTAAACCGCGACGAGTTTTTACAATTGGACGGCAGGGTGGTAGCCGTACTGTATCCACTAAACCGCGACGAGTTTTTACAATTGGACGGCAGGGTGGTAGCTGTACTGTATACACTAAACCACGACGAGTTTTTACAATTGGACGGCAGGGTGGTAGCTGTACTGTATCACTAAACCGCGACGAGTTTTTACAATTGGACGACAGGGGTGGTAGCTGTACTGTATCACTGGACCGCGACGAGTTTTTACAATTGGACGGCAGGGTGGTAGCTGTACTGTATCACTTGACCGCGACGAGTTTTTACAATTGGACGGCAGGGTGGTAGCTGTACTGTATCCACTAAACCGCGACGAGCTTTTACAATTGGACGGCAGGGTGGTAGCTGTACTGTATCACTGGACCGCGACGAGTTTTTACAATTGGACGGCAGGGTGGTAGCTGTACTGTATCCACTAAACCGCGACGAGTTTTTACAATTGGACGGCAGGGTGGTAGCTGTACTGTATCCACTAAACCGCGACGAGTTTTTACAATTGGACGGCAGGGTGGTAGCTGTACTGTATACACTAAACCGCGACGAGTTTTTACAATTGGACGGCAGGGTGGTAGCTGTACTGTATACACTTAACCACGACGAGTTTTTACAATTGGACGGCAGGGTGGTAGCTGTACTGTATCCACTAAACCGCGACGAGTTTTTACAATTGGACGGCAGGGTGGTAGCTGTACTGTATCACTGGACCGCGACGAGTTTTTACAATTGGACGGCAGTGTGGTAGCCGTACTGTATCCACTAAACCGCGACGAGTTTTTACAATTGGACGGCAGGGTGGTAGCCGTACTGTATCACTGGACCGCGACGAGTTTTTACAATTGGACGGCAGGGTGGTAGCTGTACTGTATACACTAAACCACGACGAGTTTTTACAATTGGACGGCAGGGTGGTAGCTGTACTGTATCACTGGACCGCGACGAGTTTTTACAATTGGACGGCAGGGTGGTAGCTGTACTGTATCACTGGACCGCGACGAGTTTTTACAATTGGACGGCAGGGTGGTAGCTGTACTGTATCACTGGACCGCGACGAGTTTTTACAATTGGACGGCAGTGTGGTAGCCGTACTGTATCCACTAAACCGCGACGAGTTTTTACAATTGGACGGCAGGGTGGTAGCTGTACTGTATCACTGGACCGCGACGAGTTTTTACAATTGGACGGCAGTGTGGTAGCCGTTTTGTATCCACTAAACCGCGACGAGTTTTTACAATTGGACGGCAGGGTGGTAGCTGTACTGTATCACTGGACCGCGACGAGTTTTTACAATTGGACGGCAGTGTGGTAGCCGTACTGTATCACTGGACCGCGACGAGTTTTTACAATTGGACGGCAGGGTGGTAGCTGTACTGTATCACTGGACCGCGACGAGTTTTTACAATTGGACGGCAGGGTGGTAGCTGTACTGTATCACTGGACCGCGACGAGTTTTTACAATTGGACGGCAGTGTGGTAGCCGTACTGTATCCACTAAACCGCGACGAGTTTTTACAATTGGACGGCAGGGTGGTAGCTGTACTGTATCACTGGACCGCGACGAGTTTTTACAATTGGACGGCAGGGTGGTAGCCGTACTGTATCACTGGACCGCGACGAGTTTTTACAATTGGACGGCAGGGTGGTAGCCGTACTGTATCCACTAAACCGCGACGAGTTTTTACAATTGGACGGCAGGGTGGTAGCCGTACTGTATCACTGGACCGCGACGAGTTTTTACAATTGGACGGCAGTGTGGTAGCCGTACTGTATCACTGGACCGCGACGAGTTTTTACAATTGGACGGCAGGGTGGTAGCCGTACTGTATCACTGGACCGCGACGAGTTTTTACAATTGGACGGCAGTGTGGTAGCCGTACTGTATCACTGGACCGCGACGAGTTTTTACAATTGGACGGCAGTGTGGTAGCCGTACTATATTCACAAGTCCAAGACGAGTTTTTACAAGTTACCGGCAAAACTATTATAGTGCTTACACATAAATAAGGGACTTATTTACAACGCTGTCTGCACAGCGTTGCATGTCAGAATATTTTATTGACGTACGAAAAGTACCAGTACAAAAAAAGTACTGGTACTTTTTTACTATTTGTATTATATATACAATACGAATGTACTAAATATTTTTGCGGTAAAGTAATAAATATTTCTTTAATTTCTAGTCACTTATTATACATATTTCAATTCTAAAATCGATTAAGAAATGAAGTTTGGATTTAAATTTGACTCATTGACCATTAGGGGTTAATATCATAGCCCACAAATTGAAACTGCCTACAGTTAATACATTTACCCAACTAATATCCAAAACAGAGTCAAGGGAATGACGTGCTCATTGGTTGAACAAATATTGTAGCTACTAATATAAGGAAATACCGCACTGGTAATATTATACTGCACTGTTAAACACTTGTTACTAATCATTTATTTTAATCTGTGCATGATTAAATTATTTATTATTATTGTATAATTTATTATAAAGATAAAATGGCCTTTGAATATTGACTTATTTTTAAATATTGTAATGTTACCTTTTGTATGTCAATGTACACTCTTGTATCAAAGAATCAATTTTGCTATTACTTTATCCCCTTACAAGATGATGTACATTTTCACGGGTAAAAAGGATTGAGATAGGTTACTTTTCTCTTCGACATGAAACAAATATTCTAAAACATGAAAATTTTACTAAGAAAAAACTATATATTTGAGGTAAAAACTATTCACATTAAACTAGGTATTTAGCAATATTTTTTGGTTTTTTTAGTATTTTATACTAAACAGGATTTAAAAAACTTATAAAAACGAGTGTTTCCAACATTACTTAGTACATCAGATAGAAAATATCAGGAAAGTATACGAAATAACGTCATAGAGACAGGCATTGGGAGAAAACGTAATATCTGCCATTTCCGGCAATATTAATTTCGATCCAGCAGGTTATCTGTAAAAATAAACTTTATTTCATATTCTTCCTGAATTGTCAAAATGTAATGTAAACGGATGTTGACATTACAAATAAAAAAATTGAAACCTAGGACAGTCACGGCAGATCTTTCTTCTTCATCCCGAATTGTAAAATTTTAGTGTTCATAGCTGTCGACATTCAAGTAATTTTATGTTTTTATTCTTTGAAAATATAAACATTGATACTTAGGACGTTACCAGGGCGTAATCCGAGGGGAAAATGAACATTTTCCCCTGTGTACTATAGGCCAACGTACACAGTAACAGAAGCACGTATGCAGGCGGACGGAGAAAAAATCGCTCCCCATGTTATTAGATGTTGCATGCATCGCACATAAACGTCCGTATGTCTGCCGACGTCTGCATGCAAATGTTTACATCTAACCACATGGGGAGCTATTTTTTCTCCGTCCGTCTGCATACGTGCGTCTTTTCCTGTGTGTGTTCGCCTTAAGTGTTGCATGAGTTCAAGATCTACCCTTATATAAATTTCAAACCGGTCTGTTCAGTATTTTTTTTGGGTTTACTTGCCAAAAAAAAGCCAAAAACCCACAAACATACAGAAAACAACTCTTCTTAGATACATCTATTACATTACAATAATACATTATATTATATATACACTAAGATAGAGAATGTATTGTTTTCGTCAAAATTTTAAAATTTGAATTGAGAGATGGTATATCCATTTTGACATTCCCTGAATAAAAAAAGTGGTTTTCGGACTGTATACAAATGTCTGTCTGAATACAAATACCGATACCGCACTGATTGTCCGATTTGTATATTCTTATCAACAGTATTTCAAAGTCTATTTTTCCTCATTTGCCAACGGTTCCCATGAAACTTTGTGTGCGATGTAATGTCACATACACCAAACACCCACTAAAAAGTTTTATGTTTCCTAGGACACACATACACACAAGTGGGCGCACGAATATATAATAGTAAATACTGTAGTTCCAAAGTATTTTTCGCACTTAATCACATTTCTGTCTTTGGTTTCGCCTCGCACGTCACACGCGATTTCGCACCAGAAGCGACACTCTTGTTCCTTGAAATTTAAAGAACCATTAATTATTATCATAAAAATATATATAAATGTTAACGACTATTTTTTGGCCTCTGGGCACATGCGGCAAGTTTTTGTGGCCTCTTGTTGCAAGTACGATGAAAAATAACATGGTCCCGGGCTGAAGTATTGGCATGAGATCTACGGTAATAGCTTCTTCCCTATAAGAAATTCGCTAAATATATAACTAAAATGATATGATGATAGGACATGTTTAAATAGTTTACCTTTACTTCAATAATAACCAATAATCAATATGAAAGGTTCAAACTTGTATCTATTAGATTCACTGTAATTATAAAACTTAACTGTTGTAGGAAAAATACTCTAGCAAATTGTAATTTTTTTCTCTATGAAAATAGCTTTGAGAGGATTGTTTTAATGCATTTCGTTTACTTGTGAATAATCTAGAATTTACAATACAATTTAATTTACACACCTTACTCATTACTAAAGATTAAACTAAACATTCTAAAAAACATAGTAAAACAAATTAAGAGTGTCTTATAACTGTATCCAATTTACTTTCATATTGATACTATGTAAACGGTGGTGGTACGGTACCAGTGTTATGGGTGTGGGGGGGACTGGCCAGCCGCTGTCAGCCTGAGCGATGGATGGACCTTTCGACCAGGTGTTATGTAACTATATTACTCTCTATAAACAAATAATTTATAATGGTGGAAACATATTATAAGGAAATTAAGTCAGTGTGTGTCAACAGTTACAATTGAGAACGTACTTCTCTAACAGTAATATATACATAAAGACGAAATGCACTTGTTAATTTATAATAAAAGATCAAATTAAAACTTATGAAGCCAACAGAACATACTTAAATGCAAATCATTTCACTTTTAAATAGTACCGGTATTTAATTTCCTAGTTTACAAAATATTTATACGAGCCTAAACGTTCGGTAGCATTAAAAGAAAAATAAATTAGATTTTCTCAATGAACCAAGTAATTCACTTGCCTGTTTCAAGTGAACTATTGTGAATATTTAGCGGACTAAGGGTGTCAAATACTCATCATATAGTTAATCCATACACTACCAGGTATGGTAGTGCCTCCCATAACTGGCCACCTATAGCATAGATGCTTACCATAACTGCCCAGCTATATAATAGGTGCATTTTATAACTGGACATCTATATCATAGACTTCCTGTCATATCTGGTTATGAATGGACTACTGATAGAACTAAATCCAATAAATACCGATACAATAATTGACCAAGGAAATTGATTGATCGATGGGTATTGATTGGATATCAATGAATTGCCATGATTGCCATATGGGGCAAGCACCCAACAAACATTTACATGGACATGACGCGCATAGCACTATTTTTTATTTGACTTTTAAATGATTGCATATAAAAACCAAAATGCTAGAGAGTTTGGCATCCCAAAACAAATCTAATTGCACTCTAAAGAATATTTATGATACAAAAAGTTTTTAGAACCTTCGACAATAACATTTATATATGTTGTAATCAAATATGCACCATTAGATTCAAAGTACATGTCAAATTAAAAATAATATTCCTAGCAAATTTTACTCTTCATTATGATTAATGGTATTGTGTTCTCCGCATTCATATAACGGATATCTATCTAAATTTAATAATTCAAGCCACTCAGAGTATCAACTAGTGAAGTTCGCTGCCAGGCTGAGGAACGGTATATCTTAATGTCACTCTTCACAGCTTGTTAGTCTTTATGTCTGGATAATTGGCTGTTTTATCTACTTCGTTATTTGTCACTTCCAACTTAAGGGTGTTCATAAACTACTTCGACATGTCCGTCTAAAATGTATTTTCTTTTTTTTTTAATACTAAAGAGTTATTTTTGAATAAATTTAAGATTATTAATATATCTTTAATAATTATTGAAAGGAATTAGCATTTAACGAATCAACATTTATTTATTTGCTTCGTGCTTGTTGAAGATAATTCTGTTTTCCTCTTAAGTTTTATTGGATTTTTCATAAATATATTTTACAATTTGACTTAACTTAAATCATATCAGATACTATTAAGTATTTTGACTGGTATCTAATAATAAAATGAATACTAACTGTTTTAGATACGATTATGACAGCTCATTGTATGTTGACTCTATTACTATAGAACTTAACATTCATTATAATTTAACAATCGGTGTTTTTTTACTCCTTGAGTGAAGTTGCTATTGCACTCAACACATCTACCAGGCTATTGTGAGCCCTCGTCTCTAGGGAGATATAACAATTGGACATCCAGCAGCTGTCACATATCACTACCCGGACCTCTACTTCGCCAATGACAAAGTGGCTTTAAAAAGATAGGTGCATTAGAGAAGATAAGATAGGTTGCATTAGAGTGATAAGTTTCCAATAAAGGAAAACAAACCATTAATACTATTATGGTTTTACACAGAAAAGCTATGCAACGAGTTAATTTATCTCCCTATTCGTTTTATAATACTGACGTCTTTCATAGCTCTTTCAAAATCTACAATAATTGGGTGCAATTTTTTCATAAGAATAACATGGGGATCAAATCTTGGGCTTGACACCTGATTCGTTAAAAATTTTATTTTTTCAAAATTTCAAGATTAAAAGTCACTTGCTATACACAATCAACTAGGAATCAATAAATCGTCTCACTCAGTGTCAAGGTCGTTCAGTCGCACGTTGTTGATTTTTGAGACCTTGTAACACACGGATCTGTATTCAGCCTACAACATATTGAACAGGTTTTTATCTAACAATCTCTTGCTTTAATCCAAGATTTACTACGAAATCCTAACCATTTAACATACAACTTACCTCCTTTCCATTTAATTACTTTCTCTACTAAATACATGTCTTATATTTTGTCCTAATAATTCTAACTTATAAAAACCACCCTTAATTATATTACCACATCATATTTTAATATATTAGTAATAGGTCTCGTCTTATTTACTTCTGCTATTGTAAACAACTTACCTGTTCAATTGGAAGTATACCCCTTACTAAACACATGTTTGTATTCTGAAATGTTCACAAAATTTCCCACTTTAAGCTTTGGTATTTCAGGTTTAATTTCTTACGATTTACTCAACATCATATGTTTAGCCTTGGAGTTTTGTAATTCACATTTGGTTTTATACATATTGTTATATATGTACTCTTTTAATATATTGTTCAATCAACTTTGGAAGCACATCCAACTACTTCTAATAATGCATGCTCGAGCAGAAAATCTTTCAAAAAGTTGTCGGTAATCGTATGAATACAAACTATAAAAACCCTTGCCTCCAGGCTACGTAGAAGGAATCGTGAATGTGACAGTGTGACAGAGAATAACGTCACCTAGTATAGAAATTGACAAAATGAGTGTGTATTTGTAAATCAAATTTTGGCTAGAAAATGAAATTTATATTAAGTTTTAGGCCAATGATTGTAGGAAGCGATTGAATATTATAGTAGGGATGAAAAATAAGAGGATATTAAAATTTAGATTTTTTTGAATTAAAAGTGTGTACACGTGAGAGTGAATATATGTAATAGGTCCCCAGGGTATCTGTGGCTTGGAGATAAGCTATCGGATGACAATATTCAAGTATTACCAACCGAGCACAACTTTGAAACCACTATTTGGAAGGTGTCTTGATACCGTATTAGCATGTTATTTTCGCTGTACCCTAACAAAGATCATAAATTATATGGTGCATGTTTAAAAGTAAATAGACCTATTTACTTAATTATATTGAGTTTTTTATTTATATAAACACGTGCCTATGGCTAGTAGGTTTTCTAATCTTGATAGCGTAGTATACACAGGTATAATATAATAGAATATAAAAATCTAAACTAAAACATATTAAAATTCCCCCAAGGAGTAAGGGATAGTACTTTGGAATGAAACACAAATTTTAAGTGTCAATAATACTTTATGGTAAGATGAGGCCATTTTTCATTTTAAAACCACATTAAAACAGTCGTACTGCATTATTATAACTTTCCCAATAAAGTGTAGGATACAAAATTTAACTTAATTTTCTTAATCTAAGAGTAAAAATGGATCATGTTCAGTTTTTTACTTTGGAATTTTATCAGATATCCACCATACTTATTGTCTGATTTGAAGTTTTTATCACTTTAAAAAAAAATTTGAAAAAGATTTTATTTCAATATTACTTTTCAAATTGGCGGTCATATGAATCTCTCAAGCATAAGTAGTTTAAGTAGTACGAACACTAGTTAATTTTCATTAAAATGCCAAGAGCCATGAAATAATAATATATGTATATATGTATCAAGGCCTTAAATTTTAAAATTCATCTCAGATTAACTAAGTAATTACCAGATTAATAAAGAAATATAGGTTTGTAATTCGTATATAGGCTACGTTTAATGAGTGGAAGCATAACCGAAGTCAAAATTATGTAACGAAATCAAACAAAACTTATTTACAATAACAAATATTTTAAACTGATCAATGAACCTTTTTAATACAGGTTCATATTTTTATTATTAGACCTATGAGATCTTTTAGAAATATTTTTTTTCGTTTAGTGGTCTTTGATAAGCGGGGAAATGAAAGTAGTGCTTGGTATTTAATTTAAAATTCAAGTACCTGGAGACCGAGCTTTGCTCGGATAGAATAAGATAATTTTAAGGAAATAAATCAATACTAATAATACAGTTTAATAATTATTATTTTACTTATGTTGGCAACAGAACATAATATTGTTAGTTGCTTTCTGAAATAAAAACAAAAATGATAGTTTATTTGAACAATTAACGCAAAAATATTTATACTAACTTGCATAAACAAAAAACTATCTAACCGTTCGGGAATCGATCTCACAACCTTTACCCGCACGAGTCCGCCGCGTTGGCAATGAGCTAAAACGCGATTAACCTGCGATGTGATTCAGCATCTTTTACCCAGGTGTTATTTTTGGAGCTATCATAAATATTCGTACGACTATTAATTCAACTGGTTCTGTTAGATACTGAATAAGGATTAAGAAGCAAAAGGGAAATTTAACTTATTCAATTGGTTAAAAAATTGTAGCTACAATGAATAAGTTTTCTACCAAAACACGATAGACTTTGGAAATACTTTTCTCTGCTTTTATTAAACCCTTTAGTTTTTACAAATTGTTTACTGATTTGATCATTTTCATTACATACATACTTAAATAAATATGTATAGAAAATCTCCATTCACATCTTACAAAAAGCCTATTGTTAGCCATCTTCACTCAACAACTGTCAAACGGTTATAAACAGCTGTTTTGGTTTGTATTGTTTACATTTTATTCTCCTTAAGCGTAATGTTAAATTTTTAGATTTTAAACTTAATATTACAAGAAAACACGAATTTTCCTAGACATTAGACCTATCTAGAACTTATTTTCTACTTGGAAATTAGTTATTTCCAAAATTTAAAGAAATTCCTTAGTGCCGTTTTCGAGATCCGTGTGCATATATATATATATATATATATATATATATATATATATATATATATATATATATATACAAACCATGCTCGTATTATAGTATTGGATACGTAAGTAATTAAAACATTTTCTACAACAATTAAATAGCAATTTATAATCACGCTATTGTTTTATTTTTATACAAAACTTGGTTGTTTCTTTAATCACGAATATCGTAGTTGAACGTACAGTGTCGTGTCATTGCCAGCGCTACCAACGTTATTTGATACATTGATATATGCTGACGCCAGGCTGATGACTGATAACAGAATACATCAGCGCTTTTATTATATCCTACTCGAAACAAATATTCAGTTTTTCTTCGACATAATGAAAGATATGAAAACATTCAATCTATAAAGTACAAAAAGGAAACTCTGGAGACAATTTTTAGCTTAGAGATTTTCTAATATTCATTTGAGTTTAATATTTTACCTATTGGACGTTTATATACTGTAGATTACAATTTAAACATTCTTGTCTACAGAATTAATTGATAATTGACTAAAATTAGGCTACAATACCTTCGTCCCCAATTCTTAATGTTGTCAGTAGGCGACTAGTTTCGGGGCTCTATGGTCTCATTTTCAAGCCTTGTTAGTTATTCATTTTAAGTCATCACAAAATAAATTAAAACTCAGAAAAATACTCTATTTTTCTACATTACACATTAACACATTGGGACGGCCACACACAAATTATTACGACTGTACATCGACGGTGACGAAGACCATGACACGACAAACCAATACCTGTAAAGGTATAGGTATAGTTATAGGTATAGGTATAGTTATAGTTATAGGTATAGGTATAGGTATAGGTATAGGTATAGGTATAGGTATAGGTATAGGTATAGGTATAGGTATAGGTATAGGTATAGGTATAGGTATAGGTATAGGTATAGGTATAGGTATAGGTATAGGTATAGGTATAGGTATAGGTATAGGTATAGGTATAGGTATAGGTATAGGTATAGGTATAGGTATAGGTATAGGTATAGGTATAGGTATAGGTATAGGTATAGGTATAGGTATAGGTATAGGTATAGGTATAGGTATAGGTATAGGTATAGGTATAGGTATAGGTATAGGTATAGGTATAGGTAAATCGGGCCATGGTCTTCGTCGCCATCGATATATACCCGTAATAATTTGTGTGCGACCGCCCCAACGTGTTAATGTCTAATGTAAAAAAATAAAATATATTTCTGTCTTTAATTTATTTAGGGACCATAGAGTCCCGAGCCACAAAAAGCCACCTACTGACTACATTAAGAATTGGGGACGAAGATATTGTAACCTATTTTAAGTGTAGATTGCAAACTGCAAATAAACTATTTTATATTATTACTGATTCTTACTGGGTGGATGTATTGAAAAGAGTACCAGAAGTTTATTCTAGCTTGATCTAGGTAGACGTTAAGGGTTAGTCCTTCTAAAAAGTTTAAATACAGTAATATGTTTTCTAGGTATGTTTAGCCTCAACTTAATTACGGTAACGATTAAATACTTTGACAGGTAGGCATCAATTACGTTCGTACAAAGAAAAATGCAGATTTTGATTCCCCAACAGAAAACCCAAAATCTGAATCTTGTCTTTTACAACAAAATCCTACATCATGGAGCAGAGAAAAAATAAAGTTAGTAAAGGGAACGTGGCCCGCGGTCCCCAGGCGGACAGAGGACGGACGACAGGGCCCAAGGGACCGCTCGGCTAGCCACACGTCATAAAACACATACAATAAACAGAGCCAAGTAAGCTGGCAACGTCAACCCTCATGCCGCCCGAGCATAACGCGGTTTTTATAACCAGTCCATTTTTACCACAGTAAACAAAAAGTACCGTCAACCCCAAGTGCAGAATGTCACATTTTAATAGCTTAAACTGTGAAAATATCTGAGGATTTACTCCACTAGTAATTGGTTCAAACAAAACATAATAATAATGGTTATTTAAGTTTCCTGCTGGGAGCGTTACGTTTTGAGAGGTTTTGGGATATAATGTCACATACATTGAATTGTTTATACAACTATATTGATTAATAAGGAAGACTAGTACGCTCAAGTATAATAAAAGAATAAACCTTGGAGCTATGGAATTATACTGTTGAGTGTAGGTGTATTGCAATGAGACAGTAGTAACTCAGAAATGTTTCCAAAACATTTTCATAACTTAATGATGTGTCTTTAAGTTATGATTTATCTTATTGAGTTGTATTCATGATTTTGAAATGAAACATGATATGATTTATCAAATATATCACGTTTTAATTTTGTTAACAATTATACACCTATTTTTAATATACTTAATTAATTAAATATCTAAAGTTGTATGTTAAAAAGTCAATATATTTTATTCCTTGTGTCAAACCTCAAGATCCTTGTTCTTGTATTCATTTTCAATGTTATTTTAAGAATAAGAAATATGATATAACTTCCTTATTATTAGGTAATATTGTGATAAAACTTGTTACTAAGCATAATCTATTTATTTTGTTAAGTCATTTAGTTTTTATATGTATGTAAAAACACACATTCATGTAAAAAGCTCAGTTGCTATATTTCTTATTTTAGAAAACCAACTTACGCATTTCCCACCTAATTCATATGAAGAATAAACAAATTCATGTAACTTCATCATTAAGTATTGTAATATTGAGATCAAGCTCCTTACACAGCTTAGCATCAAGTCAGGGTCCACTAATGAGTGTAAAAAACTGATTTTAAATGATTATCATGATATCAAAGCATTTTACTCATTTCCTATGTTATTCTTGTAGAGTATACGTATATTTAGCTTACTTAATTATAAACATACTCCGGTAACATTTGATATATTTCTCAACAATATGATGATCAAGTTTAGTTCTTATCATCTGAATGATCTCATAGATGAATGGACATATCTGATTACGCAGGTCTGCTGCTACGAGGATATTAACTGTCCTCTTATTAATGTTATGGCTACATGATATATTTTGAAGCTGTGGTTAATTTTGTTTTGTGATCTTTTGCAAAACTTTTACTTTTTAAATTATAAGCTAAATAATTTAGATAAGTTACATTCTATTCAGGATTTGTGGTTGTATTGGTATGGCTATTTATTTTGAGTAGACCAATTTACAGATTGAAAGTCTGAAAAATACCTTGCAAGATTTGCGAAAGAGAATTTTCATGGAAATTAATACTTTTCCATGACTAAGAGGTCACTTGCACTTAACATAATACCTTAAAAACTAATTATGTATACATTTATTTTAACGAATTTTGCATAGTACAGGTTCAGACGAGAATAGAATCCATGCCTCAAGACTAATAAAAACACACCGGTCCTAAGCTTCTCTAAGACATGCTCATATCTTATCTTTAAAAGATATGTATTTGCTGATTCATACTTACCTCTTAGACAAAGATAAGTGGTCAGTGAACTGGGCTTTCCTAGCCTTAAGACTAAATGGTAGATTGTACAATGGGAACCGATGTTTGAATCTAATTCTATTAAACTCTATTACTCTATTAATGTGTTCTTGTCAGAAAAAAAACCTATGCACTTTTCTTTTTAGTATTAAATACCTAGCAAACTGTGAGGTTGATCTGATGTATTTACTGTCTTTATTTAATAAAAAATAACTTATTAAAACTAGGAATAAGAATACAGGTTACAGAAGTTGTCTACGAAACTTTGATAGGATACCTGTATTAGATCGCGCCACAATCATCTTACATTCAATCCTCAGGCATAAAACACCTTCATTGTAGTATGGTTGCCATTTGAATGATCGAATCTAATCTAATAAAAACAAATGTGTGCTTTGGTGGGACATTGAACTTCGATCTGATATAGATTATACAAATGAACCCTCAAAGCTCATTGGTGGTATAGGTACATAAAAGTAAAGTCCAATTTCTAGGAGGCAAATACGGAATACTTTTGAGGAATAACAAATGTAATACAATAAATACCTACCACTTCGTCCAAGTGGAAATTAAAATTCGCTCTTTATATTCAGAGAGACCAAACATTTATCATGGAAACCTGGTCTGTTTTCGCCACTGGGCTGACTTACTGTGCGGTTAATTTACTATTTTGTATATTTATTTTTTTAATACAAAAAACTTAATTGCTATGACAAAAGGTTTTTTGTGGGTTTTAATTACTGAAATCAACTTTTCACAGTTAGTTGTAAATTACTTAAGTATGAGAATAGTTTGAAAATATGTCATTCCGTAAAATGGAAGCTTTATAATAATGAATTATAATTAATTAAATAGCTCAGTGATTCACCATTGTTTGAGAGGGTGTAGGAGTAGAAGTAGCCGATGGACCTGGATGGATGTAGGCTGCCAGCCACGGAGGCCTCAGAACGTGTATGGGTTGGCGGCTGGACCTGGATGGATGTAGGCTGCCAGCCACGGAAGCCTCAGAACGGGTATGGGTTGGCGGCTGGACCTGGTTGGATGTAGGCTGCCAGCCACGGAGGCCTCAGAACGTGTATGGGTTGGCGGCTGGACCTGGATGGATGTAGGCTGCCAGCCACGGAGGCCTCAGAACGTGTATGGGTTGGCGGCTGGACCTGGATGGATGTACGCTGCCAGCCACGGAGGCCTCAGAACGTATATGGGTTGGCGGCTGGACCTGGATGGATGTACGCTGCCAGCCACGGAGGCCTCAGAACGTGTATGGGTTGGCAGCTGGACCTGGATGGATGTAGGCTGCCAGCCACGGAGGCCTCAGAACGTGTATGGGTTGGCGGCTGGACCTGGACGGATGTACGCTGCCAGCCACGGAGGCCTCAGAACGTGTATGGGTTGGCGGCTGGATCTGATGTCGGCAGTGATGTGTGCATACACCAGGGGGGTTGATGGAGATGAGGACTCGGCGGTGGCACAAACAAGGAACGCGCTGCCCTGTTAGCGACGACACAGTAATAATGAATTGGGGCAATTAACACTGTAAATTAGTTATTGACGTTACTTTGACACAAATAACTTGAGAGAGGGTTCTTAACGTAACCAACCAATAAGCGAGGGAGGTAAAGAGTTTTAAATGAGCAAATTATGGGTAATCGCCGAATCGCACGTCACAAGCAGAGCGTCCAATGGCTACTGACTTGAGCTCGGAGGGGGGGTAGCGTCGGTAAGCTGACAATTGGTGCTTACTTGGGTAGATCAAATTGAAGACAAAATTAATCACGCCATATTTCATTGCCAATCAGGTTGAAGCGTCGACCCCACCATTTTTGTTTGTGTGTGTAAACGATTTGTTCAGAATACCTGAGTTGAATTCAGATTGTTTTATTTTGCCTTAGTACATACACGAGTTTTTGATATTGAATTATTTCAAATATTGAACTGTTAATGAAAATGCTTAAAGAAATAAATGAATGAATGCTGGTTATCTCTTGCTACCTAAGCCAAACAATACTTTTTAGCGAATTTCCCATAGGGAAGAAGCTATTACCGTAGGTCTCATGGCAAGACTTAAGCCCGGGACCATGTTATTTTTTTGTCTTAATCTTATGGAGGATACAGAAAAATTAATATTTCACTTACTAACCATTATTTTTAGATGAAACTTTATATTTAGCTTCATGTGGTTGAGGTTCATCCATTTATGTTTAAAAATCATAGTTTATGTGTTTATCACGGCAGCAAACCTGCATACTCTTTTCCCATGTTAATTATATGGAGAATAGGCAAATAATTCTCATGTTTATCTACAGATTTTGACCAAACTTGTCATATATTATTATTATTATTATTATTATTATTATTATTATGGGAATCTTTTTAATCTAATATATGAATTTAATTGTAATATTTTTACAACCGGTTATGTCTCACTTATCTTATTAATAATATAGACAAAGAGAACTCAAGCTCTAGGCGTCAAACTTGAGACAGAGATAAGTTCTGATTACTTCACTTATGTGATTGGATTTATTGTTTCCATGAAATATACAAACTTCACCTGCTCTGACGAGATTAAATCATTAGTATTGATCAGATTATTATAATAAAGGAGATTTGAGAGCTTACAGGATCAACTTCGAAATCACAATAAAATGGTTTTTTAATGGAAAAAACTTTTTTTCTCCATCTACATGTTCTGAGAGTTTAGTAACTTTATTGTTCCAATTTTATTTTTCATTTCACACGAATCTATTTTATCTATATTAATATGCATGTAGATAAATTTTTAATTTCGTAAAAGTGCTCAATTTTGAGTTATGAGTTTATAAAGTTATAAAAGTGGTTTTCGGAGTAACGTATGTCTGTCTCTGCTCTGAGCCTAAAACTGCACTAGTTGTCTAATTCTTATGAAATTAGGTACACGGATACTCTTTTTTATACCCCCAATCATTTTGTTTTTTTTGTGGGTAGTTTTCTCTTAAAACACCTTAAAAATGTAAAAATACAAACTACGTAGTATACAAAATTAGTTGAAACAATTTAGATTCAAATTGAATGATTTATATTTTTAATGGTATCAGTCACATGACACCAACCATATATCTGTTAAACCAATGGTTCCAGGGTTATAAAGATTGCAATCTCTTTTTTTATTTTCTGGCGTACCCATGAATTTGTAAAATAGTTTGACTATCTCTATTGAAACCAGCCTAAAAAGTTAAACAAAGAAGTATTTTAAATCACTAGTTTATGATTAACGGTTTTTTAAAATTTACTGTTCGTGGTGAACGCATAACGTTGTATGAGAGCGCCCAATGTAATAACTATGGAGTTTATTAAAATCAATATCTTCCTTATTTTTAAGCCGTTTTAAATGCAACATAGTATAAAATGTAGTCACATTACCCAACAAGCCACACTCAAAAGTGGTTGGTATAATTTGTAAGGGGGGTATTACGTCCATAAAACATTATAACAATTATTTTAACATGTATTTGACATGTACGAGTAAAACCGACGTTTCACTTTAACAACTTTACATGACCCTTTTCCGCAAATTTCACGTTCACTCCTACATGAGATAGTGACAGATCATCTTGGTTACAAGAAAATGTGTGCTCGCTGGGTGCCTAAGATTTTGACGGACGACCATAAGGCAAAACGAATGGGGGCAGCTCTGGAGTTTTTAACAGAATATGATAATGATGGGGACCGATTCCTTGGTCGTACTGGAGATGAAACATGGGTTTCTTACAAGACTCCAGAAAACAAGCGTCAGTCAATGGAGTGGCATCACGCTAATTCGCCCTCAAGACCAAAAAAGGAAAAACCATTATTGCAGACTCGCAAACTCATGGCAACGGTTTTTTGGGACCGAAAGGGGTTAATTCACGTTGAATTCATGCCACGAGATGCAACGATTAACTCCGAAGCATACTGTGAGACCCTTCAACGTCTTCGACGTGCCATCCAAAACAAGAGGCGCGGAATGCTGTCGGGAAAAGTGTTTTTCATTCACGACAATGCACGGCCTCATGCCTCAGCAAGAACAAGGCAAGAACTCCAACATCTGAAGTGGGAAATTTTTAATCATCCTCCCTACAGCCCAGACCTGGCACCCAGTGATTTCCATCTCTTTCCAAAGTTGAAGGAATTTTTGGGTGGAAAGCAGTTTGGAAATGACGATGAACTTAAGGAAGCAGTGGTAAAATGGCTCAAATCATGATCTAACTTACTTCCCTCACGGAAGTAAATACGAACATTTTACTGTCGATTGTTAAAGATTGGATGACTATTTTTGAAATGATTAATTTGAATTTAACTAAAAATTGTCTTTATTGTTAATATCATATGGTACAATCAGCACACTGTACAATAATATTTTAACTAATACTGTAAAATTATTAAATATATTACTAAGTTAACACAAAAAACTAATTACGGTATAAAATTACTATGACTATATAATATAATATAACTACGGGGAATTACCAAATAGCTTATTCTGTAGAGCTATAAAGCCCACAGGCTGTAAACGTGTGTGGGAAAACATATAAAATATATACCGGTCACTAATACACAGAAGTAATACGTACTATATTAATTTGAAATGTGTAAACTCACACATTTCTTACATTTTTAAATAATTTAAATGAATCAAAGAATATACTAGTTTCCTAATTTACTCAAGGGAGGAAGTACAGTAATACATTAGTCTTCAATAATTGGCTTGACGTAATGTAGATATTTAATTAAGTTATTCAAAATATTATAACTTTTCTTTGCTATATTGTATTTCTATAATGTAATATTTGTATAATATCTCAGTATTGAAGGCGTACATGAATAGGCAGATTAGTCCTCCAGTTAATATGACCTAGTTAAACGATGTCATTAAAATAGTTTAAAAATTAATATAAATTTCCTTAGTACACAAGTTAGCTGTGGCCGTTTTTAAAACTAATATGTACAATATGAATTTTAATTAATACTGAATAAAAATAAGGACTGGGCTCCATATCAAAACGTAGGGCGTTAAAGAATTTCAGATCATCATTTACTAGTCACAGTAACTGAAAATGTTATGATGGATGTTATGTTTAATTCTTTTCGCTTCTAATATCTTACGGGTAACATTTTCTTTATAGATTTTATTCCTTTGAATAAAAACTTTTAAGCTTCGTTACGCCTGACAAGAGAAAACCCTTAGTGAATAATTAAGTAACTCCTTATGGTTTATAGCAAAGGACTAAGGCTTTAATCTCCGTTGTAGAAATTTATAGTCCTTGGTCTTATCACTACTTAACGTTAATTATAATATTATAATCATCTATCTATATATATATATATATATATATATATATATATATTTATATTATTATGATATAGGTTGATTATATTATAATATCGTATGTAATAGCCTAATTGCAATAAAAATAATTGAACAAGCAAACCTCGGAACACGTTGCACACGTTTCCCATAAGCTATACCCACCCAGTAGCATAACCTAATTATAATGTCGTGTAGTTTTAATGTATACGAAGTTTTGAGGTTCAGCGTGCGTTATTATATTCTGTCATAGATCAACTTTACTTCTTCAAACCGGGTCATGCACTGAAATTCAAATGAAGAAATATATTTTTTAAATGTATTTTTACATCACAATCCTTTGTTTTTAATTTGGATAAAGTGGTATTGATTACTGAACACACATTTTTAAGCAAGGTATTAATTAAGAAACTATACAAAGCATTCCTTAAGACAGCATGTTATGCATAAAGATTGCCATGTAATATTCTTAAGGGCGTAAATTATACATCGGTGACAAATTTACTGCTATGATTGACAACTAACATAGATTTACTTAGTACGATGATGAGTGGTAACGAAAATGGAAAAGCCTTTATTAAAAAATATGTTAATACCAATTTCAAAAATATATAAAAATATTATATAATACGGTATAAAGTTAAAAACTTTAAAAATCTTAGTAGTTCAATTGGAATAAACAGAATGAAAAAAACAGTTATACAACAGATCTATATTATTATAACGTCATTAATTTTCAATTAAAAAATTGTTAATACCTATTAATATGTTTTAGAAGAAAAGTGAAATAAATATGTATAAATATTATTTTATTTTATATCCTTTTAAGCAAACAGACAGACGTGTCTGGGACACATGACCGCTCTCGCAAGACAAATGCCCAATCAGGTTGTAATTATGATGCTCTTGGCGCAGTCGTGTCACTTGTCAGAACCTGTCACGAGATATTCTTGCTTCCAATGTAGCTCGGTCACCGGCGTTTATATAGACCACTCCAGTGTTAACCGTCATAACGATAAGAATATAAATCATACAGCCTAATCCTGTTTAGTTTAAGATTTAAAATTCAACTTTAATGAATAGAAATCTGTTCCTGTAGAATGGAGTTGTTGTATTTGTAGCCTCATGTCATCATGCCCACTGGGTTTCCAGCAACATTTCAAATACTGTGTCATATCAAGAAGACTCGGGTATTAATTGTGATTTCATCTGTTTAATGATAAATTGGAACGTGTTTGTTATATTTCTACCAGAAAAATAGAGGAATAATGGAAATTTCTGAGTTCAATTATCTGAAAAATATGAAATAATTACTTTAATATTTGTTTGACAAGGATAATAGCTATTTTTAAGGTAACCTAGCAGCCCTACATCCGCATTAATAAATTTAACATTTTTAGGTACACATAACTTTATTAAAAATAAGGATATCAAGCTGAAACTAATTTGTTTTACTTGTATTATAGATGTAATTATACAATAATAGGAACTTAATTTTTAAATAATTTCTTAACTTACATGTTGAAAACATTTTATAATGTGTACCTTTTTTAGTTTTTATTATTTTTATATAGGAATGATATTAAAATTTTCTAGTAATGTGGTTTATTTTTCCCGATTTCTATTCCGATACATTCATGGATAACAGAAAAAGAAAACTTTTAAAATTGGTTCATAAATCTAGGAAAATGTGAACCAAAGTAAAAAAAAAATATTGGCAATTGCAAAAACAATACACGAGTACGTTTCCTTACAAGTAAAAATAGTCTCAACTTGCATTTTAAACAGCGTAGAGCTATATAGCTTCACCCCTGCGTCATTATCTCAAGGTTGGTCAAGGATTATAAAAGTAGATGTCATACGATTAATATTGACTTATGATTGATTATTACATATGCCATTTCTAATGTTTATGTTTACGGTTTTTTTCAATTTAAATATATAATTTAGCTTACAATTTTTTTAATTATTATTTCTTCCAAATAGTATATGGTGTTAGAAGTGGTATTATCCAGGTGCCTTGTTCTGGAAGACCAGCAAATCAACAGGGATTCAGTTTTAAAGGTCAGCCTCCTATAGTTGATTCAGAATGGGAAGTTATTTTTTGAAATTGATGAGACCCAAGTAAATACTCTGATCCTTAAAATGGGTCAAAAAGCCGAAACTATTCTGGATAGTTTTGATTCGCTAATCGGAAATCAAAAAAGTTAGCTCAATAGTAAATGTTTAATAGGTTTTTCACAAGAATAATTAGTGTACAAAATAAAAATGTAATTTTTAAGCGTACTAATTTTAATAATTGTAATGAAGTGGACAATGGTGGTCGACTTAAAAGAAGCAGAACGCAACTCGTTCCTTTGAAATACATTGTTCATTAACGTTACGACACGTTATTAAAACGTATCGATAATAATAATAATAAGAAGAATATATATATATACAAAAATACTTTTAACAAAATGTAGGGTTGTATACTAAATGAATGAGTGTCTTGATCTGCTAATTTTCGTTTTAATACAAAACGTTTTGAAGCAATGAAGAAATAATAACTGAGTACATGAAAACTAAATATAAATAGATTTAAAGGAAAGTTTAGTATACAAATTTTGAAATCATATGGTTTTAGGCAGTTGAGTTGAATCATTTATGCAGATATGAAATTATTAATAATAAACTATATGAGATTCAATCCTATAGGAAATTTTAATTTTAAAATTAACTGGTGTGCCAATTCTGAATTTCTTAAAATAGGTAATGTGTTGAAATTTTGTGGAGGGCTTTAAGTTCGTAATAGCACTAAATTTTTGGTTGTGGTGAGTTGCGTGATTTAAAATTGGCTTTCGTAAATCCTTATGAACCTAATCAAAACGAGGATAGGAGTTAGACGTTTGGCCTGTATATTATTTTTGACAATGTTTGCACGATAGTTGGTAAAGCACATTATGGGTGGCACGAGTAAGTCCACCAACTATCCACCACAACAAGGGTAAACCTTATTTGTCACTCTACGTTTAAATTCAGTAGATTCACACGTAATTTTCGAAAAAGTAGAGATTTTGGATGAAAACTACAAAACAATATTCTTGTACGTTTTCGGTAATTTCAATTAATCGAAGTAAATTAAATTTTATAAAATCTAGAACACTTTAAATGAAACTTTCAAAAAATGCAAGAATGTTGTTAGGCATGATAAACATTTAAAAAGATCCTAAACGAATTATCCCTAGTAGAAAATGAATGCAATCAAATATCGAAAATTAGTTAATAATAACTTGTAAAAAGTTTAAAATATTTATACGTACTAAAATACTAACAGTTAACCTGATTTCTGTAGGGTTTTTATAATTATAGCTATCATAAACAGTTCACAGTTCAGTTTGAAATTAAGGTACTTAAAAGAGTTTACAATTTTGTTTTAAATCTCTATAGTGCAATATTAATTGCACTATTAAATACAATAATACCACTACCTCACAACTAGTTAAAACTGTTGTAGTTTGTTTAAAGTAATTATTGTAGAAAATATTTCATTCGTTTATTTTTAAGAAAACCTGTTTCATATTTTATATTTAAATTTTTTTTAATTCTATATATTTTTTAAATCTAATAAAGGCATTAAACTATTTTGCTGTATCAGTAATGGAATTTTTGATGTTAAATGTTTTGCTGATTTTTTTTACGTAGGCTACAAGACGTACGTTTTATTGCACATTTGATATTCATGGAAGAAGCACAATAATATTTTATTTTAAAACAAGCTTTTTATAGCAATTACAAAAAAGGTGACGTTTTTACTAGAAAATTATTAATAAAACATACATTTTCACTTGTCATATTCGTAGATAATATAAACAGGGTACTAAAACATGTCCTCAATTTGATGTCCAGGCTCTTCTGAGAACTTGAATGCTCACTTTCTCAGCCCGTGTGATGGATGTAAAGCATGATTAAAGACTTGACCTTCGTTTGAAGTGGAGTTTATTCTAATTACCACCCTACCTGGCTAAAGTTTGGCGTAAATTCACAGACATCAGGGTCGTGTTTAAGTAAATATAGACTGGGAAGCATGTTTCAAGTGAGAAATTATTTTTTAATTAATTTTCAGTTACAACTATATTATGTAAATAGTACGACACATATGTACGCAAGTATTTGTTTCAAACATTTCTAGTGTCTATGTACTTTTGGTTAACATTTACTTATAAACAAAAGGAAAAATTATTGCTACAACTGTTAATTAATTAATGAGGTCCGAATCCCGTAATGATTTTTAAAATATTTGTGAAAAATTTTAAAGTTATCCCATTATTATATAAACTAGGTATACAGGTACATATAATTTCATTAAACATTATATAAGTTAGGTCGAAGGTAATAATTTTGCAATGATAAAGTCTTTTTAGACCTTTAATTTAAACTTACTTTTTGAATCCGCACTTATGTGAATTGTTTCACATATTTATGGAAAAGAAACCATACACATTTATATGCAATGATACGTAAATAAATATTTAACAATGGGTGCTAAACGGTGCTTGTTCAGAACCAAAACACTTTCATTCATGAATAATTTTTGGATTTAAATGTGTTGCTTTAAAATCCTAGAAAAGCAAAACAATAAAAGAATTATTTAATTGTACGGTACCGCCCTTTTTAAACGCCCCAAGTTTCAATGGTTTTATTAAATATACTTAATTTTAGAAGTGAAAAGATATATTATTAAAGTATTGTCATTGTATTGTTATTAAGTTTGTCTCTATTTTCGTGAGACAAATCGGGTTGCTGAAATATTTGGAAATTAACTTGATAAAAAACCTATATTTTAATATAATTGATTAATTGCAGACTTTTGATGTTGATATGAGCATATTGGTGTATATTGTGATAGTAAAACATTGAATGGTATGTGTAATTCTTGGGGTTCAGCCATTTAATATAATGAAGCCTTTTGACAGATTCACCTGACCAGACTCATGAAACTGCTTCACGGACCAACTGGCAGTGTAATGCAGATGTGTATGTGCTTAGCTATCATTGGAGCCCGCGCGGCATATCGCATCATTCCACGGCAAAGCCGATTACCACATTTGATGGAATGTAATTAAATATTAATTGAAATAGATTGGTTGGACGGTGATGTTGTCTGTGGTAGTAACTTAACACGACATAACAAGTTTTTGTTTGTACTTCGTTTTATATTCGTAAAATTCATTTCAGTTTTTTTTTGTGAAAAAGGTTAAATTTGACAATTACGAATATGGAAACGCCAAATAAACAAAAGCTACATAATTATTGAATTAAACCTATGATTAATTCGAAGGCATAATAATACATGTACTTTAAGTTAATTTAATTTTATTGAAATGCTAATATCATACTATGATTGTGTTCATTTTCAAAATTCCTTCGTGTTCTTTTAAGGAAAGATCGTAGGGTCGTAAGGAAGATCGTATATTACAATCCATTTTCGATATATAGAAAATTAAATTTTTGAGAATTACACTTACTTATAATAACTTTTCACAAATAATACGATTATAGCCCAATAAGCCACGTTCAACAATAACTTTAATTTAATTTAACTCTTCTGGCCAACAAGAAAAAAGAACGGAAAAATTATTGTATTTTTATTTCATAATCCCTTATAACATATAAAATATTGATAAAACGAAATATCCAATAATTTATTCAAGCAATATTACTGAAGACATATATGAAATTAACAGTATAAATCATTAAGATAAAATCATAAATACTTTGGAGGTTTTATTACACATATCATGTCAACCTGGAAACGCGTGGTGTAGGTGAGACTGAGGTGAAGACAATTTTTGGTAATGATGGTCACCAAAATTGTTATAGATGTAGGTAACGTAGATTGGTTGTGTGAGGTGATACACACTCCTCATTGGTGATACTTTAACTAGCTACTACATCGTTCTTCATAAACAAAACAGTAGACACTTGTTAGTTACTGACTAAGAATTGTTATAGATGTAGGTAACGTAGATTGGTTGTGTGAGGTGATACACACTCCTCATTGGTGATACTTTAACTAGCTACTACATCGTTCTTCATAAACAAAACAGTAGACACTTGTTAGACATAGTTGAGATTCGCATTTTTTTGCTATATGGAGAAATAGAGTTCTCATGTTTGCCCGTTATCGTTTGCTGAACAACGGTATCTACCCATAATCGTTCATGTGGTTGTAGAGTTAGGATAGGCTTATGGTAATATCTGAGGTTATGTTTAAAAAATCAAGCGTTTGGAATAATGAGAGTCAGCATTTGTGGGGTAATGGCGGTCACCGCTGCACATCCTGTGTATTGTGGGCCCACCAGTGCTGTTCCAGATGAGGTGATCTGGAAGGACATGAATTTGGTATTCATTCAAAAACTAAATCTAACAAAGTATTGGTGAAATAAAATTACAATATTACTCTTAAAATAACTATTTTTAGATATAAGCTGGTACCCTTATAACTCAGACATTTTCGTTCATTTAACCTATACCGACGGTAAAAGTTAAAAGTAAAATCAATAAGGTATTCATTTATTCACCATTTTTAATTTTTACTGTTATCCTAAGCCTAAATTTAACTAATAAAATGCTGACTTTAATTTAACAGTTCAAAGGAACAGCGGTCAAAGAAGTTTTTTTTAGTTTTTGCTGTTTTACTGAAAACAAATGATTTTATGCTCACATTTTTATACTTACACGGTACATAACAACATTTTTAGCAAACTGTTACACAAATTAAAGGCGTTTGGTCAAAACAATGGTTTTTACAGAACATTTTCATAATGTGACAACTATTACTCCAGTTTCCCCTACATTATCTCTTAGAAAGGGAAATTACATGAAAACATTTATTTCGCTATTATTAAAGTAGTTTGAAAATTATATGTATTTCTCTAAGGAATTTGTATGTTTCCAATATTGATAGGAGTTTTGTTTGTATGCGTTACCCTGTCTACAAGGGAGTAGATTAAACATATTTATTAAACAGAGACAACTTTCATTTTAAATGATTTAAAACGTCACGGTTTTAGTGATTTTGATATAAAACCATATCTCGAAAAAATAGATTGTAAAATTGTATTTTTTTATTTTAAGTTAAATTGAAATATAGATTTATGGGGAAAAAATCAGGAAGGATCCTAAAATGGTCTCTCTTGAATGACTTTGAAAAAGTAAAAAGTAACAAAATTATTCTATATTCATCAAGCTGTTTTTATTTAATTTAATATTTATATCACCCAAAAAAAATATCATCAAGCAAAAATGTATCTGCATTTGATCGTGTAAATTTTTTTTTGCTTAACATATTCAAGATAAGATTTCCTGAAAGGCTGAACGTAACCGTTGTTGGTTGTGGTTTCGAATATCAGCAGAAATAACTTCTTGTCTCCTTCTGATCTGTTAACTCAAGTAATATTCCTAAACCATGTAACCTATACAAAACGGAATTAGTTTGAGTCATTCATCAACTAATGACTCGCTTTAATTAAAAAATGTTATATAAATAAACATATCAAGGACTAATACTATCATTATATTAAATCAATATGAAACGTAAATAAATGTAGAGACCTATATTGAACTATTGTCAAAGGGGAGCAAATACAGATATAGAAATATTCTCAAAACTCATACACTGTAAATTTTAATACAACAAATACTATAACACACATTATAATAAAACATATATGTATTTATAGATTATCGAAATCGTGGTTGCTGATTGATCATATATTTAATATTATACAAAATAGAATCATTTAGTACATATTCTAATTCAAAGAAATCTGTTGTCATAACTTCGTGCTTAAAAAATTCCGTATAAGTAACATTTGATTTGATGGTTGATTTTGATTTTATATGGGTTGAGATCTTTGCAAGGAAAAGATCTAAATCCAGCACATGCTGTGTATTTGTACCATACTAACGATGACTAACTTATTTATACCACATTGCCACACTAATACTACTATTAAAACTATTACTCAACAAACTGTATAGCTATTGCATTAAGTAGAAATAAAAATACGAGATTTAACGTAATCCTAAAGAGTTAAATACACCTGACTGTATGCACTTTCACTGAGACCATGCAATGTGTCCAGGCTGGACATCTATATTTTACCAGTGACAGTACAATCTTTGTTGGAATTACAATTGAAGTTGAGTGTGAATCCGAGCAGAACATTGCGACATGTAATATGTATATGTGATGCATCAACATATAGAGGTATTTAATACATGTAGCACAGGAAATACTACGTTATAGTTTAAAAAAATCGGTTTAGTATTACAATTTATGTTGAATAGACCGGTGCACTTTGTAATTAATAAATATGTCAATATAGGCCTATTATACGTCCAACCTCAACAATTATTTGTTTTTATAGCCCACCACTTTTATAATAACTACATTTTAATAAAAATTAGTTTTATTTTAGTTTACAAATCATTTTCCTTTGCTAACAAATACATTGGAAATGGAAATATGCAAAGGCGATAGAGCAGCTTTTGAGTGTGAAGATAACAGTGTTTTGTTAATACAATGTTACATAAATTCTGTTCACTTTTGTTTTTATACGATAGGAATAGTAAAATGCTGGCCTGTACGGGTTATAAATTCTCCATTTCACCTTGCATTGGTTTTTACATTTACATCTCTACTAATACGAATTCTCGTTCGTTATACGATCTTATATTTTACTTGTAGAGCTTATTTGAATTGAAGATATAACATTATTCGTATACATACATATTAATAGCTATGACTTCGACTAACTCTGGCGGTTATTGTCAAGTGACTATGAGTGGAGAAGGATGTGTGTGATGGGCGATGGATAGCATATGTTAAATGTAATACTTGTGGAACTGTCAAACTAATTGTTATTGACATTATTTGTTTTAACAAGTTATAAAATGGTGTAGGTTTGCAAATACACTTTTTATACTTATAAAATCTAATAATATTAATTCAGTTAGTACATACCAAATATAATCGTGATGAGTATAATAGAAACATAAAAGATTTAAAAAACTGAAGAAACAAAGAACTCTCACAAAAACAAGTGTACGCAACAGTTTAAATAACCCCCGTCGCAGCAGATCTGCGAATTTCCAAATCAATAATATAATAATAACCAGAAATGATAAGTTTTATAAAGATCTGTCCATAAACATGAGAATTATTTGCCTGTTCTACATAAGATTAACATGGGAAAGAGTGTGCAGGTTTGCTGGTATTAGGAACGCTAAAAGTAGGTATTTCTACCATAAACAGTATTTATTTTTAACATTTATAACAACTTTCATTAACTTCTGTCCATAAATAAAGGAGTTTCCCTATTCCCTATATGATTAACATGGGAAAAGAGTATGCAGGTTTGCTGCCATGATAAACACATTAACTATGATTTTAAGCATAAACGGGTGGATATCAACAACATGAAGGTAAATACCAAGTTTAATTAAAACTATTGATTGATATGGGGAATATTAATTTTTTTCTTACCCTCCTTAAGATGAACATTGGAGCCCCAAAATACAACGTACTGTGTTTACATTTTTTAATATCTCGGTAACCGTTGGAGATAGAGAAAAACTATGGAACTAAAATGTGTAGTTTTTTAAGCTGATTCTAAAGGTTAAAGGTAAAATCTAAAAATCTTTTATATTACATATGAAAAACAAAAAAAAATCCCAATTTTTAACTACAAAACCCCCCTAAACTACCCGTTGCCATTAACCGATATGTCTGGTTTATGAACTCGTCCGAGCAAATGTAGGAATACACGTCTCTACCAAATTTGCTACGTACATAAACAGAAGATTTGATAAAACGCCTTAGAATGATTTTTGTAAAATGTAATTAGAAGGGGCAATAGCTTTTTTGGAAAATTGTACATAATCACAAGCAGCCTTTACGTTTAGCCGCCAGTGAACGAATGAAGTTAAAATTGATTATGCTGACATTCGAGTTGTTATTCGAGGTCCAAAGGTAACATCACTACTGATGGAATTTGAGGTCATTTTTAGTCCTGGTATTGGAATAATACTCAACTATAAAGGAAGATATCAGGTTCAGGATAATACAGTACCTGTATATTTTAGACCAAGACAAGTTCCACACGCAATTAAAGTAAAAGTTGAATTAGAACATAGTATATAGAACAGAATATATGGAATATAGAATGGACATAGATATATCTTTATTCCTACATTACAGTGTGTACATCTCAGTCGTCAAAATTATTAAATACAAAAATGGCCTTATTGAATTAATATTAAATACAGAAAGCAAGGTGAGGAGATTGAGGGTCCAAAAAATCCATTTAAATGACTGCAGATGAGGTAGGCCACAAATGATTTTAATTGCTCTCTTTTCACCAGGAAGACTCTATGTGCATTTGGAGAACCACCTCAATCCTCAATTCCATATGTCATGGTGGAAAAGAAGCAACCATAATAAACCATGAGCACACACTGGGATCCAGAAGAGGTTGCAGTGCCCTGAGGGCGTAGCAAATAGGGCTCAACCGGCTACAAAGGCTGGAAATATGACAAGTCTACGTCAAAGCACTATCCGCAGCCAAACCCAAAAAATTTCCCCGAGGTGCATTCCCCAATTTGAAACTCGTCCAAAGAAATATTTTCAGGTTTCATGTTTGAAGGTAAAACTGCATGAACTTAGACTTATCTGAATTTAACTGAAGATTGTTGGCTGACAACCAGTTTATTATGGATTTAGCTGATTACTGATTACTTTATTGCAAACTACCTCTTGGATCTCCAAATAACAATGTCGTGTCGTCAGTATAAAATATAGATTTGGACAGTGGAAGATTTCCAGCCAGGCCATTTATGTATATTATGAAGAGCAATGGTCCGAGTATACTGCCCTGGGGAACGCCGTACCTTCATAATGAAAGCTCCGATCTAACTACGGAAATCTCAAAAAATTGCTTGCGGTTAGAGAGAAACGATTGATATTATGAAGGCAACTCCACGGACACCACATCTCCCTAATTTTTTACTGAGAATGGTGTGATCCACTCTATCGAAAGCTTATGAAACCTAACAAAAATCCAATATGGCTAACATTTTCTAGTATGGTGGCCTAGAGCTACGACTGGTATGACACGTACATTTTTTATTTAGAATTCAATTAAAAATCGTCTTTTTGAAATTTGTTCTAGGCATAGCCCTTTTTAAATAACTAGACTATATGAGTGGAGTGGCATTAGTATCTTATAATGATTATAATTGACAGGAAATATATAAGTTTGATGGCTCATGGAAGTCACCTAAACGCTGACGTGTTTAGGTTACAGTGTTATGATAGGTGATAATATTTAACGAGTATTGGCCACTAAACCTATGATAGCACTGGCTTCAAGTAAGTGTATCTAGTATAAATTGTAATTTTCAATTTAGGCATTAATTATACATTATGTTATTATAAGCAAGGATAATGAATGTGAAAAGCTTATAGAGCATAAAACAAGAAAGTGTTGGGGCTTAGTATGCCCATTACATAAGATAAGTTATTTAACATAATTTATGTTTAGTTTTATTATGTATAACTAACAAACAATAATATGTAAACCAGTTTTTAATATTATCTTGAATGAGTACAAAAATAAACTTGGAGTCTAATTGAAATTCTTGAGTTATTAGTTTTAAGTCAAAACTTATACAAAGTTATATGACAGTAACTGCATGAAGTTTTGCTCTTTCACTTTGACTGTTATAAAATTCAATCGGTCTGAGGAAGTAGCATCAATAGTCATTTTGGTAATCGACCTATCGAACTATTAATGTATAAATTGTATGTGCATTAACAGGGGGATATAGTCAATGTTTTATTTCAGCTCAGAAACTGATTTTCGGTATAAAAATAAACAGTGTCAGTGAACTGACGCATTCATTCCTGCCTAAATAATACCTTGTAAATCAATAACATACATGTTTAATACAACTAAAACGTCATTTTATTAAAATACCACTAAACAGTCTGATGTTTAAAAATAGTTCTTTCACTCTTTGACTACAATTTGAATAACGCAACATACAATGTTTAAATGAAACACGTTTAATAATCTCCACATTGGACACTTTAAAAAGCTTTAAAAAACTTTGTTTACCGCATGTAGTAAATTTACATTTCTGTGGGGCCATTAGTCCATTGCTGGCATAGTGGTGATGGTTAAATAATACTTAACCCTTTACTAAAATAATATGTTGGTGATAGTACATTTCTTGGTACCATAAGCATTATAAATAATAATCGTAAACAAATTCGTTGCGGCAGTTTTGAGAAATGTAGATTTTGGGTGGGGGAAGTTAGAGGTTAAATTACCCTTAAAATTCCAAAACTAATACAACAAACTAAACCAATTTTTTTGGGCTATTGCCAAAGTCCATCCTTGTCTCAAAATCAAACAATCGGTGTGGATTTGAGATCGTTACACACTAAGAAAGAGAGAGAAACATCAAAACCAATGTTTTAGTATGAAGAATCCTCAGAAAGGATATTTCCACTCTCAGAAAAAAGTTAGAAATCGTTTACAAAAACAATTCTTTCCCCATATTGTGTATTAGGGAAAGGAATATAAATAACAGAAGCTAAGCTTTTTAAATACGACTTTCTCTTGCTTGATGCATATCTTACAAAGTAAAACATAATGCAAACCTCTTAAACCATCCAAAACTAGTATTATTTAACACCACGAGGAACTAATAAAAATTTAAATACAATAAGTAAATAAAAATCTAAAACACAGAAGCTGATATGTTTCATACATGATATGAAAAATTTGTCATTGTGAATTCTGATAAAAAATGATATTTATAAAATAATATATTTCATAGAAAATATTATATTATTGCTAGCTTGTAAAAATTCAAAAAAGAAAATTGTTGATGTCCTTGTAGTATAATACATTTAACTTGAAATGTAATAATCGTAAATTTGTCTACAACTATCATGTAATAACATAACAATGTACAATTCAAACCTCTCAGGAACGATAGTTCAGGTAAAAGTAAAATTGAAGGAAGCCTTCGGGTACAAAAACTTGGATTGAACCGGGTTAATTTTTAAACGAATGAGAATGTTCTGCCTGGATATTGCTCTTTGTAGGAAAATTACCTTTCCAATTGGTTTTACGATATCGGAGGCTCTGGACCGAATACTTTGTCCATTCGTCCGTGTTTGCCTGTTTTACTTCAAGATTCGGACAACGATAAAGATATCAAAATATGAAATGTATTAAATACTATTAACATAATGCTATTGTACTGTTGTGTAGAATAAATCTCATTTTAATTTTTATAACTTGTTTACAACAAATAGTAAAAAACTAAATTAACAGTAAAAATGTAGGACTGATAAAACATCATTTTGTAAAAAAGTAATTTATTACATTAGCGATATTTCTCCTTCAATAATGCTGCAATTGGCACAATATGTCACACACGCTGTAGATTCCCTTGGTAAATAATATATAAAGTTGGTTTAAAATAAGGAAAGTAATGTTTACTTTCTTAAGTTTAAAATTTGAACATTTAATCTCTTTTTTGTTTAACCGATATTGTAATTTTAAAATGTTTTGTAACTATTTATAATAAATTTTGTCTACGTTATAAATAGTAACCCTATCATTTGTATGCCTCCTATATTAATCCACATAAAAATAAATTGAAAAAAAACGAAAGTAGGGACATTGCATATAATACCAAACCAAATACTATTTTTACTTTCTCCCATTATACCAGGTATATTGATAAAATATGTTTTACCCAAATTTTCTGATTTAAGTTGAGAGAGGATTTATCCGTTTTGAGGCTCCCTGAATCAAAACTAGTGGTTTTGCGCTGATAGCTGTCTGCAAGTCTGTATACAAACCTAGAGATCACAATGATCGTTCGAGTTTTATGAAGCTTAGTACACATGTAAACCAAAGTTACCTTATCCTTCCTTATCCTCCATAAGATTAACATTGGAGCCTCAAAATACAACGTACTGTGTTCAGATTTTTTATCTTGGTAACCGTTGGAGATAGAGAAAAACTTTAAGGAACTTAATTGTGTAGTTTTTTAAGCTGATTCTAATGGTGAAATATAGAATTAGAAATCTTTAAAAATTATACTCGAAAAACGCAAAAAACCCCATTTTGGGGCACAAAACCCCCCCAAACTACCCGTTTCCATTGACCGATATGTCTGGTTTACGAACTCGTCCGAGCACTTGTAGGAATACACGTTTCTACCAAATTTATTCGTGATCGGACAATTTTTACGAGAGTTATCGTGTTCACAAACACACACACACACACACACACACACACACACACACATATATATATATATATATATATATATATACCCATCGCAGCAGACCTGCGTACTCAGCGAATTTCCAAATCAATAATATAATAATAATAATATACGACAAGTGAAGTGGCCAAACTCTGTCGATGAACATGAGAATTATTTGCCTATTCTCCAATAAGATTAACATGGGAAAGAGTTTGCAGGTTTGCTGCTGTGAGGAACACTGAGAGTAGGCATTGATACCTTCAAAAACATTTATTTTTAACATTTATACCAACTTTCATCAACATCTGACCATAAATAAAGGAGTTTGCCTATTCTCCATATTATGATTAACATGGGAAAAGAGTATGCAGGTTTGCTGCCATGATAAACACATAAAATATGTTTTTAAGCATAAATGGATGAACCTCAACTACATAAAGCTAAATATAAATTTTTATCCAAAAATATTGGTTAATAATAGTGATATATTTATTTTTCCTTATCCTCCATAAGATTAACATTGGGGCCTCAAAATACAACGTACTGTGTTTGGATTTTTTTATCTCGGTAACCGTTGGAGATAGAGAAAAACTTTAAGGAACTTAGTTGTGTAGTTTTTAAGCTGATTTTAATGGTGAAAGATTAAATTTAAAAAAATTTTAAATTACATACGAAAAACGCAAAAAACCCCATTTTGGAGTAAAACCCCCCCAAACTACCCGTTCCCATTGACCGATATGTCTGGTTTACGAACTCGTCCGAGCATTTTACGATTTTTAACGACTATTGTTTTGGTCTCTGGGCACCTAAAGAAGAAAAAATAACATGGTCCCAGGCTTAAGTCTTGCCATGAGACCTACGGTAATAGCTTCTTCCCTATGGGAAATTCGCTAAAACACAAATTATTTAAAAATCTACTTCAACAATTTCAATTATAATTCTCCACCCGTATGTCTGTATATAATGGTTACAATGTTATGCTCTTATAAATGTAAACAAGATTTCGGCACAATAATAATTCCATAAATTAACACGAGTTTTCCTTTAAAACTAGCTTTGAAAAATAAAAAAAAAATTATTACTTTGAATCATGAGTCAACGACTAACGGTTCCAGAGAAAAGTAGAATTTTCTGTCCGTGGTGAACGTGAATGCAGTACGTTGTTATATGTAAATAGTACAGTATGTAAATAGACAACACAATTTTTTTATGGAGAATATTAAAACAAATCAGTTTCATCCTTATTCATCAACAGTTTTCCGTTAAAATTTTTTAAACAGTTTAGGGTCACATTGGCCATTAAAAACTACTGAAAAACATTAGGCATTACTTATAGGCGTGTGGAGGGAGAGAAAGGGTAATCCCAAAACATTTCGAACTAATGTTTTAATTTGTTTTTCCCTTGTTGTTACTTTAATAAATTATATGATAAAGTTGGTAATTTTCAACTTTATCTTCAAATATACATTAAGCATTTTATAGATTTTTTCCAAAGATTGCAAGTATCTTAAAATTCTGTCTAAATGCTTAAACAAGGTACAAAACAAACTGACTTATGGTTGAGTATCATAAATATATAGTTCTAAAACCAGTGTGTGTGCTCACATGTGTAAATGTGTGTAAGTCTTAATTCTGAAAAAACTACATCTGATTTCAATACCATGCCACTGTTACTAAACACATCTTTTGAAGTTGACATTGTGCATTCTTTTCTTAAGCTTATAAATAGTTTTACTTTAGGCATCTATTATAATTAGTTTTCCTGCCCAAAGGTAATTAATGCTTAAAAGGTGTTGAATCGGGTTCAACATTATTCGAAATATTTAAAAATTCAATTCCTCTGTAGGGTAAGCGCCTACGCAAATATAGTGTGGTTTCTAGTAAAATAGAATCTCTCTCACACCGTCTAAATCTTGTTAACACTGCACACAAACAGCAAACCGAACACTGGTACGTTGTCTTTCGGAGCTCTGGTAACACAACTTAATATAATCTTATGAAAAAAGGCTTAAAATTGATATATCGGGATACAATTTTGTGAACAGCTTCATATAGTAAATATAATAATAATAATGTATGTTGAAAATCTAAATTTTTAAGCTCTTGACAGCAAACTTACTCACTCATTTCCTATGTGAACCACAGGACATAACAATTAAAAACGCTAAAATGTTTGTTTTAAGCTAATTCTAATCGTCCTAGTAAAAGGTGACTTATGTGGTAAATAATACGTAAAAAACCCCTGAAACCTGCATTTAGAGTACAAAACCCGCTTTAAACCCCTCTTCCGATAGACTGATTAGACAGAATTTAAACTTAATAAAAAATTTCACAAACATGGATGTAAAAATTGAAATGAGATTGGGGTTTTTGTGCGTATTATAGTTTATGGAAAAGTACACAAATATACTGTACAAACAATAACGAACGAATCGTGTTTTTGGCTTTTGGGGATCTTAAAACGAAAAACAACTTGGTCCCGGGGTCTATCTGACCACCACGGAAATATACTATCTAGTTTTTATAGGAAAAATAGGTATGAAATTCTAAATAGTTACAATAAAATTAAAAGATTACATTTCACAATCACTTATGTATGCTACACAAGTTAAAGAATTAAACACCATAGCAACCTAATTAAGGGGTTGAAATGTTTGTGCCAGATAAGGAGCGGTAGTAATCACAAAACATATTCATCTGCATTATTGGTTTGTGGAAGCTCTGCGTCAGATCATCAGACATCATAGAACCAACTTGTAAATAAATGATAGTGGCTTAATGATAGAAGGCTTATAATATTCGCACACAAATTGGTATAGAAAGTAGAACAAACTTAATCATTTTGAGGAGAGGAACATTAATATTTAGAAGTTTGGTGATTACGTTTTATTCAAATAAAATCAAATAAAACCGAATTTATTCATCAATTTGTACAATTACAATTTCTTATAATAATACAAATTCGGAATGGTGTCAACATTTTTTTACCATGCTAAAATATTTTATGGTTCCACAAATCTATAACATGTTTTTTACTAAGGTAAAGTTTTAAAATTTTTCTAAATGATTTTTCTAAGTTTTATCATTTGTTACTTGTAATATATTTATTAAAATTTCGTTTAAACAATTAATACCGGCTATGATTGGTTTATTTTTACAGAACTCTAATGAATGTTGTGGGATTAACAATTGGTTTTATTCCGCATGTTGTAGTTATGGTGAAAGATCACTGTTTGCAACCTGCCTCCATACTGTCTAGCCAAAATAATTGTTTCAAAAACATACAAACAAAACATTGTCAAAATATCAAGTTCCAAGAAAATTGGTTTTGCCGATTGTTCGTCATCAAGATTCATTATTGTCCTAATACCTTTTTTTAGTTGAAGGATTAAGGTTGAAATTTATGGTCGCCCTATAAATTGCAACACCAAAAGATATATGGGAGTGAATGTGGGCCAAATTAATTGATTTTAATACCTTAATCGAACAAAATCTTTACATTAATTTTAATACAAATAGACCGGAAGAGATTTTCTTTCTTAGTTGCAGAACATGACTATCAAAACATATTTTCATTCAAAAAAAACTTGTAACGTTAATTTTGTTCTCTACATTTATTGTTAATATTTGAGCATCATAATCTGCTAGCTCAGTGATAACTACTTCAATTGACCATATATTTCTTGGCAAATCGGTCATAATAATATCTATACCATTTTTGGACTCTATTATTACTGTTGTTGAACAATTTACATGATAATGAAAGTTATGTTGCTAATAGATAATCTATCATGTATGCTTGTGGAGGTGAGGACATCTATGTTGTTATGTTGTCACCTGCTAGAACTACATTTTCATAAAATTTCAGTAATTTGCTTATTGCTACATCAAGTCTGTCTAAAAAAATATTACTGTAGTTATATCCTGGAGTTGTATACAATCCCATTAGTACAAAAGAAAAATCTAAGTATTTACAGACAACCATACAATACTCAAATTCTTTATATATACAGAGGTTTTCTCTATCAGAAATAGAAACAGTTTTAACCTGAACCAAATCCCTGCTCAAAATCATAACTCCTCCACCTCCGCAGGTCTTGCGACAATAACTGGAAACTGCGGAGCCGAGTATTGATCAGTTTTTGCAAATTTAATTCGATTACTTGTCAATTTGTGTTAATTTAGAATCAATAAATCAGGATGTAACTCCTCAGGAACAGCACATAACGATAATTTTCTTGATAAAAAGTGTTGAATGTTTGGATTTAAAATTTTTATTTGACTCTTATTTTTATGTTTAGTTTTTGTTTTTTATTAGTTTTACTTGAGATGGAAGAGCTATTTACATCTAATAGGTACTTTAATTTAGTCTCATTTTTAATGTTATAAAATTGGTGTTGAGAATCAGACAAACTAGTTTGAGGGTCAGATGAATAATTACAGAAGAGATGAGATTCGATGTATTTATATATGATTGGGTTTGACTTAAGTTTTTTGTTTGGTCCTTGTGTACATTAGCATAACTTATTGTTACAGTTGTTTCTTCTGATTCTGAGATGGTCATTGAATGTTTCCTCTGGTTGGACTCAAGCACTTCTCATGATTCTGAAACTAGTGCTGTTAAGTGGGATAAGAAGCCAGATTCATTTTTATTTTCCTGTAACATTGATGATGGGAGTGCAGGGAAGTTCTTTATAGAATTCAAGTCAATATCAGTAGACTGGGTAGTTTTCTTCTATGTTAAAGATTTCAGCATTTAATTAACTATAGTAAAACCGATTTTTTAGCGAATTTCCCATAGGGAAGAAGCTATTACCGTCGGTCTCATGGTGAGACTTAAGCCCGGAACCATGTTATTTTTTCTTCTTTAGGTGCCCAGAGTACAAAAACAATAGTCGTTAAAATTTTTATATACATATATATATATATATATGTATATGTGTATATATATATATGTATATATATGTGTGTGTGTGTGTGTGTGTCTGTGAACACGATAACTCTCGTAAAAATGGTCCTATCAAGACCAAATTTGGTAGAAACGTGTATTCCTACAAGTGCTCGGGCGAGTTCGTAAACCAGACATATCGGTCAATGGGAACGGGTAGTTTGGGGGGGTTTTGTACCCCAAAATGGGGTTTTTTGCGTTTTTACATGTAATTTTTAAAAACTTCTAATTTTATATTTTACCATTAGAATTAGCTTAAAAAACTACACAATTAAGTTCCTTAAGGTTTTTCTCTATCTCCAACGGTTACCGAGATATTAAAAAATCTAAACACAGTACGTTGTATTGTGGGGCTCCGATGTTAATCTTATGGAGGATAGGGAAAAATTTTATTTCCCATATAATGAAAATTTTTTGATAAAACTTGATATTTAGCTTCATATGGTTAAGATCTATCCATTTATGCTTAAAAATCATAGTTTATGTGTTTATCATGGCAGCAAACCTGCATACTCTTTTCCCATAATAATCATATAGGGAATAGGCAAACTCCTTTATTTATGGACAAATGTTGATGAAAGTTGGTATAAATGTTAAGATAAAAATGATTTATGGTAGAAATGCGTAATTTCAGTGTTCCTCACAGCAGCAAACCTGCACACTCTTTGCCATGTTAATCTTATGGAGAATAGGCAAATAATTCTCATGTTTATGGACAGATTTTCTTTAAACTTGTCATATATTATTTTTATATTATTGATTTGGAAATTCGCTGAGTACGCAGGTCTGCTGCGACGGGGGTATTTTTCTTTCCCCTGAAGTTCAAGTGTAATCCGTGGTGTGTGTTCATCTCACCACGGAGATGAATATATATACATTTTTATATGTGTTCACGATTCGAGCCACTAGTAATAATATGATATTGCATTAAAATAAGTGCAGTACCCTTTCTCATATAACATATTCAATATATTTGAATAATGTTTATATTATTTTACTTCTTATAAGGTTACACGCCTAAGTAATTAATTCAAACAACAGAACAACCCAAAAATCAACGTTTGTAGAACATATACTCAAACAACATATACATATACTCAACACGAATCCAAAAAAGAATTAAAAAAGGATGCAATGCATAGATGCAGAAAATGAATGTTTTGGGAGCATTTAAAATTCATCACAAACAACAACCAAATTATATGTTGAACAGCTGGAATTGGATTCAATCAATCCAGATTCTTAAGCCCTACGACATTTAAGAGTTGAAGAATCGATATTACCATACATTTTTACTCTACATTACACTTATATTCAACACATATAATACAAAAGTATATTTTTTTGCCAATTTAGAAATATGTAAATTTAAAAATTATTGTAACAAAAACCTCTTAACAATTCAAACTATTAAAAAAAGTAACGTGTCACTAAAATGCTATCCACAAGGTATTGTATAAGTATGGTTAGAAACAAATCATTGTTAATAAAGTGTAAACTCAATTCTTATACTAATTATTATTGGATTATTATAGCCATATTTGATGAAAAAACGCAGTGATGCAAAATGCACTGCATCAACGCATCACGCAATGAAGTTAGAGTCAATATTTTACCTTAAAGACAAATCAAAAAATTAGAACGCGAAATATTGCATTAGATTTTATACAGAACTTTTAAGATAATTTTTTATGACGTGGTCATTACCGTTCAATATAGACAATAAGGGCTCAACATAATTGAATAGACCCAGTATGCAAATTTTCTAGGTAAACAAGCAAACCTAGTGAACATTTCGGTTAAACTCATTAATACTAGCATAATAATGAGTTATTTTCCGAATACACATACTAACCAAAGGATCACAACAAAAACAACAAAGTTTTATATAACTATACTTTATTAGAGTTAGTCCAAAAGTTGGTAAGTTACTGTTATATAAATAAGTACTGTCATGTTATGTTAGTATGAAAATACAAATATGAAGTACCAAAAATCTCTTGTTCAAGCAAATTTCTAGTAAATATTTATGATGGTTAACGATTAATTGATTGTTGACAAAGATGGTTTTCATCAAAATTTTGGAATTTTAGTGGTACCATGAAGCTATAAGGGTGTTTGAGGCGGTGTGTGGATCCACATGCGTTTAGGAATTGACGAATTTGCATCAGTACAGGATAATTATTACAATACTCTCCAATCAAAGGATACATGTTATATATCTAAGTATGGAGAAGAGGAAAATTTTTGCTAGAAGCTTTTGCACATGGGAAGTATTGATAGTGATATTGAGAAAATGGTTCGCACACGTAAACAATGTCGGTTAAAACAAAACCAACCTACAAAAATTCCAATATCTCCAAGACTCGTATATGAATATGGATCTATTGTTTAAGAATCCTTTTATATATGGGTTTTGCAATGGGCGAAATAAAACACGTTTTACACTCTTTGTCGTGCGTTTAGATTCTTTGTCATACAAAGGATTCAGGGTGGGAGTGGCAGTGCTACCAAACTACTGAATATAATAAATGTGGTTTCAGGCAACTCAGTTATTAATACACAGTGGATCAGTATATTTTTCTCATATATATATATATGTGTGTGTGTGTGTGTGTGTGTGTTATTTGTTAAGGCACATAAATGAAAATGTCTACACTTTTTGGGATTTGATTATCCTTTTTTACGATAAGTACAAAGAGTTTATGATCAATTACCATTGTTATTTTTCGAAACACTCATCAAGTAAATCCAAATTATTCTAATAGCTTTCATAAATTATTCCCCTGTTTACTATTTTGGTTGAAAGAAAGTGGTAGCTTACTTGATACTTGATAAAATCTAGGGGAAGGATTGTACCGCAACCTATTGATCTATTGTGCCCCCAGACTAGTCTCTAGTTCTTGCCTAGAGAACCCTCTCTAGTCCTAATGCCTTAATAAAGTTTAGTATAACGAGGGGTTCTAACTTTGGAAAATCCTCCACCGCCACCTGGTGTGTTCCCAAGCTTCTGGCTCTCTTCTGACCTATCGCGTCACACTCGGCCAATAGGTGTCTAGGTGTTTCCTCCCCAGATTGGCAGAAGCGGCATTCACCCTCTTGGACAATGCCCATCTTGCTCAGATCACCCCTGAGCCTACAGTGTCCAGTTAGAAATCCCGTCAGTATCCTTAGATCGTTTTTTTTAAGCCTGATCATGGTCTCAGACCTTCTTATATTATGCACTCCAAGCATTTCCTTAGCCTGTCGGCATCCCGGATGAACGGTCCAGGCTTTCCCTCTGGCTTCCTTCTCTTCCTCCTTTAATTTCTTTTAGAAAAAGGAGTCCTCCAGTGCACAACCTGTCTCCGGTCCAATAAAGGGGGTGGCTGTCCCTACCCTAGCCAGTTTGTCTGCTACTTCATTCCCCTGGACACCTTGGTGCCCAGGTACCCAAAGTAGTGACAACTTGTTGTTCTTCCCCAATTGATCTAGACTTCTCCGACAGTCCCAGACCATCTTGGATCTGAAGGCTGCTGAGCTCAAGGCTCCAATGGCAGCCTGGCTATCATACAGGATCACAATCTCCCTTTTCATGTATCCTCTGCTTAGGTAAAAGTGTGCACACCTTTCTATGGCCTTGACCTCTGCTTGGAATATGCTGGGGTAACGCCCCAGTTATTCGTTGCATTTGATCCTGGGACCAAATACCCCTACACCAGTCCCCTCCTCGGTCTTGGAGCCATCAGTGTACCACCTGATGACCTGATTCCCGAGGGAATTTAGGGTTTTCCCGTCCCAGCTAAGTTTATTTCCTAGCTCCACATGGAATTTCCTTTCAAAGATATACTTTCTTACCATGGAATCCCTTGGTTGTTTCATCAGGTCCTTTAGGCCTGGCGGAAATAGCTCCCCGCGAATTGTGGAGGAAGTGTCAAAACCAGTCTTCTCCATTCCAAGCAAGGTCTCCCTTGCTGCTCTCTCTACCACAAAGTGTAGGGGTGTCAGATTCAAGATTACCTCCAGGGCAGCAGTAGGACAGGATCTCATAGCTCCTGTAATGATAACGCATGCCAGCCTCTGTATTTTCTACAGGGCTTTCCTTATTGCTTCAACTTTGGTTCTACCAGCCCAGACCACGCACCCATACGTAATGATAGGCCTCACTAACAGGGTATACATACTTCTTAGTATATATGGGTTACAACCCCACATCTTCCCCGCATATCTCCTGCATGTCATCAGGTTATTACTAGCCCTGTTTGTCACCTCCTCTATGTGTCTATTCCACATAAGTTTCTTATCTAGTATTAACCCTAGAAATTTCACTTCTGATTTCCACTCAAGCTCCTCCCCCCCAAGCCTGATGGTCTTCAGATGATCAAGTCTCCTCTTTCTTGTGAAAGGCACAAGTGATGTCTTCCTATGGTTGACCGACAGATCCACAGACTCACACCAAGCCTCTGTACAGTCAAGCCCCCCCTGAATTAGATCGCAGAGAGTGTTTTCGAACCTCTCTCTTGCGATGATGACCACATCATCTGCATATCCGATGCATCGCAAGCCCTTCCTGGTTAGTTTCCCAAGAAGCTCATCGACTACCAGACTCCAAAGGAGGGGTGATAATACCCCACCCTGAGGGATACCCCACCCGTTTGAATGATTCTATTTCTTACGTGTGTTTCCACCGTTCTTGTGGACAGCATATTCCTAATCCAACGGGTTGTGGTCTTGTCAACCCCTCTACCTTCCAGTACCCCCTCTATTGATAAATGAGAGGTGTTATCAAAGGCTCCTGTTATGTCCAGGAAGGCACATAAAACGGTCTCTTTCCCGTCCAGTGCTTGCCTGATCACTTTTGTTAGCTCATATAGGGCAGTATCTATTGATCTTCCCGCCCGATATGCGTGCTGTTGCAGATGTAGAGGGTAATCCCTCAGCACTTCTGACCTTATGTGGTTGTCCACCATCTTTTCCATTGTTTTCAATAGAAAGGAGGTTTGACTTATGGGACGGTAGGACTTAGGTTGACTATTGTCCTTTTTGCCTACTTTTGGAATGAAGGTTACCCTTGCCCTCCTCCATTTCGAGGGTATGTACCCCGTTGCTAAACTACATCTCATCACCCCTAAGAGGTAAGGCAGTATCTCCCTCTTCCCCTCTTGGAGTAGTGCCGGGAGAATGCTATCTATTCCCGGCAACTTGAAGGGCTCGAAAAAGTTGATGGCCCATTCTAACCTCCCTGGTGAAATGACTGCTTTAGCCACTTTCCAGTCATTCTTTTGAGTTTTAACTGCTCTTGGTTCTGTTGTCAACTCTCCTTAACGGTCTGCACCCTGGAAAATGCGTCTCCAGGAGAAGGAGAGTGCGTTGAACCTCATCCTCTGTGTAGCCCCCCGCCGGGGTTTTTAGTGACATTGTCCCATAAGTACAGTCTCTAACCAAGGTCTCGTGCAATCTGGCCCCCTCTGGAATAGAGGTAAATTTGCCCACAAAACCTCCTGAAGCTGTCCCTTTTTGCTCGCCTTATCTCTTTGTTGTACAGAGTAAGGGCCTTGGAGTACCTTTGCCACCCTCCATTCGTTTTTGCCCTATTGAACAGCATTCTAGTTTCCACCCTTAGTTCTGATAGTCGGTTGTTCCACCAGGGGACATCCCGACTGGCTGGTTCCTTTTTGACCCGACAGCTAGAGACATATGCGTCCATAATGGCTGTGTTCAGATTCTCCACAGCCTCTTCCACTTCAAAGTTACTAGAAACCTGAGAGCTCAATTGGTCCATATTACAGCCTAATATCGACCAAAACTATTTTTTTTTTTTTATTTTTATTTTTATTTTTGTTTTTTTTATTTTTTTTTTTTTTTTTTTTTTTTTTTTTTTTTATTTTTATTTGTTTTTGGTGTTGTCCCAGTCCGTAAATACGGGTGTTTAAGCAAGGGTAGTACCCGTGATCGTCCCCACCAGGCTAAATTCTATAATCCTATGATCAGAAAGAGAGGGCTCATCGGACACCCTTCACATTTCGATGTTACCCCTCACCTTGTTACTAGCCAGTGTGAGATCTAGCACCTCCCTTCTGTTCTTCGTTACGAAGGTAGGTTTACTCCCTACATTCATAATCTCTAGATTAGACCTTACAATTAATTCCAGAAGATTCTCACCTCTTCTGTTTATGTTGCTGCTGGCTCACACAGTGTGGTGCGCATTTGCGTCACATCCCAAGATCAGCGGCAGTCCCATCCTGTCGCAGTACTCTACCAGGCCCTGGACTTCTGGAGGATGGGATTTCCTCTCAGCATCAAAATACCCAGAGGCCAGGATCACATCACGGTCGGTGCCCCCTATGCTTAGACAGGTTCTAATTGGCACTAGGTCCCGTGATAGGTACTCTGTAACACACATACACCTCGTATAATTCCTTACCAGAATGCAAGCCCTAGGTTTACCCTCCCGAGTGTCCCAAATTACCTTTGCATCCTTGCTCTGGAGGCCCATAATCTTCTTTCTGAGGACCCAGGGTTCCTGGATTAGCACCACCATCTGTCCCTCCCGGGAAAATCTTCTCAAGACCAAGGCCGCGGCATCCTTGGCATGATTAAGATTTACCTGGGCTATCCTAAAGTTGAGGAGATCCCTTCCCAACTTTTTCTTGAGGGAGGTCATCCTCCTCGCTATCTAGCAGTGCCTGCTCCTTCTCTTCCTCCATGCTCTCTACCATCTTGGGGGTCGCCATATTGAGGCTAGAGAGGTCCAGGTCATCGCCCTGTGCATCGCTCCCCTCAGCTCCCCCTGACTGGTTGGTATCCTCCTGGTTGGAGTCTCCCGACTTCTCGCCTGCCTCCGTCTCCGTGGGCTTGCGCGCATGCACAGGGATCCTCCCAAATCGGTAGAAAATTTGGAATTTCTCCTTCTTGATTTGCTCCCATGCCTGGTCATCAATCCCAATGTGCAGGAGCTTTCCCTGTCCCTCCTTTTTACTCCTCAGAACCCGCCACGTCTGGGTACCATGCCCCTCGTTCTGGCTTTCAACCAGGGACAGGATGAACTTGTCGTCCTCACCTTTGCTTCTTGGGAAGAAGATCGTGACGTTATGAGCCTTGGGTATATCGTCCCCAAGGCACGCCATCAGCTCTACCCCCTTTCACTCCTGCAGCTGGGTGGCCTTACTCCTCAACCAGTCCGCCGTTTCTTGGTTGATGCACTCCACCAGCATATACCCGGGCCTGAAGTGCACGCCCACAACCTTAACCTTGCACGAAGTACCTCTCGCTATCTCTCTGATGATAGCGTCCTCTAGCTGTGAAAGCTCCTCCTTCCCCAGCCTCCATTTAGGGTACTCCTTTGGGAGTACAGCAACTTTGACGAGTTTGGTGGTTTCTGTATATGTGGTTGCTTGCCCACGTGCAGGTGCGTAGGGTGAACCCTCTGTGCCCACTCTCCTCCTCTTTGCATCATACTCCCTCTGGGGTGGGGTGATCTCCTGCGTACCCCTTTTCCCCTGACTGGGCGCAGGTTCGTTCTGCCCTGCTGCTGCCTTCCTTTCTTCTACACTCTTCCTGGCCTCGTCAGGTTCCATGCCCTGCTCCAGGAGTCGAAGGTATCTGCGGGTTCCTGCCCCACTCAGTCCCTGTCTACGAGGGTCGTCCTTACCCCCTGGCTCCCCCAGTTTTGGGTATCTAGCCAAAGGTCGACGATACCTTTGACCCCCCCCCTCCTGTGTCTTGCGGTACTGGCCCGCGGAAGCTGCTCCTGCACTGCCTTCTTATTTTCTTGTGCGGTACTTGGCCGCGGCAGTTGCTCCTGCCCTGAATTCTTTTTATTTTTGTTTTCTCCTTCCATATCTGTTCCCACGAGTAGCTAGGGAAATATCCGTCCGCCTGAACAGAGCCCCGCATGTCCAGGTAAGGCTACTTACTGCAGGAGGTCGCCCGGTATCCTGCAGGTACCGTTCTAGACACCATATACAAGGCCTGGTGCCAACCACTCCTCGGCATGGTCCACGTGACACCTTGAGTTGGCTTGCAACAAAGCGGAAGAGCAGGGGAGAAGAAGAAGAGAATGGGTTTGTACAGATAGATGAAGACAGTCTATCCACGCATTGGAGGGGAGAAGAAACGTGGGTAGATAGAAAAGACCCTGCTCAAGAGGAGAGTAGAGAGTCAGGGAGGCTGATTGCAGTGACTGTGCCACTGGGTGGTGGGATCGCCAACCCCTACGCCAACGGCAGTGCGGTGGCCGGAGCAATTAACAATAACTCCGCCCCTCCGCTAGTGAGTGTTAGGCCGTTCCAGTGAACCTCACCTACGCCCTAACACTCTACATGAGATGCTGCTCCCCGTCTCACAGGCAGTTTGTCGACCGCCAGGTCTAGATCCGCTGCCTTCTGCTAAAAACAGGGGCACCCCGAGTAGGCTATGTGCAAGCACACAGCACGACCAGCAACAAGGCCAGTCGGGCAGCACAACGCTGCTTCACAGCGGTCTTGCAGAAGCAGTATGCCCCACGAAACTCGTGTGGCACTGACTTCTGCCTGGGGGCCTTACGGTACCCCCTCACCCCCTCTTTTTTTAAAGTGGTAGTTTGCTTAATACTGAGAAACATGGACGAAGCAGATTATAGAGAACAACAGAAAAATGTTGAATTGGTCAGGGCGGCGGTTGAACTGTTACCCTATCGTTACGCTAGGAGATATGCCATCACATTACGGATGTTGGATCGTAGTTTGAGAAGAATTATACAATTTTAAATACCTTGTAGTTCTTACAAAATTATGGCCCAAGACGTAGGTATCAGCTCACGAAAAACGCGTGAATCTGTGTTACTAAATGCTGGCACAAATTACTTGTGAATCAATGTTGTTCAATGCCGACAAGCCTCATATTCACCTAAATGGGGCTCTCAAGAAACAGAATTTCCACTAATGGGCTGGAAAGTACTCAAGATAAATTTGTGAAAAACCACTGTTTTCTCCAAGAGTAAGGTGAGCTGTGATATATCAAAACGTCGATATTATGCTTCTAATTCTTTGAAGGAAGGGGTTAGACAGTGAGTGTGGATTCTAAGTGTTATGTCTCAATTTGGGAAAACCTTTACAAGCTCAATATTAAAGAGTTTGTTGAAGAAAATGAAGAGAGGGAAATATGGTTCTAACAGGATGGAGCTGCTGCTCATACAGAAGATAACTCAACGGACGAGGGACGAAGGCAGTTTCTGGAGATGTTGGATGGTCAACACGTACATTACATTTGTCCAATTTATTTCTGTAGGAGTTCCTGAAGGATAAAGTATTCTAGCAGCGACCCCCATAACCTTCCACAACTCAGATCTCAGATAATCTAGTCAATGCAATTCCACGGGAGGTATGAGAGAAAGCGTGTACAAAAGTGCATGGACACCGTCTGTATTTATTACAATAAACACTTATGTTATCATTAAATGTTTGTTATGTTCACAAAACATTGGTTATTTTTCAATTTCCCACAGGGATTTTGTTTGGGTGATTGGGTTGCAAACAATTTGATTATTGCGTTGATACACCTCTTATAAACTGTAAATCAAAACACGTAAATTTAGGCCTATGCTTTAAAAAATCATATTAAAAAAATATAGCACGAATCTAAATTATTTTCAATGTAAATTACTATAAAACCTTTATGAAATATATTGAACAACCACAGACAGTTTTATTTAGATAGCCCGTTAAATTTGGTCTTTGGATTCCTTCTCAAGTTTGAGAGTTTTCAGTAGCTCTAATTAAACTAAACTTAATTAAACTAATTAAAATTAGTAAATGTTTAAAAATGATATCAGTATTAATTTCTACAGTTGTCACTGATAATACTTTTTAAACATGTATTTAGAAAATTTGAAAAAAAATATTTCAAATTATTGAACAAGTAATGCATATGTTTTATGAATATGAAATATATAATATCGCAGCTTTTCCAATAGTTAGACAAATCATGGAGCTCTGTGGGGAAATATTAAGAAGTTTGTCGCTGACATTTCCGGGCGCGATATCACGTCAATGCGAGTCTATAAAATGCAGAATATCGCGACAGCGCGGCGTGAAGCTGATCCAAACATCACTTATCGAACCTAATACGATTACTTATCGTTTGGCTGACTTGTTTTTAAGTACAAAGATATTTCATGAAGGAATACGATCAAACTATTTAACGGTATTGGTTTTTATTGTTTTTATTTCAATTCACCAGTTGAACGTGGATATTAAAAAATGTTTCTCTTGTTATATTTTTAGATTAATTATATTTTGCTCTAAATTAAAACCAAAGCTATTATTATTATATGTTTATATTACGTAGGATTATTAATTATATTCGTCGCAAGTATTTTTTACTTATTTTTACCCTCAACAGTCGACTGACTACTCCTCGACACATTATATGCCACATATACATATACGTATATATTTACGCGTGTGTGTGTGTGAGTTTTTAAATAAAAAAAATATATATATATATATTTATATATATATATATATATACATGTGTGTGTGTGTTTGTGTGTGTGTGTGTGTGTGTGTGTGTGTGTGTGTGTGTGTGTGTGTGTGTGTGTGTGTGTGTAGACATTTATAAAATCAAGATTTATCAAAATTTGAAAGCATTTTATAGTGATTTTCACCATTTTAAAACACATAAACTTTAAGTAAAATTAATTCTAATTGTTGGTAATAAAATTAAAAGGAAAGTGTCTCTTTGGGACTTTAATCTACGGAGTCTCTGACACAAGGAATGCAATCGGTTTCTCGAAATTAGATTCACCTTTATATACTAAAATGCGACCCACAACTCCACCTCTATTTTTAGAATAAATAAATATTTCTGAAGTTGAAAATATGTTTATATGTTATACCATGGATTATACATTATACCTGTTTTCAACATATATTTGATAAAATATTTGGTTGAAATATTTAAAACCCTGTTAGGTAGTAACAATCAAAGTATTCGCTTAGCCTATATTTTGTTAGTGCAGTATGATTATATTACTTAATTTTTACCGAAATAACGGCAAGATTAAAACTATTGTAGAAAGAAAAATTAATGAGATCATAATTTTAAGTAGGCCTACGGAGGCACGTGCTTAGCCTGTTACTCCACAGTTGATGATATATTTCCTCATCTCAAAGGGCTGTGAAAGGGGTAGGGAAAGTGAGTATTTACTTGGTTGGTAATCAGTGGGAGGGTGGAAGAGAGAAAATATTAGCAATGGATAGATTGTTCATTTGCAATAATCAACTTCATTACACAGCACTTGTTGACATTCATAAAAAACACCTTTTCCTCCACGATTTACATAAATGTGTTTGTATTATTTAATGTTTGTAACTTGAACGTACTAACAAATTAACAAATTTATGTCAAAGTCAAACTCAAAAACTCAAATTTATTCCTGAAAAAAATATTCGCTCAAATAATAAACAAAACCGTTTGGTGGTGGCAATTTCAGACGATAAATTTTTCATTTTAAAATAAAATAACCCCGTCACAGTAGAACTGCATACTCAGCGAATTTCCAAATCGGTATAGTAATAATAATATATGACAAATGTTATCAATGTGTGTCGATAAATATGAGAGTATATATATATATATATATATATATATATATATATATGTGTGTGTGTGTGTGTGTGTGTGTGTGTGTGTGTGTGTGTGTGTGTGTAAACACGATAACCCTCGTAATGGTCCGATCGAGACCAAATTTGGTAAAGACATTTATTCCTATATTTGCTTGGAGGAGATCGTAAACCAGACATATCGGTCAATCGGAACGGGTAGTTTGTGGGGGTTTTGAACTCAAAAATTGCGTTTTTCATATGTAATATAAAAAACTTCTAAATTTTATCTTTGATCATTATAATCATCTTAAACAAATACACAGTTTAGTGCCTTAAAGTTTTTTTCTATCTCCAACGGTTACAGAGACAGTTTTTACGACCCGGGCTTAGGTTTTGGCATGAGACCTACGGTAATAGCTTTTTAGCTATGGAAAATCAAGCCATTCTTTTCAGTATTTGGGGCCAAAATATCTTATTAAAACTTCCGCTTCATATCAAGAATCTAACAAATCTCGAAACTTTTTGTAAAGATACACTTACTTGGCTTTACATCCGGCAAGATGTCAGATATTTCAATGATATTGAAATTTATTGATATTTAATTTTAATTTTGACCCAATAAATAAAGGCTATATTTTGCCAAATATCAAGCAAATAAACTTGTTTAATGATTCCCGTTGCGGAGGAGGCCGACCCCAGTGGTTACAGTGATTAATAGTAGTTATGAGACTCGGTGACAGGTTATGCTGACCTGGCTCGACACCGATATTGATACCGCGAGACACGTGAACACTTCAAACAAATCTGCTACTTAGTCCTAGAGTTCTAGTGCTGAACAGTTGGGTTGTTTATTAGTGGACATTAAATGGTTTTAGCGAATTCTCAATAGGGAAGAAGCTATTATCGTAGGTCTAATGGCAATACTTAAGCCCAAGACCATGTTTTTTGCCTTTATAGGTGCCCAGAGGCCAAAACAATAGTCGTCAAAATTTATATAGTGTGTGTGTATGTCTGTAAACACGATAACTTTTATAAAAATGTCCCATTGCGACAAATTTGGTAGAGACGTGTATTCTTAAATTTGCTCGGACAGTTCATAATCCAGACATATTGGTCAATGAGAACGGGTAGTTAAGGGGATTTAAGGGGAATTGGGGTTTTGCATTTTTTATAAGGAAATTTAAGTTCTTTTAATTTTATCTTTCACCATTAAAATCAGCAAAAAAACTACACAAATAAGTTTCTTAAAGTTTTGCTGTAACGGTTACCAAGATATTAAAAAATCCAAACACAGTACGTTGTATTTTGGGACTACAATTTTATCTTATGTAGGATAAGGAAAAATGAATATTTCACTTATCAATTAATACTTTGGATTAAACTTGATATTTATTTTCATGTGTTTGACGTCCATTCATTTATATCAAGGCTGCTAACCTGCATGCTCTTTTTCCATGTTAATAATATAGGGAATAGGCAAACTCCTTTATTTATGGACAGATGTTAATGAAAGTTGGTATAAATGGTAAAAATATAAAAAAATTATGGTAAAAATGCCTTCATTCAGTGTTCCTCACAGCAGCGAATCTGCAAACTCTTTTCCATATTAATCTGGAGAATAGGCAAATAAATATTTATTGACAGATGCCGATAATACTTGTCATATATTATTATTTTTTTATTATTATGTTATTGCTTTGAAAATTCGCTGAGTACGCAGGTCTACTGTGACGGGTATATTTAATTTGTTACGTAATAGCATAATATAAGAAAATTACACTAGTATATCTTAAAAATACGAAAACACGTATATACGAGTACATAACCTTTTTCGTACTTCTGAGACACTGGAAAGGATTCTTAATTTTATCAAAAAATTGTTCAAAACACGTATTTTTGTCCGTTGCACTTTTCTGTTCATATATAACACTATTGCCAAACCTGAGACTGTAGCAAGAGGTTGTGCCTCGCCTTCCTCTGCCCTCGGAAATGAACTGATGTCAGAAACGCCTATAACCCTGTAATGGCCCTGTCATCCTATAATCTGCAGCTATTGTCTTTGCATACTATTACACTATTGTGGATGTTAAAATTTACGAAATACTATTTACGATTTAATGGAGACCTTTCGGCAATGCAGTTAGATTTTTCTACTGGACACAAAAATTTTAAATTTAGTACGGCATTTCTAATTTGGATTGGTTTTCTGGTTGGAATGTAACTGGTTATTTTAGGCTTAAAAATCTCCATCGTTTTGTAGAATCTTGAAATTTGTGATTATTTTACTACAAGATTCCGGAGTGCCAATATTGAATCCCTGTAAATTTGATACTGAAATCAAGTACATTGTTTATAAATATTTTTGGGAAACATCTATTGCAAGAATTTTTTTAACCACTCAATGACTTTATAAATTATTGTTCATTATATGAGAGTAAATAGATAAATACCGCAATGCTCAATGCAACAAATATTAATGTTCAGTAATTATAATATTATTATGAGGAAAGGGTAGTACTAGTAACAAATTATAAATTATCAGAATTCTGAGTAATAAGAACATAAAAACGTAGTATACGAGGACGAGAGAAATATATATAGCGATGGAACGTTACTGTATATGCTGAAACATATACCACTAAATCTAAATATTAATTTAAAAACTAAAGTTTATACAACATATATGATTACAAACACGAGATTTATCCTGACAAACTTTATTTATTAACTGGCTGGGTGGTGTGACCAGTTGTGTTAGGATGGCTGAATGAAACACCATTCAGAGACTTATTATTTTAATGCTTCCAATTAGTTTAGTTAATCCAAGTTAAGTTGAATAATTACATTACAATATTCAATTACAAAGGAATATAAGTTCAAGGCTTAGAATTAATACCCCCAACACGGTTTTCACCGAAGAATAGGCGCCAAACCTGAGCGAGTCTTATATTGTGGACTAATCCACCGGGATCATTCAAATCTCTGCTGACCGCCGCCCCGACGTTGGGGGTCATCCATCGTGTGACGTCAATTATTCATCGATAGGTGCAGCGGCTTTCTGGTGTTAGTTCTTGACAGTCACATACTTTTTGTTTCCTGATCACTTCGACAGACTTTGAAAATACTTACGCCAGCTTGGCAAAATTCCATACAGTGGAGTTACACTTTCGGAACATCGGCCCGGTCGTTAGTTCAGCTCTGGCTTCTGGAAACTTCCATGATGACTTCTGCGTAGCTCGGTGAGGTTCATTACCACATGCATATATATTTTAGTTTTTGAGAATATAGATTGTGACGGTAATAGTTGTAACAGGGCGAAACTAAGACCCCTTTTGATCGCACATAATTAATCGGTCTAGGATTTTGGGGCCGTTACAAAATGGTTACACAGTTTTACGTTAAATGATTTTTTCATAGCTTTCCATAAATAAAAATGTTTTGTTTATTCTACTGTTCTTTATAGGTTCCAGGCCCAAGAAATCTAATTACCTAATAATATACACGATTACATGTAGAACCACGAATGTATTAAAGAGTGTGGAAACTAAGATACTAATGACAGGTCATTTCCGGTATTGACCACATCTAGAATCTCATAACAGTAATGTTCCGCACTTTATGGGCTCATACTGGTGCAATATTGGAGTGGACCTGCCAATGAGAAAACTTGTGCATATTGCTTCAAAGTGCTCAACCCAACATTGATCAGTAATGCATTTTTTTACAAAAACCGATCATACATTGTTTCGGTCGTAGGGAATACTTAGATACTAGACAATTATTAAGTTTCTGTGTTAAAAGAAAATATTTTCATCGAAAATTGTATCGTCTTTGTTGTAAAAATATACATTAGTAGATTTATATTTTTAACATACATGCATTATACACTGTTTGTAGAAATATACCAAAATTAAACTGTTACATATTAATACAAAATACACATTAGGTTCAATTTAAATTACTTGAAAGACAATACTAGCAGAAAGAAATTTGGACACAAATAGTATAATGATATAAAAACAACCGTTGCATAAAAAATGTAAATTACGTCGTTAGATGTATGAATGGATACTCCGTTAAACTTAATAAAATTACATAATATAAGTAACAATATATGTGGTAACATCAATATTATTTTAGAAAAAACATTTGTAGCTTATCATTGGAATGAGGTGTTAAGAAATACATCAATGTATACATCTCTACTATATACATCTGTATTCCAATTAAATGGTATGCAGTTAGGTAAATAAACTTGATATATCCAAAAAAAGATTTTGTAATTTTAAGTGAAATGAAGGTTTTTGAAAATTTTAAAGCCAACATCTTATACAGGATAAAACATAAAATAAACCTAATGGCGTTATTACTTACTTCGGTCAATGAACCCAGGAGAATGACAAGGTATGATAACGAATAAATTACCCATTATTATTTCTGGGATTGAACAGGAAACAGAGTGCCAGTTTGCGTGTAGCGCATAAAAGCTATTATAATAGCGGTAAGCGAATTGAAAATCATGAAAACATTTGTTATTTGTCAGAATGTCATAAAAAATTATAATATACATTAAATATAACGATAATTAATCAATAGGAAATTCTATAGTTTATATTCCATGTCAAATTCAATTATGTATTTGTTCAAACATTTTAATGTGTACGCTCAATTTCAACATTGTTGTAGCACGTTGAAAAAAAATGCCCCATAGCATCTGACTTACAAATTAAGTAAAATTTCATTCATTTATTTTTTAATTACTTGAGATAGTAAAAATCTAACTTAATCATAAGTTAAATCACATACGTAATATGTTATTACAGTATTTTCACCAATATAAAAGCTATATATGTTATGTAGCATACTCCTTAAGAGTCTGCATCAGTGGTAGCCATCTTGAATTTTATTCACGTAAGGGCAATGTTAAAATCTGGCAGAACATACCTTCACTTTGGCGTGTGTAGTGGCGTTAATCATCAAAGTATCAATGTAAAACTTTGGAAGTACATTGATGAGATGTGGCTCAAGGTCATGACCTTTTCAATATGTTCAATATGATCAAATATTTAAATTGATATAAAAACAAAAATCCAGGAATATTTTACAAAAAAATCGTTATCAATTTTTTTATTGAGAGCGAAAATAAGACGTTCTGTAAGGTGGTGCCCTGGAGGACTGTAATACCTTTAATTTGACACCTCTTCCGTTAATCTATGACAATAGGTCAAGGAGATATAGGCGCCAGAATTTAACATTGCTCTTACGGGACTAAAATCCAACATGGCTACCACTGATGCAGACTCTTAAGAATAATATGGGAAATAAATAGGTATTTTCTACCACCAAAAATCCATACCATGATGCTTTACATCTATTTGTATACTATGAAGCTGAATAACCAGTATTATGAAAACGTTATAAATAAAAAGAAAGTTTTTTCTTCGTAAGAAACACTTTAGAAAATAGTAAACAATTTGCTGCCATGAGGATTAAAAGACTTGGATTTTGCAGAATAAATTATTATACTAAGTTATTATTATTATTATTATATTAAGTTGAACACATATTTTAAGTTTATTAGTTTGCTTTGTCTCCAGGAACAAGCAAACCAGTTGTAGCAAAGATATGGGTTATGAATATTACCAATGAAAAAACAGAACTGTTGTGTCTATGGTATTACTAATTAATTGTCGTATCCAGATTTTCTACCACGAGAAACTAAATTAAAAATGTTTTTCAACATAAATTATTTAATCTTAGCTAAATTAACAAATATTCTAGTGTATACACAGTTTAATCATAATATTCCAAATAATACGCTAGGCATTAATGTCAACATCTCCGCTGAAGAATAACATGGGCACTACATAAGACGACGTACTGCGTTTACCAGTTTCTTTATATCTAATTGATTGGCATAGTGTGAAGATTCAAACTACGAAGTTGTTTTTAATTAATCTTAATAGTTCTTGTAAAAAAACTTTTTTTTACAAATTTTATGTAATAGTTCCCAAAAATCTCATTTTGGGATCTAATACCCCCTAAACAATCCTCTGAATAAACTAATTTGGTTGAATAGGTTTTTGCTCATTTACATGCCTGTGCCAATGTGATCGATATCTGAGTTTTACCTGAGTTATCGAGTCTATACAGGGTGTTTAATAAGTCGGGGACAAACTTTGAGGGGTGATAGTACTAATCAAAATAAACATAAGATTTCCTATAAACATATGTCAAAAAATCCTTTGTTTAGCCGCTAGCCGCCATTTTGTATTTTAAACAAAAATAGTTATATCTCAAGAACTATTTAAGATACAGAAACCAAACGTTACACGCATCTTTACTGGCGAAATAGAAAAATATTTCAAAGTATCATTTAGTTTGCTTTTATATTTCAATGGCGGCGATTAAAATCTTTTAATTTAAATAACAACAAAACCATTGGCTTAATAACATTTTTACAAGATATAAATAAGGTTGAAATTTTAATTTAAAATCTAACGAGACTTTGTTGAACTAAATACGTTCACCAATAAGCGAGAAAACGCGCTTTTATTGTTACCTTACAGAGCCCATGCGCCACCTCCGCGCGGCCGTGGCGAAGGACAGGCTAGCACAACAATCAATTCTCCACCTAGGCCTCGCGGAGGTGGCACATGGGCTCTGTAAACTTACATTAAAAGTGCATTTTCTCGATTATCCTTGGACGGATTTCGTAAAAAAAAGTATCGTTAGATTTGAAATTGAAAATACAATCTTTTTTATATTTTGTAAAAGTTTTGTTATGTTAATGGTTTTGTTGCTATTTAAATTAAAGATTTTTAACCGCCGCCATTTTGAAAATATAAAAGCGAAATAAATGATTGAGAATATTTACTTGGCCAATAAATATGTGTGCAAAAATTGATTTCTGCACCTTAAATAGCTCCTGAGCTATAACCTTAAAAAAAATACAAAATGGCGGCTGGTGGCTCGCGGCTAAACAAGGGATTTTTTTGACATATGTTAGCAAGACATTTATGTTTATTTTGTACTATCATCCCTCGAAGTTTGTCCCCGACTATAATGAACACTCTGTAGATATAAATTCTCTCTCTCTCACACACACACACAAAGGCAACAAATATTTGATTGAGTAATTCACAAGTTGTGAATTAATATAACAAGGGCTGCTATTAATATTGTTATTATGAAATTAAATTAACATAAGCACATGTACATTAACATGACTTATTAAGACAATTTGTAAAGACAGTATTTATGTTTTTATAAAATAAATTACGACTTTGAATTTTAATCACTTAAAACAATATGACCAGTTAAAATCTTTTATAATTTCGGTAATTTATTTTGAAAACCTAGCCTAGTTAGATATTGAAATAGATTTTTTGTCTCAATCGCTTGCTTAATTTATTACCACAAAATTAGAATCGGATATAAAATATGTGGTTAATGTGATGAAGTAACAGAGGTTTTGTTTTAGCTCTTTTTAAGCATAAATTAATATAAATATAAGTATACTTTAATTATATTGAAAAATCTTTAAAATAGTATTAATAATTATTAATATTTTACTTATAATAATAATAGTGATAATTATGAGTTCATTTATATACCAATTAATGATTTGCTGTGAGAAGCTAATATGTTTACGTATCAGTTACTTTATAGACAATCTCTGTAACGTAGAAAATGGTAAATTCATATTACAATCTAGAGACAGGATCAAAAGCTGCGGTAGACGTTTAATTTGCAGCGTGCAGATGCATTCATAAACAGCGATAAGATCTTGCTGTGAATATGTTCCCCACCTACACAGGCGACGGCGTAGCTTGCGATATTCGGTTGGTCAATCAGCAAATCACCTCCTTGCATACTTTCATCAAGGTATAAATTTAATATTGGTTATTAATTATAATAAAAAATCATTGTAAAATTGATTTGAATTTCACAGCTACGTTTTTTGTGTTAAATCTTTCAATTGATCACTTATTCATATAAATTTATGAACATGTTTTTAATATTGCTCAAAGCGTGTCTAAATAATATCGCTTGAGTTTTGAAATGGCCATCATTTTAACAGGGTGGTGTTTTAGAAAAAAAAACTCTGCATAAGGTGTAGAATAATTAAAATGAGATTAATCATCGTGGAGGCTCTCATTCTCACGGATAGCGTTACTCAAATACCTTGTTTAGTATTACAAGAAGACAAGATTGACGGAGAAATTAAGATAAGACCCATTTCGCCATCTCTGGGGTATAAAATGAAAAAATACCCCCGTCGCAGCAGACCTGCACACTCATCGAATTTCTAAATCAATAATTTAATATATGACAAGTTTTATAAAAATATGTCCATAAAAGTGAGAATTATTTGCCTATTCTCCATAAGATTAACATAGGAAAGCACACTCTTTCCTGTTCACTTCACTCCAGGTTTGCTGCTGTGAGGAACACTGAAAGTAGGCATTTCTACCATAAACAATTTTTATCTTAACATTTATACCAACTTTCATTAATATCTGTCCATAAATAAAGGAGTTTGCCTATTCCCTATATGATTAATATGGGAAATGAGTATGCAGGTTTGCTGCCATGATAAACACATAAACTATGATTTTTAAGCATAAATGGATAGATCTCAACCACATGAAGCTAAATATCAAGTTTTATCAAAAAAAATTGATTAATAGGGGAAATATTATTTTTTTACTATCCTCCATAAGATTAACATTGGAGCCCCATTTTACAACGTACTGTGTTTAGATTTTTTAATATCTCAGAAACCGTTGGAGATGGAGAAAACCTTTAAGGAACTTAATTGTATAGTTTTTTAAGTTGATTCCAATGGTGAAATATAAAATTATAAATTTATAAAAATTACATGTGAAAAACACAAAAAACCCATTTTGGGGTACAAAACCCCCCCCAAACTACCCGTTCCCATTGACCGATATGTCTGGTTTACGAACTCAACCGAGCATTTCTAGGAATACACGTCTCTACTAAATTTGGTTTCGATCGGACCATTTTTACGAGAGTTATCATGCTAACAGACACACACACACACACACACACACACACACACACACACACACACACACACACACACACACACACACACACACACACACACACACATATATATATATATATATATATATATACATATATATATATATAATTATTAATAATATATAATATATATTAACGACTATTATATATATATATATATATATATATATTAACGACTATTGTTTTTGGACTCTGGGCACCTAAAGACGAAAAAAAACATGGTCCCGGGCTTAAGTCTTACCATGAGACCTACGGTAATAGCTTCTTCCCTATGGGAAATTCGCTAAAACAAAAAATATAATTTCATACAATGTACGGAAACAATTCTAGTTCTATTTATATAGATAAATGAGGATAAATATTTTTTGACTTTTTACTAATATGGAAAGGTGACTAAAAGCACTAGAAATAAAAATTTACATCATATTTCTTAAGAAAGCCTTATAGTGAAATTGCTCCTTTAACGTACAATTAAAGTCTTATTGCCTTGGGGAGAGTCCTAATTGTCTTATTTTTAAGATAGAGAGAGTATTAAATGAATTTGAGTACGGTTAATGTAATAGATAAATGCTCTTCCAATATAAATATATTATGATCATTTTGTTGAATGAATTAATCTTTGGTTTAATTGAACAAGGAGAACATTTGGCAAATTATACTGTCACGATTTATACAGTATTCAATGCAACAAAATAAGTAAAGATAAAACGTGAAGAATACTATCACTGTTAAGAAATATCAAATATGAATGTTATGCTAAAATATGTATTAGCGTCTCTCCCAGGACAGACTGGGCCTTTCATACTGCTAATGAAAGGGCCAGGGGACTATTATAAGACGCGAAGGACCTCTGGGCATTTAAGGAAAAACAACTACTCCTTTAATTTCGTCTAAGACTTCCCTTATGAAACAATAAGGCGTTGTTTATAAATATCATATGTTATTAATTAAAATGAAAACCACATGAACTCTCAGTGACATGTAATACCAATGTACACATTACTTTGTAATAGAATGCTTTTACAATGACATTTATATTACATGGTAATTACATAATACCATGAAATTATAATTGTTGTACAAAGCTAGAAAGTTTTGGTTAAAAATTAAAAATACATGATTCTCTGTTCTTGGAAGGGTCTTTGTAAGTTTTTGTACACAGCATTATTTCTCACCCCACAGACCCACGAGGAGTCACTAGGAAACTGTTATAAAGCGAGCTCATGGAATTATTAGATTGATCGGCCGTGTATCATCGTATACATAGAAGACTATGACTGCAATACTATTACAAAGCAAAAAAACTATTTATTAATAATAGTTATTAAAAAAAGTAAAGATTTATTTAAATTTAAGATTAAATAAAAAAAACTGTATACTTCATTTATATATATTTTTCATTTATGTGCCTTAACAAATAACACACACACACACACACACACACACACACACACACACACACACACACACACACATATATATATATATATATATATATCTGCAGATGGATTACGATAACGGCTCTAACGAATCTCTTTAAATTTCGGAATTGACTAATTTAGTCAAAAAATAGCCGAGTAGAAAATAAGTTCTAGATAGATCTAATGTCCAGAAAAATCCCGATTTTCTTGTCATATTAAAATCAAAATAAAAAAAAAATCAACATTAGGCTTATGTGGAATCAAATGTAAACAATGTAAAACATTTGTTTATAACCGTTTGACAGATGTTGATTGAATATGGTTGTGAACAATATGTTCAATGTTGGATGTGAATAGAGGTTTTGCATAAACGTTTATTTTATGTATGTACTAAATGAAAAATTATCATATTAGTAAACATCTGTAAAAACTAAAGGGTAAAATAGCTGTGCGAAATAAAAGCAGAGAAAAGTATTTCAAAAATCTTTCGTGTTTTTATAAAAATACTTTTCCATCGGAATGCTTGAAGCCACTTCAACAAACCAATTGGTGTTAATTAAATTTCCCTTTTAATTTTCAATCCTCATCCCGTATATAATTCAGTAAGTTGACCACAGGCTAATAATAATGGTACGGTAATTGTGATGGCTCCAACGAGTGATTGTATCTAAAAAAACACCCACATCCATGAACAACTGTGCCGCAGCTCACTGCCAACGTGGCGGATTAATGCTAAAGGTCATGAGACCGATCCTTGACCGAGGTGAATATATTTTTGTTTAGATTTTATTCAAGTTAGTAAAATATGTTTGCGTTAATGTACGTGCGGTAAGTAAGGAGATCGATTCTCGACTGGGAAAGCTACATTTTGGTTCAAATTTTATTGAAGTAAACGTTTTGTATCCATTTAAATTGTGTTTACCTTGAGTAAATAACAAAATATATTTTAATTTATCTAACTAACTTATATATTCCTTATACATATATTATATACATATCTTATTCCATCCAAGCAAAGCTCGGTGTCTCGGTACTTTAATACTATAATATGAACAAAGTTAGTTTAATATTATATTTGCATAAGGATCTCAAAAACGGCACTACTGATTTTCTTAAAATTTTCGAAATAGATAGTTTATGATTGAAAAATTGGTTCTGGATAGGTATAATGTCCAGTAAGTTACGTTTTCTTGTAATATTAAGTTTAAAATTTGAAAAATTAACATTGAACTTATGAAGATTGAAATGTAAACAATCCAAATCGAAACATTTTATAATCAATTGACAGATGTTGATAAAATATGATGGTGACCAATTTGTTTTACGTAGGATGTAAATAGAGGTTTTACATACATATTGATTTTATGTTACTAATAAAAATGAAAAATAATTATCAGATTAGTTAACAATTTGTAAAAACAAACGGATGAAATAACAGTGTGAAATAAAAGCAGAGACAAGTATTTCCAAAATATTTCGTGTTTTTATGGAAAAATTACTTATTCATGGTACTTATTCATTTTATTACATAAATAAGCCAATGTAACAAACCTATTGGGGTAACTTTAATTTCCCTTATGGTTTTTTAATACTTATTTCGTATCTAACACAATCTGTTGATCACAGGTTATAATCATAGAACTACAACAACAGGAATTATATTTCGATCGTTATAAAACATCGTATGGTTGATTATATATAAGGTGATCAGCTCGAACAATTATTGAAGATGGCTAACCCCTCTAAAAACAATTCCATAGCGAACGCCGTGGCTCAGTACTAGCGCGGAGAATTCAAGCGCCGAGTAATAGGCGATTGATCCCCGACCAGGAGAGATATATGTTTGTTCAGAGTTAATGCAAATTAGTAAATAGAATAGACGGCTATTTTATAATAATTAAGGTGTATTAAATCGTTTTTATTTCAACCATATACACTGTGTTTATATTAATTACATAGTAAATTTGATGTAATTTAGCTAATTAATTAAAGTAAGCCATGTCTTATTCTATCCTAGCAAAGCTCGGTCTCTCGGTTCTACTATTGCAAAACAAAGCATTTATAACAGCAACAAATTTCACAGTATAGTAGTTACAAACTGAGGTTTTTGCAAGCGAATCGGCACGTTTTTCCCATGTTATTCTTATGGGGATTATTTTTGCGCAGATTGAACATTTTTGAAAAAATCCCTAAACCGTTATTCATATCAAATCTATTACCTGATACTATACAACAACATGTAAATAAACAATTCAACACATTATGTACCTTCCAGAATTTAAAATCCCAATTGCGTAAAAGCATACCGTCCGCGACGAGTCACGCCCACCGCGCACCGCACCGCGTCGCGTACCGGCTCATAGCACTGCCGCAAGACTCAAACCTGCACTTAGCTTGACCCATCTCACTACATCACTAGCATTAATTCATAACCACACAACTCTCGTTTCTGTTTAATTACCTTCTCTACTAAATAATAATTCGTCCTTATAAAATCCACCTCTAGGTCCTGTATTCTTTATTTCTGCACCTGTTATATATCTCCTACTTTAAATTTTTTTTGGTTTTCGTACAATTGACTCAACCTCTTATGTAATAGCTTTGGAATTGTATTCATTCACAGTATTTGGTTTCTATCTTCTATCTTCTATCTTTCTATCCATCTTACCGTGTTGTTTCAAACTATATGCTCTCTGGTGTTAACTTTGTATGAAATCAAAATCACACCTCAGTAACGTGCACATGCACCCAAGGATAGTCATCCACACTCACTCGAGTTCCTCACTTGTACTCAGCTATATACGTAACTGTTATGACTTAACTAAAATATACAACAAGAAAATGAAAAATTATGTCACTGAGGAAGGTTGATGTTGTAGTCAAGCTCTTCATTCTTTGACGGCAATGCGCACCAAACATGCTTTATATTGCTTAATTTTTAAAAGATAATGCACGAGACCTAAGCCCGCCATGCGCCAAGTCCCACTGTTATAAAACGGCCAGGTTTTTTTCCAAAATAATTTTGGCTTACTATTTTTCAGAAAAAATGTGCCAATCGATGCGTCTTGGTGAGATCGGACACATTTAGGAAGTGTTGATGTCAAAAGATTCTTAGTTTACGAGATATCTACGATTTTCTATTCTTAAATACACTGTACCGCGTAACCACACTGCTGCCCATGACGCTACCACAAGACTCACACCAGCATCAACACCTGCACCTAGTATGATTATTATTTTTTGCTATAGTGTCCATCTATCTTAATACATCACTAGCATTAATACATGACCTACTTATAAATCCTTACCACTTAACATACAACACTCTCCTTTCTGTTTAATCTTTTGCACCTGTTCAATTGGGTGTATACATTCTTCTTAACACATGTTTATATCTCGATCTCCCAATTTCAGTTTTGTGGGTTTTCAGGTTTATTTTCATACAATTATTGACTCAACCTCCTATATATGTAGCCTCTAACAGTATTTAGTTTCTTACGTCCTATATACCTTTCAATCAACTTTACTCTACAATTGTAGTTTTAGTAGGATTAATATTTAACCCTTTCATAAGGGATTGAAAAACTATTTAACATTATCTGATTGAAAATTCTTAACACCACCTAGAAGAATTGTTTTTAATCTTAGCTCTCATAGAAAAAGTATTTACGTACCCATGCACTCAAGGATAGTACCTATATAAGGAGAGTTCTCGAGTTCTTATGTCCTTCGAATCACTTGTACTCATATATGTTTTTGGCTATACATAACCATTATGACCTAACTTAAACATACAACAATAAAATGGTTGATGTTGTAGTCGGATTCTTCATTCTTTGACTCTTCAATGTCTGAGGCAATGCGCACCAAACACGTTTTGGAATTGCCAAGTAATCTCAATTCTATAATTAATTTTTAATCGTCTTGTTTGAAAAATTACTAACTATTTTGTTGTATCAGTAATTTAAATATTTTATATGTTTAGAAATTTTGAATATAGCAGATCCTAGATCAAGTTCATTTTAGTTCAACGTACCAACTTGGTGGAACAAAAGGCAAGATATGTTTTATTGATGGTGTTTAATTTGCAACTGTTTCATCCGGGTTATAATGTTTTAGACCCTTGGATTGTTACAATAAATATTTTGTATTTTTTAGAAATATTGAATGCAACAGATCCAGCAGTGTTGAATCCTAACAAGTTTGTGTAGTGATGGTATTTGTTTCTATGGGGTTGTTTCTAGCTTACCTTATAATATTACAAAGGCACTACATAATAATACAATAGGAGAGCAATTGAAGTTTGGTTATTTGTCACATACAAAGTGTCCAGACTAGAGGTCCAGACTATAAACAACTATCTCCTGATATTAAAATGTAATTTGTATGTCAACATGGTATAAATACAACCAAAAAGTAAAGTTTAATATGATCACCACAATTCAATCGATAATCTATCTTCCTAACATTTCAACTGTTATCCTTTCATCTGCAGTTAAAATCCAAAGCTTAGTTCCTGTAAACTTTACACTTTTACCTATTACACAATATCTTTGATAAATGAGAAATTAATGTATGATCCAACAAACTTTTCACTCACTAGTAAAGTTTGATCATTTAGCTTTAGTTGATATAGTAGACAAATAGTAAATGTATGAAATTTGAACCTTTTATGTAAGATGCTGTACTGTTCTACAAGAAAACTGAAGTTATATAGTTGGGGTTTAATTAAACAAATTTTTTACAGATTACTTATTTCTTTGTGTTCTTTATAGTTTTTGTTATCAAACTTAAATTAGCCTAGTGTTATTTTACACACTAAGATTGACTTAAAACACAGTGGACTTTCATCAAGTCTCAGACCTATTAGAAGACTGAAATCAAATGGCCTACCACAGGTTTGATTCTGTCGTAATTACATTTAATTCACCGGTGTTTTTTTTGTTTCGTGTTTACTTGTACCCGTGTCTTCTGTACGTGTATGTGTATTATAGGAGAACTGTTCAGTGCTCAATTCACTAGTGCCATCTGTTTTATACATGCTTGTACCATGTGTCTTTTCTAGAAACCATGTTGAGGAGAACTGTAAAGTGCTTTACTGGTGATATGTATTTTATATGAAACGTTTCACACTGAATTACTGTAATATGTGAGAGGTTTGTAAGAGAACTGTAGATACGATATCTAGTGTCTTTCGTTTCATACATCTATCACATATCTTCTCTAGTTACCATGTTTTATGTGAATTATAGGAGAACTGTAAAATACTATATTCACTGGTGTCATTTGTTTAATGTATGTACCTGTACTGTGTGTCTTCACAAACCCAATGTTGAATGTGAGTTAAAGAAGAACTGCCGTAAGATGCTGTACTATTCTACAAGACAAGTGGGGTGTAATTAAAAAGATTTGTACACTAAAGTATTTCTTTGTGTGCTTTATAGTTTTTGTTATCAAACCTACAATAGCCTAGTGTTAAGATTGACTTTGAACACAGTGGACTCTCAACAAGTCCCAGGGTTATTAGAAGACTGAAATTAAACATAAATAATCCATCCTACAACAGTCTCAATTACATTAAATTCACTGGTGTTTTTTTTTCATGTTTACTTATACCCCTGCCTTCTCTACTGAATGTTGTAAGTGAATTATAAGAGAACTGTGAATATAATATCTAGTCTAGTAACCATTTTGTACTTGAATTATAGGAGAACTGTAAAATACTATATTCACTGGTGTTATTTGTTTAATGTGTACCTTTACTGTGTGTCTTCTCTAGTAACCATATCGAATGTGAATTAAAGAAGCTGTAAGATGCTGTTCTATAATACAAGACAAAATCGTGAATTCATATGAGACTTTCACACATTATTCACATTGCAGTACTAATTGATTGTACACTAACTTATTTGTGTGCTTTATATTTTTTATTATCAAACTTAAGTTACCCTAGTGTTAAGATTGACTTTGAACACATCAAGTCCTAGGGTAATTAGAAGACTGATATCAAATGAAAATAATCCATTCTAGAACTGTCTCACTTAACTGTAAAAACGATATCCACATTCAATCAGCTAGTGTCTTTCGTTTTATGTCTATCTTCTCTAGTGTGAATTATAGGAGAACTATTAAGTATCATATTAACATTAAATTCACCAGTGTAATGTGCTTTACCTGTACTGCCTGTCTTTTCTAGTAACCATGTTAAATGTGAGTTAAAGGATAACTGTAAAATACTATATTTACATTCAACTAACTGGTGTCATTTATTTAATGTGTATCTGTACTATGTGTTTGAACGATTGACATCATAAAATTGATATTCAATTTAATCGTTAAGTTGTTGTTATAGCCAGAACTGATTCAGATTAATCACATAGAAAGCAGTTGTTGACATTATTTTTTAAATACGACTATTAAATACACATTTTATAACATTTTGATGTAACTGTTTTACAATGCAACTATATTCATAAGAGATAGTCATTTCTTAAACACTTTATATTTACTATCCATCGAAAAAGAAAATTTTAACTGGACACACTATTTGAACAATTTATATAATTAAAAACTAATAGTCGAGTGTCTTTCTATATAGTTTTGTGGTATACTTTCACATTCAGAGTAAGTATGTAGTTTCACTCGAAGATGTGAAAACGTTTGTGTCACGTTTCACACGAGCTCTACATCTTTACATGTTCATTTCACATATTTGTGTAAAATGGATTTGTGGATTTGTGTGATTTTACACGTAGCTGTATTGGATTGCCCCTTAAAAACAACAAAATATTATCGGGGTTTCTCAACTACAATAGGAAGAGTATAAAAGAGCAAAACTTCATTTCCTGGATTAAAAAAGGCAAATTACAAAGAGAATCATAAAAGCCTCCGACGCAGATCGCTCACCCACTTTCTTTGACTAAAACTTTCATTGATGTGAAAATGAAGTCTTTTTATGATTTTTGTAATATTACTTATATTTAAATATGTGTGTGTGTGTGTGTGTGTGTGTGTGTGTGTGTAATATAATAGTCATAATAGTAAACAAATGTTTTCCTGTGAATGCTTCTTAATCCTAAACATCCCTTAAATAAACCAGTTAATTTTTCATGCTGTGGAATAGTTTTGGATACAATTTATTTAAGTCTGAAATACGTTCGGAAACTATATAAACTACCACTGGATTTAGTATCTTTAAAAATTAATAAATATACACTGTTCTAACAAATCGATATAAAAGTCGTTAATAAGATAGTATGTTTCGATACTATAATAATTTTAAAGACTTAACTTTTAACAAAAAATGTTTATACTTACTTCCCTGTAAGAAATAGGTGAGATCATTGATATGACTACAGGGACCTGACCCTGGAACTCGTTTTTTATAAATTATAATCCAATTTTTTTATCTTGATACAAATTGTTATGTAGGCTTTTTCAATGAAAGATGTTCAGCTAATGGAACTTTTAATTGATCATATTTACTTGTCCATCAATTTATGAAGAACAGGTTGTATATAAAAAAATTACATAATGTAATTTCATTTCATTTTCATTTCATTTCATATAGTCATCTTACAAATTGCTAACATCCACCCCCCAGAGCTATAAGACATATCCATGTCAAAATTCGTGATTTCAATCATTTTTATAGATGTATAATATGTAGTTGTATTGATTCAAAAAGACTATCCAGAATATTAATATTATTATTTATTTTGATATAACAATAGGAATCACTTAAGCTGCCTAATACATTAAATCTACATCAGGATTCCGGATTCCATGATTCCACCGTTATCCTCAACGAAGTAGGGTCCGAAAATTCTGTTGTAACTCACCACACCGTCCCTTTGGGGCTATGGAAGGGCTTAGGATGAACCTCACTAGGGTTATAAGCATTCTATTATCAGACATTTGACCTGGTTACGTGGCCAGAAAGGTTCTTCACCAGACATGACTATAGGCTTTGGCAAATTAATCACTCGTTTTTAATGTCAATATTTTCTTAATAAACATTAGCCTCCGGTTGTGTTCTGGTTATTTAATTTATTTTTGAAGTTGATGTTTGCATGGATTGGAGTGAATGTCTTCATACAAAATCCAAAAAAGAGATCTGTTAGATATCGGAAGTGCTAAAGATTGCTCCCTAGGTTTCTTTGGGCTTCGTGTTACTTTGATCCGGCTTGCTGTCACTTTAGCTGGCGCGTGTTTGCGCCTTCCACAACGTCTTTTTTGTGTTGATGCTGTATTTATGAACAATCTTACAAAAATTCTAAACGTAGATGTAAAACAGTTCAATGACGATCAACGTTGATGTATAATCTAATTAATCTCTGGGTTTTCTAAAAATATTCGCTATTATTTAAAAAAGCTTACAAGGCAAAAACACAGTATTCAGCGTTTCATAGAACCAGGTTTGCCAAAATGACAGGTTTTTGTGATAATAAGCCCAGCTGTTAATTCATTGTTGCTATATTTGTCACGTGAGTGCGAAAACTAAAGGGGGTTTCCTTATTTTCTCACTCTTTATTTCCAAAATACGGTAATATAATATACCTGGAGGATATTTTGTGTTGAATTTGATTCACCTATCTGAATCGAAATATATCAGCCGTTGAAACCAATAGGATCATTCTTTTTATTAACATGTGTTTCGCTCTAACACTAAACTCGTTATATACGGTTGATTTCAGTCTCAAGAGAACGTTTCAAATAGTTAGTTAATTATATATATTAAACTTTTGTGTAAAACTTATATGCTATTGTAACACGCTGAAATTGTGTTATTGAAATTCTAGACAATGTTTAAAAATTGAAGAGGGATAAATTAATACTTTATGCTTTACATAGTATTACAATATATTTTTTTCATATTAACAAGAGTTTACGTAACAAGGTAGTTATTTGTATCTCCACGTAATTGTATTTTACACATGTTTATGTGTATGTTCATACAGCGCACCTAACTGGTTAGGTTAGGTCAAAATAATGACGGTATGCTGAAAGAAACTAATCTGCAGATTTGACACATTTACTTTATTGTCAATCGTGAAAACAAAAAAGTTTAATTTAAGGTATAAATAAGATAAGTTGAAATTACTTGCAATACAAAAATAAATATTACATAAATAAAAATTGTATTTCGTAAATATAATACAAATAAAATTATTAATTTATAAAATATTGAAACATATTGTGGAATGTTTTGCTAAATTACATTTACAATTCAAGTTTGTGTGGATAAACAAAATATATTAGGTAAAATTTTTGGAAAACACACATTTTTTGGAATCATAAAAATAGTTTGTTTGTTGAGTTATATATTTACAGACACGAATAAATATCGTAGGTCATTGAAAGGAGAGGAAGAGTGTAAATGCCACAATGGCGCGTGCAGGTGCATTTATAAGCTAGTGATAACATCTGTGCTGGGTGGAGATGTTGCACCGCCACGACGCCACTACGTACCCCTCCACTCAACCATGCATCACTGCAAAACATTATATATAAGCTAGTGATAACATGTGTGCTGGGTGGAGATGTTGCACCGCCACCACGCCGCTACGTACTCCTCCACTCAACCATGCATCACTGCGAAACATTACATATAAGCTAGTGATAACATGTGTGCTGGGTGGAGATGTTGCACCGCCACCACGCCGCTACGTACTCCTCCACTCAACCATGCATCACTGCGAAACATTACATATAAGCTAGTGATAACATCTGTGCTGGGTGGAGATGTTGCACCGCCACCACGCCGCTACGTACTCCTCCACTCAACCATGCATCACTGCGAAACATTACATATAAGCTAGTGATAACATCTGTGCTGTGTAGAGATGTTGCACCGCCACCACGCCGCTACGTACTCCTCCACTCGACCATGCATCACTGCGAAACATTACATATAAGCTAGTGATAACATCTGTGCTGGGTGGAGATGTTGCACCGCCACCACGCCGCTAAGTATCCCTCCACTCAACCATGCATCACTGCGAAACATTACATATAAGCAAGTGATAACATCTGAGCTGGGTGGTGATGTTGCACCGCCACCACGCCGCTACGTAACCCTTGATTTCTTAAAATTAATGTAGATTATCCACACCAATAAGTCATAAATTATGTGGTTTTGTAGAATAATTTTCCTAATGAATAAAATATTTCTCTTATTTTAATAAAATTGATACATTTTAGGTTTGGACATTATTATATCTATACGATTACTATTTCGTTAAATATATTTTAAAAAAATACTTAATCGAGCCTACAAAAATGAACTAGTGGTTGTTGAGGAATGTGCGGTTTGACTGCACCACGCCAGCAGCCAGTATCAACGGGCTATACTTTATCAATGTGTAAATATTTATAGAAAGAAGTATTCTAAAAAAAAATAAAATACGAACTTTGTAACATTTGTTAAATATGAGGGTTACAAAAACACGTATGGAAAAGTCGTCGGTGCTATTTGACTAGTCAGCTGCCTTAAATGGGGCGGATCAGCTGAGTAATTAACGCAATCAGCTGCCACCCCGCCCCCTTTCCACCACGTTCTACCACCGTATAACTCTCCCTGTCATTGATTCCGGCTACTTAATGAGTGCGACCGTATTGCATTGTCCTAAATGTCAGAGGTAAGCAGTGTAATTGCCGTGAATGGGGTAAGCTTTATTCAGCTATGCCGTCTTACCTTCTGTAGCCCAAAGCAACGTGCCCACCAGGGAGGTAAGGGCGTGAGCAGCGAATACGTATTATGTGCTCGCTGTGCGTGAGCTACTGTAATTGAACAAACATTCCCAACATTTTGGATTGAAAAATAAAAATATTTAGTAAACTCATATGTAAAGTGGTGAAGAGTGTTTTTTTAAGTTATCCAGATTAAATTCATTCAACAACTCTTTAAGTAACAACCTGAAGATGTAGTTTTCCGGTGTTGTCAGTTCCAGTGAAAGAATAAAGGTGTTAAATTATAATAATTACGGAAAGCGTCATTTTTATACACTGAAATCTATTTTGTAAAAGCCATTAGACCATGCAATATTTTATATTTTTGAACGAAAAAACAAAAGTCGCCTTATTTCATAGTATTCTAGGTACGTGACATAAAATAGGGATTTTACAAAAAACTTCAAGAACAATGGTCCCAAGACTGTGTTTCTAGTTGGCAATTACATTACACAAAACTCTTTACTCAAAAAATAACAATACTAAAAATACAATTATTTGAAAATACCACCAAAATATATTCATATATATATATATATATATATATATATATATATATATAAACACAAAAGTACTTTTTATATTTATTCGTTTATGCCCATTTTTTATTATTTTTTGGGTTAGTTTTTTCAAATTGAATTCCTGAACTAACCCTTATACCATGCTGTTCTTAAATAATTTCCTAACTTAACCAAATTTCCTGTATTTAAAAATGTTATGTATTATGTCTTTCACAAGCCAATATCTCCTAATATCCCTCAACACAGTATATTACGCCAGAAAATTAAACTTTGTTTCGACTTTTTGAAGATTACAGAGTAAGCAAAAGTACTTCCTCTCCTACCAAGGCTATAGGCTATAGTTCAAATCCAATAATTGCACACGATCCTTGATTACTAAGCAACCAGTCTGACCTCCACGTTATCAGACTTGAACAACCCACAACCTAGCCCCATGTCAGAGCCTGCCCTACACACCAATATTTGATTATGCTTGGCAATTTTAATTTAATTTTCTTAACGTACTAGCACAATTATGAAATTTAATATTAAGTTTAAAATTTATTAAATAATTATATGTTTATTTAATAATTATATGTTTATTTAATTATTTGTTACATTTATTGTTATCATTGGTTTCATTTTAATTCAACTCGAGTTAAAATTCATCAAATTTAATATTTTTAAATAATGATTTAGTAACATTGAAAAAATGTATTTATACTTTTTTAAACGTCTAATGTCGGCCGTAGTTTTCCGGGGATCATTCGTTAGAATGTTTTGGTTTACAAAATATGCCATAATTCATCTTATTTACTTGTTGTTAAGTGAAAAGTTATTTAATCTACTGTTTGGTTTTTAAAGTAAACCTTTCGTTGCATGCAATACACATACCTAATTCTTGAGTAACTCACTTTGGCTGAAATGTACGTTGTATAATGGAAACAAACCATTAACACGACTAACATGTGATAGTAGGGTATATGATACTTCCACTGAACATATTTCATTCTGAAAATACTCGTGTTCTCCATGTCATTCACATAGGAGTCAGCGATACTGGCCTAAAAAACAGATCCTATCTCCGGACCATCCTTAACGTGAATATTCTTAAACCTAAACGAATGTTATATTAAGTCAAGGTAGTAAAACACTCGAATTGCTCTAAAACGTTGTATTATTATTTTGCCAACTGGAACATTAGTATAAAATGAACAAAATTGAACAAATTTTTAGTTGACTTATTCGTGGGAGCAATCTTAAAATTACTAAAGAAATTTGATTAATGATTCTCAGGTCTACGATTACATCCGTTTTTGTTATATTTTGGTTTAATTTATTTTTACTTTTATTTTTGCATGTGTGGATAGCTCTATCAACCCAGCCGTCCTCGAACACAGCCTCCTAGGACACTCTGTGCAGTTTGTCGTAATAGCCTTATAGAACACTCTTGGTTCTATACCGTTTGTCGTAATAGCCTTCTAGAACACTCTTGGTTCTATACCGTTTGTCGTAATAGCCATGTTGACAACTAGGTGACCCTGTCTTCAATTTACAATAACTGCATTCCAACTTTTTATTATTAGTCTAACTTCATTAAAATTTTGCAACTTTCACAAAAGTCATAAAATAATAATATAACATTTTTTAATATAACAATAATAGTACAAAAATGCTATCACTAGAATAAAAACAACTGATCAAAAATGTTTTTTACTATATTTTAGTAAAATGACATCTTAGGAAAATGATTTAAGACTACTAAATGTTGTAAAAAATATTATATTTTTGAATATGCTATATACATATTGATAAAGTCAGTTTTACATTGAAAATAGTTAATTGAGATAAATAGCTTTCACATAAATACCAAAACTAATATCTAAAATCAATAGTGTACTGTAACTTAAATTTTTAATGTAAACTGTCTGCCACTTAATTAAAAAAATAGTTTTGTATTTAATTTATGGCAACAAAATAATTTATTGTAATGCATTGTTACAAAATACTTCTAGCTAAACACATGTCAGAGATATTTAAGACAATATATCAAATATAGCGTAAATAATACTACTTATCACAATTATTTAAGCGAAATTGATCGTATCAAACACTACATCGCTTGGTGTCATTATCTGTATTAAACAAAATTACATATATGATTAAGATAGATTTTCATAGTATAGAATTCAAGTATTACACTATACACAAATTGTTTACTAATACATTCAAGAAATGTTAGTCTTATAGGTTGAAAATTAACAGCTATTAACAAGCAGCAGTTTATAATATTTCTATCGATAGTTGTTAATCTATCCGTTTGTCTTCCCTCACCTAATTATGTTCTGCTGTCATTAGGTGCGTAATATAAACTTTACTAAAATAAAGTTCGACATTCTTAGGCATAAACGTAATAAAATCTTTTATTTACTTCCCTAGGGAAATAGGTATCATGGATATGTCTAAAGGGAATGTTTTCAGTTCATATAAACAGCTGTTCTTATGTTCCAAATTGTCTTCTTACTAATTTCTAAACCCCCCCAGAGCTAAGAAATATTTATGTCAAAAATTGTACATGCATAAACTTGTTATTAAACTTTGATGTCCCGTCATAACTATGAAGATTCACTACTTGGTGGTTTGTTTGAATTGATATAAATTATCTTAAATAGATGGAACCATATAAATATATACTCATACATTTATGTTTGAGTTGTATATTTTTTTAATTTTTGGATTAAGCTTATTTTTAAGATATATTTTGTTAAGATTACCTTACAATTCCTGCATTAGCATATAAAAAGACTACTTACCTATTTAGTAACTAACAGGTAATTTCATCATAAATTAGTTTTTTATTTACGATTATTGAAAACTAATGTATATTTTATTCGAGATTAAGAAGCATGCATAATAGCGTAATTACAAATACAGTTATATAATTACATTCCAAATTTAATTGTAAGCATATAGAAATGTATTTTGTAGAATACTGATATGAATGGTAGATATGGAACTCTAGACGTATCTATGAAAAGATTTATAGTAAAATATAATCTAAGGATAGATTTATTTAGAGCACAAATATGTATGTTAGGACGTAGATTTTCAAAAGACAATATGTTGAATCTCTTACTCTTTATACAAAATATACACTTAACAACATCAATATACAAAAATTTAACACAGTTAAAATTTGATCGATAAAAATCTTTACAAGCTTAAACCTATATTTATATTGTATTCAGTGCAGAAAAACGTTTTGTTTAGCACATTGTGTAAGGCATAATACAAGCAAAATGTACAGCTGGTGAAGTTATAAAAAATTCTCCTGCCATAAAGTTAGTTTGAACTAAATCTAAAACCATTAACCGTACAATCTCATAATGAATCGATCTTTTTTTTAATATTTGTTTACTACTGAATCACATTGAAGTTGGCTAAAAGCCATTTATTCATTATTTTTATTGCTAAAATATTATAACAGCTATATCTTGTTAGTGTGAAATGTCCGGACAAATTATTAAATAATTGAATATGTGGTTATTTCACTCCAATTACTTTGAAACACCTTATCCCACGGATGAAAATTGTAATAGAAAATAATAAACCAATTTAATTACTTTAATCATGATATCTCACGTGACAGTTTTTCAGTAAAAGTCAATAATGCATTATAATAATGTTTACATGTATGTATTTACAATCCTTGGCTGGCTATGTACATAAAAAATTTTAAATCATCGTGAAATCGATAAATAGAAAGGAAAATAATATGACATGTTAAACGTTCGAAATATTAATTAATAACATTGTAAAAACAGAATAAAGGGAGTAAATAATATCACTTCAAATTACTTTAATTGAAATAAACCACAATACAGTTTATATTTTGCACACCATCTATATTACAAGCTAATAAATGTGTAATAGACCTCTTAAAATTATATTACTATCAACATTTCTAGTTTCAATAAAAATGTCTAATTTAATAGGAAATAAATTTGTTCATCTCTTCTCTCCTCTTCTTCTAATTAGTATTGAGGTCACAAGGCGCCTTCTGCGAGTGCTGGAGCCTCACGGACGGAGTCACCTCCTTCACGAGGTGAGCATTCTTCGATCCTCGTCTCCGTTTCTGTGAGTGTTGGAGCCTCACGGACGGAGTCACCTCCTTCACGAGGTGAGCATTCTTCGATCCTAGTCTCCGTTTCTGCGAGTGTTGGAGCCTCACGGACGGAGTCACCTCCTTCACGAGGTGAGCATTCTTCGATCCTCGTCTCCGTTTCTGTGAGTGTTGAAGCCTCACGGACGGAGTCACCTCCTTCACGAGGTGAGCATTCTTCGATCCTCGTCTCCGTTTCTGTGAGTGTTGAAGCCTCACGGACGGAGTCACCTCCTTCACGAGGTGAGCATTCTTCGATCCTCGTCTCCGTTTCTGTGAGTGTTGAAGCCTCACGGAAGGAGAAATTCCTCTCATGTGGAGCGTCCTCCACTTTATCGGAGGATGTCGTTTCCTAAAGGCCTTCTTTTCTGGCTGGTCTCCTGTATATTTTTATACTTTTAATTTGCTCAGAATTATACTGAGTTTATATTTTATTGAAATTTATTTTTATTAAATTTATTTAATAATTTATTTTTATTAATAGTCTTTATACACATGCATAGATCTAAGCTATGTTATTTAGTTTTGTTTTGTTTTTGCAACTGGCAGGACTAAGCTATGTTATTTTTTTTTGCAACTGCCAGGACTGGAGAGAGATGTGATATAGTTTTCGTTTGTGGAATAAAGAGTGGAGATGATCTGGCGATGTTGGCTTTTTATTTCGCCAGGGGCGATACCTATGAGACCTTTTCTCTAAAGTTTTGGTTATACATCAGTAAATCCATCAGTAAATAAATTATATATCCGAATGTGGTCTGGGTGTATAGAATATACTGACTGATCTTATTATTTTGTTTATTTAATTTTTTTCTAATTTCTGGCCTTATAATTGATGACGTAAAAATATTGTGTATAAATTATATACATACATACATACATATATATATATATATATATATATATATATATATATAATTATATTTCAATTATTTTATTCGTCATTTTCAAAGCCGATCGTCCCAAATGTCGAAATTGTTTGATATTGTATTGTAAGTTTTAACCCTCATTTTCCGCCAGATCCACAACGTCATTAAAAAAAGTCCAAACTTAATTTAACTCGTCTCAACAGATAATTTTGTACCGCCAACGTCTTCGCTCACAAGTTTAACTTATGACATCATTATTTGATGCAGATATGCTACTAAACTAGATTATAGATTACTATAAGTAAAGTGCTAGTTACAAATTCAGCTTAAAGTAAAGACTAGAAAATAAATTATGTTATCTGATCCTTAAAGTAAGTGTAAAAGGAAGTTAAATAAGTAGCATATACTCTTGTCTGTGTGATAAATAGCACTACTTTTAGTGTGAATATTCTTATACCGTAACAAAATATACCGGTACTATATTGTAATTGAATTATCCATAGCTTTTTTGTCAATTATCTCTACACTAAAATAAAAATAGTTTTTGTTTATATAATTATAATTTATTCAATGAAAAGAAAAAAATCGCAAAATAATATATTAACCCGAAACAAAAATATATTCAAACTCATTTAGTATGACAAGTGATCTTAAAATAAATACGAAGTTGCTTCCTTACGATTCTGATAAAAATGGGGATATTATTTAATTAAAATTTCTATTCTTCAAATCGTGTGTACAATATTTTATACAGATCACGATTTCTTTAAATTAATATAGATTATCCATACCAATACGTCATTGATTAAGCAAATTGTGGCTTTGTAGAAAATTCTTCTTAAAGAATAAAATATTTCACTTATTTTCATGAAATTGAAATATTTTAGATTTGGACAATATTATCTCCATACGGTACGATGTCTAAATCGTCTATTATATTTTTGAGCCTACAAATATGAACTAGTGGTTGTTGAGGAATGTGCGGATTGACTGCACCAGGCCAGCAGCCAGTATCAACGGGCTGCTCTTCTTCCTTAGCTAGGGATTCGACTGGGAGGCCATCCTGATCCGCGCCGTCTCGCGAGACTTGTTGTGTATTTCTGTTGTCCGCAGAGTGATACCGAAGATATCCTCATGATAGCGGTTTTCATCCTAAACATTTTGAGAATATATAAATATTTACAAGTATTAGCGAATTTCCCATAGGGAAGAAGCTTTTACCGCAGGTCTCATGGTAAGAGTTAAGTCCGGGACCATGTTATTTTTTTCGTCTTTAGGTGCCCAAAAACAATAGTCGTTAAAATATATATATATATTACTGTTTATTTCATCAAACAGGGCTACTAATGTATTGAAATAATTCGACCAAGTACCCTTAGAAGACATTTTTATTCTTTCTACATGTTTCGGGTAATAATATTGACAAAAACAACATATTAAACACATCACAAATTGAAACAAAGAATCCTATATATGAAAAAATAATACAAAATAGAAATGATACATGCTAACACACTCCACCAATTTAGATACAGTAATATTTAAAATTATCATATGATATTTATTTACATTTACAGATTAATATTGCCAAATAAGGTTATAACATTTTACACTCCTTGAAAATGGGATTATTACCCAAAACATGTATAAAGAATAAAAATGTTTTCTAAGGGTACTTGGTTGAATTATTTCAATATAATATATTTATTTATTTATTTGTGTGTCTTTGAACATGACAACTCCCGTAAAAATGGTCCGATCGAGACCAAATTTAGTAGAGACGTGTATTCTTACAAATGCTCGGACGAGTTCGTAAACCAGACATATCGGTCAATGGGAACGGTTAGTTTGGGGGGTTTTGTACCCCAAAATGGGGTTTTTTAAGTTTTTCACATGTAATTTTAAAAAATTAATAATTTTATATTTCACCATTGGAATCAGCTTAAAAACTACACGATTAAGTTCCTTAAAGTTTTTCTCTATCTCCAACGGTTACCGAGATATGAAAAAAATCTAAACACAGTACGTTGTGGGGCTCCAATGTTAATCTTAGGGAGAATAGGGAAAAATTAATATTTCCCATATTAATCAATACTTTTGGATAAAACTTGATATTTAGCTTCATGTGGTTGAGATCTATCCATTTATGCTTAAAAATCATAGTTTATGGGTTTATAATGGCATCAAACCTGCATACTCTTTTTCCATATTAATCATATGGGGAATAGGCAAACTCCTTTATTTATGGGCAGATGTTGATGAAAGTTGGTATGAATGTTAAGATAAAAATTATTTATGGTAGAAATGACTACTTTCAGTGTTCCTCACAGCAGCTAACCTGCACACTCTTTCCCATGTTAATCTTATGGAGAATAGGCAAATAATTTTCATGTTTATCGACAGATGACCGAATTTGTCATATTATTATTATTATTATTATTACCGGTATATTATTAATTTGGGAATTCGCTGAGTACGCAGGTCTGCTTCGACGTGGGTATTTTAATATTACGATTATATTTAATTGAGAAATAATACCGTATGTGACCATGACCGACCCTGAGTGTGAGCATGTAGTTCTCCACCTGCTCCGCTGTCATGTTACCCTCGACCTGCACGATGTTCTTGAGGGTCTGCAGGACGTGTTCTGCCATGGTGACGTCTCCGCAGACGTAGAAGTGGCCGCCCTCACACACCAGCTGTCTGTATAGTGCCTTCGCCTCCTTACGCATCAGGTCCTGAACGTACGTCTGGAAACATCACAGGGTTGAAATGCCTTTTATCTAACTGGCTTTTTGGGGACAATGCCCTAAAGCCTAATAACACATATATTAATATCTGTAAAAGATATAAATTCCCCAATAACATTCATAACAAGTCTTAGTATGTATACACATGTACAATACAGAATGTACAACATTTGTTCCTTGTGATACCCCAGTCCATTTGGTATTCATCAACCTAATATTTCCAAGCGTTAAAGAGATAAAATTCACTGTCATTGATAATGGTTTTATACTCTCATAAAATACTATTCTAAGATATATTTATGAGGTATGATACCGTTAAAAGAAACAGTAGCTGAAATCAGCGATTATTTAATATTTAATCTTTACTTGGGTGATTATTTTAAGGTGTTTAGTTGGTATTGGTTAGTTAAATACTCATTGGATTAATCAGTTTATTTTACTCACCTTCACCTGCAGAAAAAAAAACACGTCAATGTGCTTTTGCACACTATTGGTAAGGAGGAGGTCGAGGCTCTTATCAGACCCAACAACAGCAGGCACAACCCTTCACCCTAACTTATTCCACCTCAACACATTGGATTTCTTCACCAAGTAAAGTGATTTTTTTTATTTAAAGTGCTTGTAGCCATCGAAGAAGGGACATGGTATTGAAATATACTACACACTCACTTGCATCGTATTACATTAAAATAGTTCATGAACACAAAATCAATAATTTGTCAATCCATTAAAACATAAGTCAAATCATTCTTACAACTAAAACCAATCCCAAAGTCAAATTATTACCTCAGTTAATTGTTTGATTCTCTTTTTACCTAACTTCACCATTAAAATTGATAAAAACTGCGGTATACGCACGGGCTTCTGCCCATGTAGACGTTTCCTTTCTAAATTGTGGGAAAAATTTAGATTTTCATTTGTAAATGTTACTATTATTACTATCAATGTCACTCTGTATTCACTGTATGTTGACTGATGGGAATAAACTATTATTTCATTTTAAGTTGGCGTTGGATTTGAGTTTAATTTGGTATTGACAACTAATATATTACTGTGATCCTGGCTGTAAATAATATTATTATTCAATAGAACGTTTTATTTCAAACATTTTTCTGCTATTCCGGAGTATAACATGTATGTAGAAAATTACGTGTGGTATTTCTGATACACACCTTCGGAATCGCAGGTTCCCTTGAGAGTGCCAGGTATGTTTTTTCTAAGATACCCTCTGACACCATTTTTTCCTTCTCCTCTTTGTGGAGATCTAAAGATCGTAATCTGCACCCGAAAAAGAGGGTCATATTCCCCATGTTCTTGATCCCTGTGAATATGTGAATAATAAATATTAGGGGTCACATTTCGAGTTATATTTTACATGAACTTCTTTAAGTTCATTAGAAATCATTAAAAATTAAATTAAATTATCAAGCATAATATACCTTTAATACGCTAGAACAAAAATAACTGCACTATTAAGCTAGTTTTAAATCATATTCATCTACTAGAAATCAGTGATAAACCAATCAATATTACTTCCATTTTTTTACTATATTCCGCTCATGCTTTGGTATAATCAAAAAATATTGGTTTCGTTAAAATACTAGAATTTGAGTTTTCAGTGTATATATTCGTTTTGAGGTTCCCTGAAACCAAAAATTAGTGTTCGATGTAATGTATCTGGGTGTTTGTTTCTGACAAAAACAAACTTATAAAATAATTTAATTACCTCCAAGTAACAGTTTTTTTAAACCTTTTCAGTACTCAAATTCGCAAACCTTTTCAACTTGTGGTAAGAGGGTTTTCTAGAGCAAATTTTATGACTATTTTTGAAGGGCTATATTTTTTATGTTATTTTAGTATGTATTAAATGATGTATCAGTTTCAATATAGGTATTATTTAATTTAAACTTAAATGTAAAAAACTATGTTTCAGTTCATTGCTGCAGTTATTTTACTTTAGCATACAGTGAGTTGTAGGGCGGAACCCTAAATAACTAAAATTACAATTAATTGGTGGCTTTTGAACAAACCTTGTTTCTTTTTAAGAGCATATCTATGTTGCCAAAATCCTCTAAAAGGAGCAATACCAGTTCCTGGTCCAACCAAGATACAGGGTCTAGAGATATCTTCTGGAAGGTGGAAGTTTGGAGCACTGAAACACCATTTAAAATAAAATTAAAAAGATCGGAAGTAAATTTAATTGTTTGATTTATGTGAACTACTGTAACAAAACAACTTCATCAGTGGATTCCTCCCTCACTACCTTCGTCCTTATACCTTAAATGGCTGGACTTTGGTGAACATATACTTGAATTATAGTTAAAAAAGACACAAAATTTATAGCAATTAACAGTTTGCTTGCGTAAAATACACTTATATGAATATTTTTATTTATATATTTTAAATAAGTCGCATGGAAAATGTAAGATCAATGCAAACTTAAAGAAAAATTAAAGTAGAAAAATAAACTGAAATAATTATTGCTATACAATTATTACTAGGAAATAAATTAACTTTTCAAATGCACATATAGAAATAAGATATTCATATATATACCTTCGAACGAATAAGTACACTCTTTCCCCTTCTTTAATCCTGTAGAGGTAGTTGGAGCAAACGCCGTAATGCATCGGCCCTTCCCCATCTGTAAAAAGGACAGAGTATAAATTCAACAAAATATTAGTTGGATAAATATATAAAAGTATGTAAGACAAGTATACGCCTAGTAAATATCTAATACAATATCAGAACGGATGAATGCATTGCACACTGAAGTTACGAGTGTAGACTATCAAGTAACAGGTTACTAACCTTATACTCCGTCAATCCAATTCTTTCCTGACAAACGAAATAAGAATTGGATTGACGGAGTATAAGGTAAGTAACCTGTTATTTAATATATAATCCAGAAGGAGACCAAATCAGGAGACTTCTAAATAAAAATGAATAAATGTATACTATCGTTCAGAGCAAGCCAGGTAGTCACTATAAATGTATACTATCGTTCAGAGCAAGCCAGGTAGTCACTATAAATGTATACTATCGTTCAGAGCAAGCCAGGTAGTCACTATAAATGTATACTATCGTTCAGAGCAAGCCAGGTAGTCACTATAAATGTATACTATCGTTCAGAGCAAGCCAGGTAGTCACTATAAATGTATACTATCGTTCAGAGCAAGCCAGGTAGTCACTATAAATTCGCTTAGTTATTACGGTTACTGTTGTTAGTACCACGAAGCCCTTCAAGCTGATTTTCAAATGTTTTCATTTACCTTTTGTGTTGTAGGTGACGACGCCCACGGTCAGGTGAATCTGAGTGGGGTAGAGGGCGGGTGCCGACGATATACTGTAGAATCTAGGCTGCAGTGGGGTGAGGTGCGCGATGAGGAGTGCGGCGGGCGGACGTACTGACGGGAACTCCTCCAACACCTCCAGCAGGTGGGGAAACATCCAGTGTCTCCAGTCCTCATACGACGTCGGCTCCTGACAAACATCCGATATCGTTTCACAACAAAACTATTATTAACAGTACAAAGCCGTAACGTTTTCCGTTATTTCAATCGTTATAATTTTGTTGAAACCAAACTGAGCCTTAACTCTTAAGTTGATTGCAATTTTTAAACATACATAAAACATTGTTTCAAAAATAATTATTTGGTACAGTTTAAATGAATAGAGTATAACAATTATTACATTATGAAACATGCTACGTAAAAATAAGAAGGAATATGCCCAATAATATTCTGGAATGCGGTAATATTTAAGTGAACAAGGGAACAGAAATAATGTCTCCGTTTTATAATAAAATGATGAGGTGATTAGGTAATTACCGAAGCTAACAAGTGTAGGCGGTCACTATCCTCAGGGTCCGTGGTGCAGGTTGAGAGGAACTGCAGGAACTGGGGCGTGGGTGGCGTAGTAATGTCTAGGAACCTCTTGAGCAGATCACGGATAGAGGCGTGGGGGAGGCGCTCGTGGGGCTCCCATGTCCTCACCGTGCATGTGGACAAATAATAAGGACAATATAACTGGGGCGTAAGTGGCATAGTAATGTCTAGGATCCTCTTGAGCAGATCACGGATAGAGGCGTGGGGGAGGCGCTCGTGGGGCTCCCATGTCCTCACCATGCCTGTGAACAAATATGAAGGACAATATAACTGGGGCGTAAGTGGCGTAGTAATGTCTAGGAACCTCTTGAGCAGATCACGGATAGAGGCGTGGGGGAGGCGCTCGTGGGGCTCCCATGTCCTCACCGTGCCTGTGGACAAATAATAAGGACAATATAACTGGGGCGTAAGTGGCATAGTAATGTCTAGGAACCTCTTGAGCAGATCACGGATAGAGGCGTGGGGGAGGCGCTCGTGGGGCTCCCATGTCCTCACCATGCCTGTGAACAAATATGAAGGACAATATAACTGGGGCGTAAGTGGCGTAGTAATGTCTAGGATCCTCTTGAGCAGATCACGGATAGAGGCGTGGGGGAGGCGCTCGTGGGGCTCCCATGTCCTCACCATGCCTGTGAACAAATATGAAGGACAATATAACTGGGGCGTAAGTGGCATAGTAATGTCTAGGATCCTCTTGAGCAGATCACGGATAGAGGCGTGGGGGAGGCGCTCGTGGGGCTCCCATGTCCTCACCATGCCTGTGAACAAATATGAAGGACAATATATAATTGGAGATTGGGTGGAATAGTAATGTCTAGAAACATTGTCAGGTTCCAGAGATAGGTGTGGGGACGGTGTTCGTGGGACACCCATGTCTCAACCATGCATGTGGATAAACTAAGATCCCTCTGCGAAATTAACTTCGTTCTTAGCTCGTAAGAAATTATTTTAAGTTTACTTTATAGAGATAATCACTAATGAATACATAATAATAGACCGGAATGTTTAATTTAAAATCAAAATATTCTCATTTTGATCATCTACTAAGACATATGGTAAAAAGATAACACAATAAAATTATGCTTTAGAAGATAAAACTATAAAAAATAAAATTGTTTAGCGTTTCTGAAGGTTTGTGTTCAATAGATGTTTGGGTGAACTAAATATGAATATAATGAATTGTCGATAGTTATGAGCGATGGTGGGTGGATGTACGGTTCTCTAGTGTGGATTAACGTCCGCACTATTGAATACTACATTAATCCGCAAATACCATCTTCATAATTAGACCGATTCGTAATTTAGAGGCCGTTGTTCGGATTCCCCGGTAAACTATAGGTCCTTTAGTTGCCATCGGCTGTTGGGCTAGTAATTAACAGTCCTGTCTAAGGAATATGCAAGCCTTAGTCAGTAACAAGACTACAAGATCGCGCACAATCATCTTACACTCAATCCTCATTCATAGTTGGCTTAAAATACCTACCTTGTATTATTCTCCATTCCAATAATCTAATCTAATCTGATCCAAATACAAAACATGTGATCATTACTCCATTTTCTTTTCGTAATGCTTAATTGACGCTTGAATTGCGATTAAAAAGTAGAGCTGAGATCCAGTGGAACGCATGATCCTTTCCACAATAAGGACCATCCCTATGGAACACCTCATCCTAACAAGTCTAACTTAGCTGCATAGCTCAGATGGTGATTATAAGCACTAACACGGAAACAGAATGAAAAAATAATAATAATTTTATACTTTCTCTAGATGCAAGGGTAAAATATGGAATGGGTTACGACAACAATATTTCTATGTTAATTATATGCGTTGTAGAAATAAGAGTAAATTGATTTGAACAATGGTGGACAGTGGCACTGACCCGTAGAAGTTTGAGTTTCCTTCAGGTGCTGCAGCTCTACTGGCTGGTCAGGGTCCAGGTCGCCCATGTCCAGGTGAGCCAGAATACCGTTCACTAGATCACTGTGGTTACACGCAAGCACACCTAGGTGATCGCCTGCAATTAAACATCATGCCAATGATGCAATTCTTGGCTAAACTCAATCCATAATATTATCTGTACCCAATATAAGAAGAAAAGGGTAAAATACTTTAATAAAAAGGAAAAAATGCAAACCTTATAAATAAAAAAGTAACAATAAAACATCTAAAAGTTAATCTAAATACCTTTTAATGTTTTAAAATAACCCTATAAAAATAAAACCAAAATGAAATTAACTTAATTTAAAAAAAAATAAATTTTTTCATTCTATTTGATAAATAAAAACTGGAAATAGGAAGATGTTTTTTTTTATAAAAAACTGTTTAACAATACTCTTTACTATAAATTTAACTTTTTCTTTATATCTAAAAACAATTAAAAACAAATGATTTTTTAATTTTTAATGAATAAAATATGTGTTTTTCTATTTAATTTATTTTTTAATAAAATACTTTTTATTTTTAAATATCATTATTGTTGGAACATGTAATTTTAACAAAGAACTTTTTAAAAATTGTATCATTTTTTAATTTTATAAAAAAAAAAAAGAAAAAAAAAAAAAAAGAATATAATATCTACAGTTTTTCTAAATAACCTAGGTTGTGGCTCGTTTCACATCCAATACAAAAGAGAAAAAACATGATAATTTTTTTGTTAGCAGCAAAAACAATATAAACTCAAATTCAAAATTTTAGAAAACCATTATTTACCCTTATATATATAAGGAAGAAATAAAAGTAATCAATCAGCCTAGCAAAATAATAATCCAACCATTTAAATAAATAGTAGACAACCATAATACATAACAGCTACCCATCTAAATTTCTCTTTCTTAAGGCTTTTGACAACCCTAACCACAATTATAAAACCCCAAAATTTGGACTGAAAGGCATTATAAAACAGATTAAAATCTAATTTCATATACAATCAAATCCATTTCCGTTCAAATAAGCCTGAAAAACTGGAATTAGGACCGATTCGGTTCTTTTCTTAAAAAACCGGCTACCATCTTCATAAAAATGAATTTAAACGTAATTATATTTTTAAAATTTCGTCATTTTCAATGCTATCTAAAATGACATTAAATATATTTTGTGTTCTCCTAAGAGTTTAACCCCTATGCGTTTCTCATAAAATCTACTGGGATTATTATTATTAAGAAGGAAAATATGTTTTCGTTTTCCCCATAACCATTAATGTTGGACAAGTGTTATTAAACAAAGAACTGTGTTTACTACAAATTGTATCCGTCTCAACCATTTGGACTATTATTGATTAAAAAAAGGACAACTATCCACGAAAACAAAAATAAACTGAGTTATATTGGGAATATGTATACAGTTATTTTTCTAACTGGAACCGCTGTTGCAGGTTGTGGCTCGTTTCACATCCATATACACAGAGAGAAAACACATTGATAATCATTTTTTGTGCAGATGCACCGAACTAAATATGCCTACTAAAAACTCAAATTCTAAAATGTTTATGAAATCAATACTTTACCCTTATAATACCCTTTCTTTTTTATAAAGGAAGAAATAAAAGTAATCAACGAGATTTTAATATGATGATAAGGAAACTCTAGTAGCTTAAATAATAGTAGTAGGGTGAAATATAGTAAAACTATGTTTATTTGATTAAACCTCAATTGAAATTTTGTTAATTATAATGATTTTAAGGATATTTTAAAGTAAAGAACCTAAAATAAAAATTTAGAAAAATAATAAACAAACTACATTATATATTATACGATCGTCTTAAAGTTTATTTTCATGGTTATAACCACAGATTTTTTAAAAAATAAAACAGTATTAATAGGCATAGTTTGTGATGATTATTAAAATGCGAAATGTAATGTTCATTCTTTGGCGTCTATGCACGTACCACCCAAAATTTATTTTTAAACATTTTAAAATAGCTTATTTATATTTTCTAAATACTTACCGGGCTCGTATTTGAGTCCATTCTCGATGTTGAATTCAATTCCGAGAGTGGCGATGGATGAGTTGCTGCCGTGCAAGTTCCTGTTGCAAGCCACCTCGCTGGTGAAGATCTGCCGGTTGTGGTACTTGCTGTATGCTGCAATGAGCAAATATTCTTCGTCAGTGCTACTGAAATGTCAATGTGTCGTATTGTTCAACAATACGTTATTTATATAAAATTTAGTAACAACGATCTATTGAATAATAATGTAGTTATTGATTAGAGAAGGGAGGAGTTTTAATTAACAGTAACGTGCATATTTAAATATATTTTCTTCATAAAATTGCCAACATTGTTTTTCTGAACATATCATTTGCGTTTAACGTTAAAAAACGTTGCAAGATGATGATTCTCTTTCAAAACACATTTTATTATTTATGGGGTCACACTTGTTTATGTTTTAGTTTGGCTTTCTACATACTGTATTTCGAAGATTTTAACTGGGTCCAGTTTTGATCCTTGCAGGATTTTATCTGGTGAACTTCAGTTTTTAAAGCAGGCACTATAACCAGTCACCCAGCCAGTTGAGGTTTGATTATTTTTTAAGTTTTAAATTTAAAGAAAACCACTCAAAAACGTATGTAAATTTTGATAAATTTTAAGGTAGGACTACCTATTTTTAACAATTACTTGTTAATAAATACTGTATAGCTGTAATGCTCAGTTTAATATGATTCTATTATATTTAAATGATCGTGATAAAATAATATAATGCAAAGATGATTCTGAGGCGGTAGGTGGTACCTGTTCTGAGGTCCTGCTCCAAAGTGTTGACCAGACGCACCGTGGCCGCCGTGATAGGGGCGTTGTTCAGGGTGTTCTGAAGGTTGTCGAACACGTTGTTGGCGTCGTCCAGGCAAAACGTTTCACATGCCACCTGCCATAAACAAAGAACATTTGGTGGAGTGACATTTACAATCAAGCAATGCAATACCCTGATAGGGGTTGCGGATCATCAGCTACTGACGTATCTCATATAGGACTAAAATGGCCGGTTCGAGTTGTGATTTTTAATTTTTACATCACTGCAGGATTGATTGAAAGAAGGATATTCTTGATTTGAAATGGTTCTAAGAAGAGTATGCAGAGTTTTTAGTTTACAGTGGTGAACAAGAGAACACTGAGATGACCTAGACTACACGTGCTTAGTGCCGGATGCACGAAAACGGCTTAGAGTTGCCACCCATTTATATTAATATATTATATATATATATATATATATATATATTATTTATTGCATATTATATATTTTTATTTATTTAGATTTTTTCAATCCAATTTTAATTGTAATTTAATATTATATATAAAATATTATACATAAATATCGTATTATATATATTTAAAATATAATAACATATTCATTTTTTTATTAATAAAGCTTAAAACATAAACTTATTTTATTCATATAACCTGATTCTTTGCATTGACCAGCAAATTATTGTTTGCAATTCTTGTAATCTGCTAAAAAATGTCAGAATTGTAAATCATCCATAAAGGCTTTTGTACATATAACACAGGAATACGCTTCTTTAATGAAACAATACTATACTCTTCCTAATAATATACGTTAAGATAGTCTAACTAGACAACTTGACTAATATTATAAATCCTTTACATTGGAATAGATATTGCAATTTAAATTATAAATAATATTCATGCATAATTCATAATCATAAGATATTAAGACACAAACTACCCTGATGGATGTGTTATGGGGAGGTAAGAAAGCCCTCTTTATGAGTTAAGTGTGAGTATGATGGATTTAACTACGTTTAGCATTGTATTTTAATCATTTTCCAGATCATTTATTCCGACATGTAACAGCTAAGATGAAAATAAAGTTAATTTTATTACATTATGCTCTTCTATTACTTTGCTAATGAAAAAAACAGAACTGTTTTAAAATGCTTTGCTGTTAAAATATAAAAATAAATTGTAAGTGAAACGTGCAGGTGAGGCCGCTCCTTTAAAACGGAGATAGGAACCAGATCTGAAAACGTAGGGTCGTAAAACTTCTTTATTTTCTTTCTGCCAACGTAAAATAGCTACAACAGTTACTTAGATGAATTCCTCACCAAGTTATTTTCACAACTTTTAATGCCATTTTAAATCACGCCGAGATGTACTACCATGCTGTATATCTCGGTGCCAGTGAAAGGTTTTCAAGTTCACGTTGCTGCTATGTTCCGTTTTTATAGTTCGGTGTCTTGCACGCTAGAGTACTGACCCTGAAGACCTCCGGCGCCCACTTGACGAAAGCTTGTTGCTGTCCACACATCTCGTCCCCCATGGTCAGCTTCATGAGCCTTTCGCCACCCAGCTCCCCCAGCAAGTTGTCTACGTATGCGCCAAACGCGCAGAAGTTGGGGTAGGCGCTCGAGCCGAGCGCGAACACCGCGAACCTGGGGACCATCAGTGTCATCACACTAAATAAATGCAGATAATAATTATTTTCATAAGGAAATATTCATAAAATACAATAAGCAAATAACCTGGTATAGATTTAATTTATAATAGCCTCTGCACCGACTCCAGAGGGGAGCCCAACCTCTGGCAGGTGGTTCAATAGACTCTTGGCTTTGACTTCTTGGCTTTTGGCTTACACAGCGGTTGCGAGATTCCCTGTAATCTTTCGATTTAAATTGGTCCGTAAACTCGCCAACACGAGTGACTGCCACTTCAGAAACAGCCATCGACGACGTCATAACAAACATATCGAACGCCATAGTCGCTGTAGTTAACACAGCCATATCTGACCATTTCGTTCAGGAGGTGGTGATTAGTGGCTGTACTCCTCCAGGAAGTAAAAATTAAAAGGGCTGTTAAGCCTGATAACATAAAATTTTTAAAATCTGCCCTAAAAAAATAAAGACTGGAGTTTTTTCTACTCCTAAGATGTTTTAAAATGACCTATTTCGGCCTAATATACCTTCACCTAGCCTATGGCATTAGGCTTTGGGGTGAATGCTCAAAACAGAAATTCAAAAGGGGTTGTTTTCGCCCGCAGCAAAAGGCTGTCAGAGTCATCGTAAAATTAGAATATCGAGAGTCGTGTAGAAATTCATTTAAGGAACTCAATATTTCGACTCTGGCTTGTTTTTACATCTTGGGTGTATCTTTACACTGAAAATCCAGATCAACAATGGTTCAGGGCAGGGATGTCCATCAGTACGAGACAAGAGGCAGAGAATATATTATAAATAATCAGCATAGAACCTCAAAACACGAGAGTCTCTCTTCTAAACTTTGTAAAAACCTGATTAATGAGCTCCCTGATCGTATAAAACAGTCAGCAAATCACAATTTATTTAAAATTTGCCTGAAACGCCATTTGATTTCTGAGGAATTTTACTCTGTCGACGAGTTTATGAGAAACATTGGGGTACCTGATACCTAAATAAAAATTCCGGCAACGATGTCCTTTTCATATCCTGTGTTTTTTTTTTCTTTGTTGTAAACTTTTTTAATCTTAAAATCAATATTGACGCATGCAATGCAATGTACACAATTGTTCACGCAATAAAGCATTATTATTATCATTATTGATAAATATGAATGTGTGGTTACTTGTTACCTGACATTGCTGAGAGGTCCGAAGCTATCGACCTCCGTCACCGACTCCCTGAGGGAGGCTGACCTCTCTAGCAGGTGGTCCGACTGACTGTTGGCTTTGATCAAACACACTGGTGTGGTGACTTGTGCCTACCTGACATTGCTGAGAGGTCCGAAGCTATCGACCTCCGTCACCGACTCCCTGAGGGAGGCCGACCTCTCTAGTAGGTGGTCCGACTGACTGTTGGCTTTGATCAAACACACATGTGTGGACTTGTGCCTACCTGACATTGCTGAGAGGTCCGAAGCTATCGACCTCCGTCACCGACTCCCTGAGGGAGGCTGACCTCTCTAGCAGGTGGTCCGACTGACTGTTGGCTTTGATGAACGATGCCGAACTAGAAATTAATGCTTATTTATTCAACTGAATATTTTCACAGAGTTAACAATGTTATTGAACAGTTGTTTAAAGTTTACAAAAATTATTTGTTAACAATAATGTTTTAAATTACTGTATGGTACGAGTTAAATATTAATAACATACGTGTCCTATTGTAAGATTTTGTAAAATCTAGTTTTATAGAAGTAAGTAAACAATGAAAATAGATTATATTTTTAAACTGTGACTATACCACAAGGTATTTATTTTAAGCCAAATATGAATGAGAATTGAGTGTAAGATGATTGTGGCACGATCTTGTAGTCTTGTTACTTACTTAGATATTCCTTATACAGGGCTGTTAATTAATAGCCAACAGCCGATGTCAACTAAAGGACCTATAGTTTACCGTGGAATCCGAACAACGGCCTCTAAATTACCAGAATTTCTATTTTATTTATTATGTTAATACGTTATGTATGGACGTGTATAGGATTATGTACAGTGTAAATTACTGTGTAATCAAACTACTGACTGGCAATATTATTGCCATATTTATTGAAAGATTTAAAATCTTTGACACATTATTGTGATGTCCTTTACTAAAAAAAACCTTTATACTACAAAATATTTAATTACTTATTATACTGAAATACATTGAGACATCAAACAATTCTATTGAAGCTTCCGCACGTACAGGTCCTTTAGGTTTAAATGGGCAAGCCTACACGTGAACGACTATGTATCCGTTATTATTAACTTTACATGACTAGACATGTTTTTACCTTCATTACCTTTTAGTTTTCTTTTAAAGATGTTCAGTATTTTTAAACAAACCAGTTACTTCTCCCGAAATAATAGGATAAATGTTAGCATTTTATGATTTTTCAATGTATAATATAATACATTTTTTTCTCCAGTATACATACACAAGAATATGCTCTCTTTATAAGCTCCTGAGCATAGTTTTGTGACCATATTTATGTGCATAATGATTTGATAATATTCAAAAATATTCAGCAAAGATAACTATAATGTGTTCAAGCTCACTGTCAGTAAACACAACTGTCACAGAAACTCTAATTCTGGTGACATTTGAGACAGTCATATAAATGTGCAATTATTCAATGACGTTAGAAATACACGCGAATTTATCCAACCGAAAGGGAGAGGGATTTTTTGGGATGATATTTTTTCCTAACCAACCCTTTAAATTAAAAAAGGTACAATATCATGCTTCCGGTAATTTCTATGCCAAACATTTCAATACCATGAGAAATATGTAATGTAAGAGCTATGTTGTAGAAAGGTTTTAAATTATGAAATAAATGTTGTTACTTACTTTAAGGGAGATGAATGGCCGTTCGCCATTCCTCCAGAATTCTCCATCTTCAGAGTGTACAGACTTTGAGCAAAAGACTGTAAAATATTTAAATTTACTTTAGCAATTTAATTGTGAACCATTAATAAATATTTTTCAGCATTTTCTGTGAGTGTTTTAGTGATTTGGTTAGATAATTTAATTTGAATATACAATTAATACGTTATATTATATTGAGTGATAATTTGGAATTTCAATATCACAGAAAAAATTTGATTTTGAATCCAAATAAAATTTTCTCTGTGAATTTTTTGTTTCTGTTTTTTTTAAAGCAGAAAACAAACTCATACGACCATTGCATTTCGTCATTTTTTCATAATGTTTCATGATAATCGTAAACACATGTTTTGTACTGTAGAAAATTAAAGCTTTAAAGAGAAATATTACGGCTATTTCCAAACTAAAAACTCACTACATTTGTATACACACACACTATGACAGTTATACAGCTCCCTCCGCCTGGAATATTCTTGTAGGAACAGTTAAATGTAACATGTAATGGAACAGTAATGTTTTTCAGATTAACGCTCATTGGATAACAACTTTAACATCGATTCAGGTGATTTACTAGCTCTTAATATCTGGTTTTACTTTGAAATAGTAGTTTTCATAACAGGGGCGAGAGTGGCTCTTTTTTGGCACGTAAACATGATTTCCTTCATTGTATTTCCAATTAAGTAAATCGAAAATACAATGAAGTACCAAAACACATGAGAAGTACCAATATGCCATGAACAAATTTTGAGGTTACCAAACCGAAATATTTACCATATTTTTATGTTACTTATTGAAGTCACCCGAAAACTATGATTTTGCGTACGATTTAGAGAACTGAAAACGGCTGTTGTGTCGACAGTATGATAAAATAGTACTGTATATTTCATCACTAGCCCAGGAAGTTACCGATGCGCGTTGAGTTTAAAGATCTCAGCTTCGCCTCGTAATTTGAACAGTAACACTACTTTTTATCACACAACCTTCGAAAAGTGTCAAAAATTAACTTTTCAATATACCCACATTTAACTTACTTTTTTATTATACGATTACATTTTGTTCTTCACACCAGTGTTAAACTTTTTATACTCGTGCCACATTCGCAAAATGTCAGGTAACAACAGAAATATTTCGTTTATTGATTTTCTCTTCTGAAGATAGATTAAGACGCATTATTTAATTTATTCATCTCAATAAAGTTTTAAAGTCTGTTTTTAAAAGAAACAATAATATGTAAGTAAACTGACACCACACGTGTTTGCTATCGTTTCATTAGTTTATATCGCTAGAAAAATTAGCTGTTTAGCTTTTAAACAAGGAAGCAAGTAAATTAGTATGTAGAAGCACTCGTGGTCTCAATTTGTTGAAATCTTCTTCCCGGACTAGTCCCTTTTCCTGTTTTATCCGGATTGTTTACTATGCCTATCCATCACAGCTGACGGATCGGAAACAGCCGTTTATTGGGGTGTTGTGTAACATCCAACATCCAACATCCAGCATGCAGCCAGTTGTCTTACTTGTCCGTTCTCAGGAGGATCGCCGTTACCAAAGGTGGAGGTTACGACCACCAGCAGGGCCTCGTGCTCTATGCTACTCATGTCGTAGTCCTCCATGCAGCAATACTGGAAACATGCGATACAGAGAACTGTAGATTGTAATAAAAAATTAACTCATTAAAATGAATTTAAATAATAACCACGAATTTAATTTTAAATCTTAGCTGTAATATCAGGACTCTATTGAAACTTTGCCCATCACCGATACAAAGCTTCATGAAATACGCAAATGAACCTCTAAAACTATAATGGCTATTAATCAAAATATTTTATCGGTAAAATATAACTGCAGTTAATTAAAGTAGTATTTTCCATAAGGTATCTGTTAAAGTATGATTCAGTTTTAAGACTTACGAAATATTTCATAATATTTTCGTAAAGGAAATATTCTTTTAATTAACTTGGACATAATGCATGTTTATAATCCATAGTTTTTACTTTTTGAAAATATTTACGTTATTTCTGAATTGCGATTTCTTAAAACATAGCCAGTTATTGTTGTTATACCTTCTTTATCAATATTTTTATAGTAATATAACATAAAAATGACAACCACTGTTACATATTTATTATAACCACATCTATTTTTAAAATAAATTAGTTTTTTTAGTTATTTCACACAAAACCAAACCCGTTGTAACTAAGCAAAATTATTTTATAATAAGCTACGACTTGCTTATACGACGGCACACTTATACGAGTATATAGCATGATAATCTAATAGCCAGAACAACATATTGTAGGATTTAATGCAATTCGTGTAGAAGTTGGTGGTAATGTGTAGGCCTACCGTTGAGTGGAAGGCGTGACTGAAGATTTCACTCAGTTTCCGAGCAAACTGCTCGGATTTGCCAGTCTCGGTAGCGTACAGAATGGTTGCTTTTATCCTCCTGGATAACGCGCTTCCAAACAGCTTTGAGGTAAATTTCACTGCCCTGAAATGAATTGAACGACTTAATGACTTGAATAAACTTCCAAACAAATCTTCTACAAAAAGCTAAAATGAATAAAATAACTTAATCTAGCCATATGATGTAACCTACATACAATACTGATTTCAGAGCATACACACTTTATTTTTAGTTATACTTAGTTTAAATTTATGGTTTGTTATTTTACTTTGGTATAGTTCCAAAGTTATATCTGATTGTAAAATGTATTTCGCACCCAAAAAACAGGAATGGAACAATATAATTCAATGAATAAATTATAATACAAGTATAACTATAATTTAAAAACAGACTATGTTGACTCGCCTAAGTTTTAGCCAACACAAAACGACATCCAACATCCGTGAGAGGCCTACGTTTATAGAAATTTATAAGCTAAATAATTCTATAAGCTCAATATACCAGTTTAATAATACTCTAATTTATAGTAATACGAGAATCAAGTTATATACAGGGTGGCTATAAAATCATTTCTTCTTTTAATTATTTCCACAATTTATATTCAATTTATTTTTCAAATACTGGATTTATTGTATAGGTACACAACTAAATTTATTACTAATTTATATACTAGGAGGCTTATGAGGTATAAGACAGCGGAGTCAACTTTTCTTCAAGTTTTTAATGAGAAGCTAGTGTGCTATGTTGAATAACCATTTCCACCTGAAAACAGAGGAAAGGCAGTGCTATATAATAAGACACTAGTTTCTTATAAAACAATTTCTGCTTCTATATTAGACCTCATGTAACTCCAATATTTACAATTGATACTGAAAGTATGTGCGTACCAGTGCAATAAATAACTCTTGTAGTTGAAAATTACATAAATAATAATTAGCAGGATAAAAACTTTATAACAAACCTATATATGATTTGCTCCCCGTATTACTAGTAAAATTACACTAGTTATAATCCTATTTAATTAGTTAATTGAGATTATAGCAAACTGTTCTATAGAAATTAGTATCATCCGGATATTTATGTATTGGCTGAAACCTGAGTGAATCAACATCATCTTTTGTTGAGTGATATTTATTTATAAGTACATTGAGATTTATTCGTGGTTGCATTTGTTCCATTCTTGAACTTTTTGCTGCAAAAATACAATTTTAAGTCATTAAAGACTTTGGAAGTTTACAATATTATGATAACGAAACTTTTAAAAAGATTTAAAATTTGATATATTATATTGTCTATGCAATATATTTAAATAGTTAATTTTATTTGGATATAATTATATGTAATTTATAATTATTATTTCTGTATGAATCTAAGAGTATTACATTAATTTACTTTGTTCTAATAATCCAAATTGTTAATACTGTACTTTCAATCGTCATATAAATAACGGGAACTATGTCATTCCCCACCTGGCAATTTGTTTAAAATGAAATTTTCTTCTCGGCTTTTTCAGTGACTTCCCTCCGTCTTTTCCTTTTTTCCAAACGTGAACTCTCCATGCAGGATCCTGCAAATAAGGGCTTTAACATGATGTGTTGGATAAAGATTCTACGTTTACACCTAATAATATTTTATAATATTTGTATGGAAAATTTTAAAAAATATTTGAAATGGTGTGTTGAAAAGGGATACAATAAACGGTATCAGTGGACAGACAAATACTTCCTCCCTTAAGTAAAGTTAAAAAAGACAATCTGTAATAAAACTATAATGTTCTTCAAAGTTTATCTAAATATCATTTAATAATTTATTCTTAAAAAATAATCATCTTTTTTCTGAAAATAAAAACAAGAGAGACAAAGTTAAATTAATTGTTCAAATTGTGTGGGAACCTCCCCCCCCGGTAATACCAAGCTTTTTTTACCTTACGCTTCATACCAAGTTTCATGGAAAGCGGTTGGAAAATAAGGAAGAAATTGGTTTTTCAATATTCTCCATAATAATAACACTGGGCGCTTTCAGACAACGTACTGCGTTTATCATGGGCAGTAAATTTAACTTTTCCCGGGAACCGTTAGTCGTAGACGAATAATTCAAAATACTAATTTATTTAGTTTTTTAAGCTGTTGGTGCCAGTCAAGTTACACTTCACTTTAATTGCTTTCGCTGATAATCTAAAAATTTGATTTTGATGGCATTTTAAAGCCTATAACTTTTAACCGTCATTTTTACAGACATGCGGGTGATGTCAAATTATTTAGTACTCTGTGCACTATAAACTGTGAAATTTTAATCCAAATCGTTAGAGCGTTTTTGAGAAATATGGAATTTTCACGTTTTTAAGGGTGAACTACCCTTAAAATCAAAAATTCAAAAAAATTAAATATGCCATGACAAATCCATGACAAATTTCCTATGCATCGGACCAAGGGATAGGCTGTGGCTCTGTACACATCCAGACACACACACACACAGACAGACAGACACACAGGCGGACAGACATTACGTCGAACCACTCTTTTTTGGATTCAGGGAACCCCAAAACGGATATATCTACTCTCAACACAAATTCGAAATTTTTGACGAAAACAATACTTTCTTCATCTTACTATATGTATAAGGGGAAAAAGTAACACTGTACTACGTTTACGCTCAGCTATTGCTCGCCTGGTAGGAGTATGTCGGGTAGAGATTGTAGTGGGCCATTTCCTGGTGGAAGACGGGTGTGATTGAGCCGGAGATGGGCGGCACTATCCACACCCAGTCCGCCGGGCAGCCCTGTCGGAGCCTCTGTTCGTTCTCGTAGTGCTTCATGAAGGACTCCGCCGCAGTATGGTGATCCACGATGGTCACGTTGTTGACCTTACAGGAATACATGGAATATAGAGTACATGACTATAGTATGCGGAACCATACAATCTCCACACCAGCAGGGCTCAATGGGGATGGAGAAAATATCCTTTTTAATTATTACATTAGAGAACCCATTTTTAGGTTTGACACATAATTAAGGCTTAAGACCTGTATGTTTTTCTGGCAGAAATATGATTACAGATATTTTGAGTAACATTGAGCACATACACAAACCTTAACTTGTCAAGCCCGCAAGCTGATTATCTCACTCCGTTGCAAGCTTTGAGATACAGTAATTGAATATAGTCCACTTTTTAAACGTACACTGGCTAGCGTGTAATTTAAGAATTCCTTTTCCATGGCAGTTCCATTGCTAGGATTACCGATCTATTTCAACAAATACTAAATTTAAAATTATATTTAGAGAATAGGAATTCTGTTTATTTAATGATTGTTGACAAACGAACCAACAAATCAGTCATTCGGTATTTGGGAAATCGTCACGTTTTTAAAGCGGAGACCGTTCATATATCTTAATACATTTTGGACAATATTCTTTTTCTGATGTTTTCCCTCAATATATTGTTCTCATCTTGGATAATGATTCATGTGGCTAATGGAAACCTCTGACGACGGTTTGTATTTTGGATACATAGTAATATAATCCAGCACCTTCAGCTATTTTAACTTGATCGGATGAATAATAGGAATATTTAATATTAACCTGATATTATTCACGCATAATGTACTCATAATTAGTTAGAATATAAATATCAGTATGAGCTATAAATACTGTGAATGAGTTATAGCAGTTATTTAAAGGTAACAATTCTAGAAGTAATATGTACGTTATTATATTATTTTCCTCTTTCGGAAAATACAAGAATTTTACGATAGTTACGATAGTTACGATAATTACGATAGTTACGATAGTAATTAAAATTCCGAGGGAAAAACACGACTGATGTTAATTCAGTAAAAACTTAGTTTTATAGGACGGACACCCATTATAATCTTTATTTCTCGTTACGCACTAAGTTTGATTTCATAAGCGTCACAAAACTACCGTTGTGCTTCCCCACTTATGGAACATGCGAAGCCTTCTTAATTGTGTTACTTGAATCACAATTGTGCTATGATATATGAACTTGAGTGTTCATTTTGAGTATAAAGATATTTAACGTATTGTGATTAGCAAACTCACTTGGAAGCTGTGTAGCACAGCAACGTTAGCTTCGATGAGCGCTTTGTCTTTCCAGAGCGTAACAGTAGTCTTGGTGTCAAGCCCCATCTTTGTCGCAAACATCTGTTAATAATCAAACAATTAATGTCAGCGAAGAAACTGTTAGGTCTACTGTGTGCCATGAACATAATCTAACACATCAGAAATTGTAGCCTTAAAGTGACATGGACACTATTGGCCTGTAAATTATACTTAGTCAGTATTTAGTATGCTGAGGCATTTAGCTCTCAACATTTTCAAAACGTTGTCATTACTTTTTGGTTAATTGGGATTAAATCAGTACACTCCAAATACCTGGTTGTGAGGTGAGAATATGAGTTTGAATATAAAAAAAATACAGAGAAAGGTTGCTTGGCTTAAATATATAAGAATATTAAATAACCGACAAAAATTTTAATTAATTATACACGTAGTTAAAAAAAACTTTATATAAAGTTTGATACGCTAAACAGCTCAGGCTTAGAACCCTTTTTCAGACAAATACTCCAACATTTATTTTGGTTTAATAATTGAACTTAACGACTGAAAATGTACACTTACATATTACAAGAAGATTACTAATAATCGTGCAATTTTACAATTATTGAGTATTTAAATGCAAACACTAATGGGTTTGAAGTAAACAATTAATACACAAGGTTAATTCTCGTAAACTTATAATATTAATAATATTTTGATAAAATATAAAATTAAAACTTTCTAAATTAATTAAGTAGTCTTGCTAATTAGTTTATACATTTTTATTTAAATTCATAAATTTATCCTACTCCAATAACTACAAATTTATACGGTAATTCAAAAAATATATTTCACCTCTGTAAAAAGATAAATCGGTTAAGCCTCATCGCAAAGGCTATCCCAGTGTATGAGCCTGTAGTGCAACAATTATGTATTAAACTTTAAATGAAAATGTATTGTAAAATGATTTTCTGGTTGTGAACCTCTAGCAGGTTGTATCGGTTGACGTCGCAGAGGTCACGAGCCCCTATTTCGGTGCTCATGTACCATCCGTTGAACGGGGCCGCAGTGAACTGGAGACCTCCACAGTCGAACATCATCCCAGACACCGCAGGCACCGCGTACCACCTCAGGTCTAGCTCGGCGAACCACTCGAACCTGCACAACACAACACCATCAAGCTGGGCACCGCGTACTACCTCAAGTCTAGCTCGGCGAACCACTCGAACCTGCACAACACTACACCATCAAGCAGGGACCGCGTACCACCTCAGGTCTAGCTCGGCGAACCAGTCGAACCTGCACAACACAACACCATCAAGCTGGGCACCGCGCACCACCTCAGGTCTAGCTCGGCGAACCACTCGAACCTGCACAACACAACACCATCAAGCTGGGCACCGCGTACCACCTCAGGTCTAGCTCGGCGAACCACTCGAACCTGCACAACACCATCAAGCTGGGCACCGTGTACCACCTCAGGTCTAGCTCGGCGAACCACTCGAACCTGCACAACACAACACCATCAAGCTGGGCACCGCGTACCACCTCAGGTCTAGCTCGGCGAACCACTCGAACCTGCACAACACAACACCATCAAGCTGGGCACCGCGTACCACCTCAGGTCTAGCTCGGCGAACCACTCGAACCTGCACAACACAACACCATCAAGCTGGGCACCGTGTACCACCTCAGGTCTCGCTCGGCGAACCACTCGAACCTGCACAACACCATCAAGCTGGGCACCGCGCACCACCTAAGGTCTAGCTCGGCGAACCACTCGAACCTGCACAACACAACACCATCAAGCTGGGCACCGTGTACCACCTCAGGTCTCGCTCGGCGAACCACTCGAACCTGCACAACACAACACCATCAAGCTGGGCACCGTGTACCACCTCAGGTCTCGCTCGGCGAACCACTCGAACCTGCACAACACAACACCATCAAGCTGGGCACCGCGCACCACCTCAGGTCTAGCTCGGCGAACCACTCGAACCTGCACAACACAACACCATCAAGCTGGGCACCGCGTACCACCTCAGGTCTAGCTCGGCGAACCACTCGAACCTGCACAACACAACACCATCAAGCTGGGCACCGCGTACCACCTCAGGTCTAGCTCGGCGAACCACTCGAACCTGCACAACACAACACCATCAAGCTGGGCACCGTGTACCACCTCAGGTCTCGCTCGGCGAACCACTCGAACCTGCACAACACAACACCATCAAGCTGGGCACCGTGTACCACCTCAGCTCTAGCTCGGCGAACCACTCGAACCTGCACAACACAACACCATCAAGCTGGGCACCGTGTACCACCTCAGGTCTCGCTCGGCGAACCACTCGAACCTGCACAACACAACACCATCAAGCTGGGCACCGCGCACCACCTCAGGTCTAGCTCGGCGAACCACTCGAACCTGCACAACACTGAGCTGGGCATTGCGTAAGACCCCAGGTCTAGGTAGGAGAATAACTCGAACCTGACGCCAATAAATGCGTACCATCTCAGGTCTAGATTAACCAATTACTTATACCTAAATACCGCAACAAAATCAAACTAAGGCAATGCGGCTCTTACGGCATAACTATCAGCAAAACCCTTGTATACAACACTAAAATATCTGTCTTTTACATATTAGTGAAATGCCCTTGTTTACAAAACAAATCGTTAACACAAAACGTATACTACAACGGTCTAGTAAAATTAAAATATGAGTATCCTCCCTAAATTATTATAGATTAGATTATAACTGTGTAATTTCTCTTAACCCCTACTACTATTCTTCAAACTACCCTCTTAACTTATTGAAAGTACACTTTTTAACTGTTATAATTTCAGTTTTGTAGATTTATTCATTGTTTATTAATTTTAGCTGAGAGTTTCATATATATTATTGGATTTAAAAAAAATAATGAATTTACTCTTTGGCTTTGTACAGCTTAAAACACAGGCTAATTTCCAACGTGATGTTTTACCCTAATACAATGGAAGAATCTATGAAATATCAACTAAAAACATGATACTTTCTTCTTTAATTTTAAATTGTACAGTAACGAAGTGCAATAGAGAATATACTGTAAGGATAAATGTAATCTTACGTGGGGTGAGTAAGAGGCACTTCCATGACGAGGTCTGGCGGGAAGTCAAAGTAGTCTGGGTCGTGTCCATTGGCCGACAGGACCAGAGGCAGGACATCAAACTGGCCGTACTTGGGCTTCCATCCAAGCTTTATGCAGACCTGGTGGGTAGGACACACGTGTAAGGGCAGTAAGAAAAGCAAAGAACACTGTTGAATTGTGAGTGTAACTTTTAATCGATAACTTATTATATTTCGTCCAACATATTAAACCAATGCAAATTTTATCCTACAGTACGTACAAATATTATTTTTATGACAAAAACATTCAATTGAACTACATAATACGCGCAAAAAGTGTTTGCAACAAAGTTTACTTTGTAACGTACACAGCACTAAGCTAAAAATGAGTATAAATACAAAAATACAGGTCTAGAAGTTGTTTGGTTTGTATGCTCCATAATGTTGTAGCGAGGATAGTTCATATCGGAAGGCTCAACAACCGAATAATATCTTGATTGTCATAGTAAGAAAATAGATTAAAGGTGGTAGATTACGCAGTAAGCATGAGGTTGTACAAGTGTTAATTGTCTGCAACGAACAGGGAGTTTTTAAACCATGGAGTTACCACGATGAGTTTCTACATCGAGTTGCTACCACCGCGTGCTGTTACTACACATGGAGCTGATGCCACAACTAAATCTGTAAATATATCTGTAAAGAAGATGAAAAACAATAATTATAGGAATACATAATTACACATCCTGGTTGTTAGTTGGATTTTATTTTACGATCAGTAAAATGATCGCTCCTCATCAATTCCATAGAGTTTTTAAAATTTTAACTTCAACACTTATCGTACATTTATTTTGCTAATAACTTTAACGTAAACAGATTTTACTGATTTAATAAGCTGTTCATTGGAGTTATTAATTACACGGTATCAGTGACCTGATACATACTTTCTTCCTCAATTTAAGTCAATTAAACGAACATTTTTATCAAACCAACATATTTTTTAACGTTTCTCTAAATATTTTATAAAAATTTTTATTAATTTTTTGTTTCAAACATAATCGTACATTTTCTGAAAATAACAATAACAGGAATGCATTTTTTTTTAACTTCATGGCGGGAATGCCCCCTCCCGTCGCAATACCAAGCTTTTTTGAGTGATTACGTTGGGTGATGTGACCTATATACCAAGTTTCATGGAAAACCGTTAATAAATAAGGAAGAAATTGATTTTTTATTATTCTCCACAAGAATAACATCAGGTGCTCTCAAACAATGCACTATGTTTACCACGGACATTAAATTTGACTTTTCTCAGAAACCGTTAGTCGTAGACTGAATGATTCAAAATAATAATTTGTTTGGTTTTAAGCTGGTTTTAATGGTGGTAGTCAAAAAAAAACCTAACCTTAATTGTTTTCGCAGAAAATACAAAGAACAAATTTTTTGACATTTTAAACCCCATGACTTTCAAAACCCGATGTTTTTGAGAAATGCGAATGGTGTCATTTTGTTAGTTTCATAAAGGAATATAAACAATATCATTTTAAACAAAACCGTAAGAGTCGTTTTTGAGAAATCTTAACTTAACGTGTTTTGGGTTTTTTAGAGGTACAATTAAACTACCTGTAAGAACCAAAAAAAACCCTTTTTATACTTATAGTGGACTTATATCTAGGTTTCTGATCATCCCCACACTCATACATACACTGACACGGACAAACATCACTCTAAAACCACTTTTTTGATTGAGGAGGACTAAAATGGATATATCCACCAGAAATTCAAACTCAAAAACGCTGACGAAAACAATACTTTCTCCTTATACTATCTATCATATAGTAGGAAAACTGAAAATGAATGGGTTATAAAAAATATAGTAAACAATTACTCTAGTCCAAGCCCAAGATAGTTTAAAAGGCAGTAAAAATATTCTCGTATAGTTAAAATACGAGTATAAAATAGTATTTTTGTTTGTAAAGAAACATTTCCCCAGATGAAATCCATTTTCTGAGTAATTTACCAAAAAAGTCATAAACGATTTGATTAGAAATTTGTCTCTGGCATAAGCAGTAGTTTGGGTTCGTGGCAGACGCCAAGATAAATTGGTTTACAGAGATGTTCTTGACTTCATTACTTTAACAAATCGAAGTCATTGCATCCTTTCCTCTAACATCTGCTATTTTTGGTTGAGCCTAATATTCTATCAAGTTTGACGTACGGTAAAAGATTACGATTTATTTAGGTACCTTCCAACCAATCTGAATATGCTTCGGTAATTAAAAAACATGGTAAAATATTCTAAAATAACCTCTTTTTAAATGTAATGCCTCCTTACAGATCTTTAATTTACTTTTTAAACGTTGATGCTTAATATTAGTGTACAGTCTCTTGTACCCTCACTACCAAAACACAAATGACGTCAGCCACATGAGTCTTAGTAACAAGTAACAAGTGAATGCCCTCACCTCGGTAAACTCGACATTGGCGGGGTCGCCGGTAACACTGCCATCGGGGTTACAGTGTACAGTGTATTAGTGTACAGTCTCTTGTACCCTCACTACCAAAACACAAATGACGTCAGCCACATGAGTCGTAGTAACAAGTAACAAGTGAATGCCCTCACCTCGGTAAACTCGACATTGGCGGGGTCGCCGGTGACACTGCCGTCGGGGTTACAGTGTACAGTGTATTAGTGTACAGTCTCTTGTACCCTCACTACCAAAACACAAATGACGTCAGCCACATGAGTCGTAGTAACAAGTAACAAGTGAATGCCCTCACCTCGGTAAACTCGACATTGGCGGGGTCGCCGGTGACACTGCCGTCGGGGTTACAGTGTACAGTGTATTAGTGTACAGTCTCTTGTACCCTCACTACCAAAACACAAATGACGTCAGCCACATGAGTCGTAGTAACAAGTAACAAGTGAATGCCCTCACCTCGGTAAACTCGACATTGGCGGGGTCGCCGGTGACACTGCCGTCGGGGTTACAGTGTACAGTGTATTAGTGTACAGTCTCTTGTACCCTCACTACCAAAACACAAATGACGTCAGCCACATGAGTCGTAGTAACAAGTAACAAGTGAATGCCCTCACCTCGGTAAACTCGACATTGGCGGGGTCGCCGGTGACACTGCCGTCGGGGTTACAGTGTACAGTGTATTAGTGTACAGTCTCTTGTACCCTCACTACCAAAACACAAATGACGTCAGCCACATGAGTCGTAGTAACAAGTAACAAGTGAATGCCCTCACCTCGGTAAACTCGACATTGGCGGGGTCGCCGGTGACACTGCCGTCGGGGTTACAGTGTACAGTGTATTAGTGTACAGTCTCTTGTACCCTCACTACCAAAACACAAATGACGTCAGCCACATGAGTCGTAGTAACAAGTAACAAGTGAATGCCCTCACCTCGGTAAACTCGACATTGGCGGGGTCGCCGGTGACACTGCCGTCGGGGTTACAGTGTACAGTGTATTAGTGTACAGTCTCTTGTACCCTCACTACCAAAACACAAATGACGTCAGCCACATGAGTCGTAGTAACAAGTAACAAGTGAATGCCCTCACCTCGGTAAACTCGACATTGGCGGGGTCGCCGGTGACACTGCCGTCGGGGTTACAGTGTACAGTGTATTAGTGTACAGTCTCTTGTACCCTCACTACCAAAACACAAATGACGTCAGCCACATGAGTCGTAGTAACAAGTAACAAGTGAATGCCCTCACCTCGGTAAACTCGACATTGGCGGGGTCGCCGGTGACACTGCCGTCGGGGTTACAGTGTACAGTGTATTAGTGTACAGTCTCTTGTACCCTCACTACCAAAACACAAATGACGTCAGCCACATGAGTCGTAGTAACAAGTAACAAGTGAATGCCCTCACCTCGGTAAACTCGACATTGGCGGGGTCGCCGGTGACACTGCCGTCGGGGTTACAGTGTACAGTGTATTAGTGTACAGTCTCTTGTACCCTCACTACCAAAACACAAATGACGTCAGCCACATGAGTCGTAGTAACAAGTAACAAGTGAATGCCCTCACCTCGGTAAACTCGACATTGGCGGGGTCGCCGGTGACACTGCCGTCGGGGTTACAGTGTACAGTGTATTAGTGTACAGTCTCTTGTACCCTCACTACCAAAACACAAATGACGTCAGCCACATGAGTCGTAGTAACAAGTAACAAGTGAATGCCCTCACCTCGGTAAACTCGACATTGGCGGGGTCGCCGGTGACACTGCCGTCGGGGTTACAGTGTACAGTGTATTAGTGTACAGTCTCTTGTACCCTCACTACCAAAACACAAATGACGTCAGCCACATGAGTCGTAGTAACAAGTAACAAGTGAATGCCCTCACCTCGGTAAACTCGACATTGGCGGGGTCGCCGGTGACACTGCCGTCGGGGTTACAGTGTACAGTGTATTAGTGTACAGTCTCTTGTACCCTCACTACCAAAACACAAATGACGTCAGCCACATGAGTCGTAGTAACAAGTAACAAGTGAATGCCCTCACCTCGGTAAACTCGACATTGGCGGGGTCGCCGGTGACACTGCCGTCGGGGTTACAGTGTACAGTGTATTAGTGTACAGTCTCTTGTACCCTCACTACCAAAACACAAATGACGTCAGCCACATGAGTCGTAGTAACAAGTAACAAGTGAATGCCCTCACCTCGGTAAACTCGACATTGGCGGGGTCGCCGGTGACACTGCCGTCGGGGTTACAGTGTACAGTGTATTAGTGTACAGTCTCTTGTACCCTCACTACCAAAACACAAATGACGTCAGCCACATGAGTCGTAGTAACAAGTAACAAGTGAATGCCCTCACCTCGGTAAACTCGACATTGGCGGGGTCGCCGGTGACACTGCCGTCGGGGTTACAGTGTACAGTGTATTAGTGTACAGTCTCTTGTACCCTCACTACCAAAACACAAATGACGTCAGCCACATGAGTCGTAGTAACAAGTAACAAGTGAATGCCCTCACCTCGGTAAACTCGACATTGGCGGGGTCGCCGGTGACACTGCCGTCGGGGTTACAGTGTACAGTGTATTAGTGTACAGTCTCTTGTACCCTCACTACCAAAACACAAATGACGTCAGCCACATGAGTCGTAGTAACAAGTAACAAGTGAATGCCCTCACCTCGGTAAACTCGACATTGGCGGGGTCGCCGGTGACACTGCCGTCGGGGTTACAGTGTACAGTGTATTAGTGTACAGTCTCTTGTACCCTCACTACCAAAACACAAATGACGTCAGCCACATGAGTCGTAGTAACAAGTAACAAGTGAATGCCCTCACCTCGGTAAACTCGACATTGGCGGGGTCGCCGGTGACACTGCCGTCGGGGTTACAGTGTACAGTGTATTAGTGTACAGTCTCTTGTACCCTCACTACCAAAACACAAATGACGTCAGCCACATGAGTCGTAGTAACAAGTAACAAGTGAATGCCCTCACCTCGGTAAACTCGACATTGGCGGGGTCGCCGGTGACACTGCCGTCGGGGTTACAGTGTACAGTGTATTAGTGTACAGTCTCTTGTACCCTCACTACCAAAACACAAATGACGTCAGCCACATGAGTCGTAGTAACAAGTAACAAGTGAATGCCCTCACCTCGGTAAACTCGACATTGGCGGGGTCGCCGGTGACACTGCCGTCGGGGTTACAGTGTACAGTGTATTAGTGTACAGTCTCTTGTACCCTCACTACCAAAAACACAAATGACCTCAGCCACATGAGTCGTAGTAACAAGTAACAAGTGGATGCCCTCACCTCGGTAAACTCGACATTGGCGGGGTCGCCGGTGACACTGCCGTCGGTTACAGTGTACAGTGTATTAGTGTACAGTCTCTTGTACCCTCACTACCAAAACACAAATGACGTCAGCCACATGAGTCGTAGTAACAAGTAACAAGTGAATGCCCTCACCTCGGTAAACTCGACATTGGCGGGGTCGCCGGTGACACTGCCGTCGGGGTTACAGTGTACAGTGTATTAGTGTACAGTCTCTTGTACCCTCACTACCAAAACACAAATGACGTCAGCCACATGAGTCGTAGTAACAAGTAACAAGTGAATGCCCTCACCTCGGTAAACTCGACATTGGCGGGGTCGCCGGTGACACTGCCGTCGGGGTTCTTGTACCCCGCGTACATGATCAGCTGACCGTTCCACACCCTGTAGTCGTGCTTGCCGTCGGTGCGCTGTGGGAACACTGTGATAGCCGACCTGTCAATTATTATGATACTGTATATATACTATAAAGAAATCAAATTAATAAGTAGTAATAGATTTTGAATGAGTAGTAATTTAATAGTTTTGTTAGATTTATCCTTATCCTTAGCGTGTTTATTATTAAATTTGTAATAAACACATCTTTGAATCTTGATTACTACTAGTCATTATAATCTATAATATATAACTTTTTAAAATGTCATTAATAATGTGTATAAATATATATTATAATATATAAAAAAGATCAGATATATATATATATATATATATATATATATATATACTGTACCATGTAATATGTAATATTTTGGAATTCCAAAATATTACCCTCAGTAATAATCCGAAAGGAGTAATGACAAAAAAATTAAGGGCACAGGGATTAAGGGGGCTAAGTCCAAAAATAATTGTTCAGTTATCAACGGTAATTTGTAGTGTTTTTAATGCTGAATCTAATGTGTTATACGTTTTTGGAATGAAAGAGCTATGTCCATGTTAAAATACTGTGGGGAAAACCCCTGTCCTGGGAATGAAGGAGTCATGTCCCCGGATTCATAGAAAGAACGGGCCAGAAGTTTTCCTGTACTGACATGAATCTTTTATCCATTGATTAATTTTACTTTTAGCGAATTTCCCATAGGGAAGAAGCTATTACCGTAGGTCTCATGGTGAGACTTAAGCCCGGGACCATGTTATTTTTTCTTCTTTAGGTGCCCAGAGTCCAAAAACAATAGTCGTTAAAATTTTTATATATATATGTATATATATATGTATATATGTATATATATATATTTGTGTTGTAGCACGATAAACTCTCGTAAAATGGTCCGATCGAGACACAAATTTGGGAGAGACGTGTATTTCTAACAATGCTCACGAGTTCGTTAACCAGCCATATCGGTCAATAAACTAGTTTGTTTTTGTAAAAATGGGGTTTTTTGCGTTTTTCACTGTAGTTTTTAAAATTTTCTAATTTTATATTTCACCATTAGAATCAGCTTAAAAAACTACACACACAATTAAGTTCCTTAAAGTTTTTCTCTATCTCCAACGGTTACCGAGATATTAAAAAATCTAAACACAGTACGTTGTATTGTGGGGCTCCAATGTTAATTTATGGAGGATAGGGAAAAATTAATATTTCCCATACTAATGAATATTTTTGGATAAAACTTGATATTTAGCTTCATGTGGTTGAGATCTATCCATTTATGCTCAAAAATCGTAGTTTATGTGTTTTATCATGGCAGCAACACCTCTCGTCTTTTCCCATAATATTCATATAGGGAATAGCAAACTTCTTTATTATGGACAGATGTTGATGAAAGTTGGTATAAATGTTAAGATAAAAATTATTTATGGTAGAAATGCTAATTTCAGTGTTCCTCACAGCAGCAAACCTGCACACTCTTTGCCATGAGAGAATAAGCAAAATAATGTCCATGTTTATGGACAGATTTTTATAAAACTTGCCATATATTATTATTATTATAGTATTGATTTGGAAATTCGCTGAGTACGCAGGTCTGCTGCGACGGGGGTATTTTTAAACATTTTTATAACGTAATCCTTTATTAATAAAGACGTTTGTGAGAAATTTTCATATTGTGTGTGTTATTAAAACATTGGTACATACTTTTTTGGGAATAAACGGGCTAATTCCAGGGTCTTTAGCCCCTTTATTCCTTGTATTAAGTGTACTTTTACCTAAAAACAATTTTTTTTTATTATTATTCAACTGTAATATTAAATTTTGTATTCCTAATTACAATTTTAGAGGATATAACTAAAATGTTAACATATCAAAAGACAATTAAAACTTTTATAATGGATGTGATCGAGTTTTTAATCCAAAATTCAAAATTCTGCAAATTTATGAAAATGTAACTAAACTATCAGTACACCAATATGATATTTGCAACTGTGACTGAACTCTGTTGTGCTGTATTTGATGTGATTACAGATGGCCTCGAACATGCCGCTCGTCGTCGTTACTGATCTGCAGTCGAACACCTGCAAGAGGAGGAAAGTCAACACCAACTACACGCTATGACCAATAGCATATTAATTGAGTATGTTACTGGTCTAGGGACTAACGTTGTATTTGATGTGATTACAGATGGCCTCGAACATGCCGCTCGTCGTCGTTACTGATCTGCAGTCGAACACCTGCAAGAGGAGGAAAGTCAACACCAACTACACGCTACGACCAATAGCATATTAATTGAGTATGTTACTGGTCTAGGGACTAACGTTGTATTTGATGTGATTACAGATGGCCTCGAACATGCCGCTCGTCGTCGTTACTGATCTGCAGTCGAACACCTGCAAGAGGAGGAAAGTCAACACCAACTACACGCTATGACCAATAGCATATTAATTGAGTATGTTACTGGTCTAGGGACTAACGTTGTATTTGATGTGATTACAGATGGCCTCGAACATGCCGCTCGTCGTCGTTACTGATCTGCAGTCGAACACCTGCAAGAGGAGGAAAGTCAACACCAACTACACGCTATGACCAATAGCATATTAATTGAGTATGTTACTGGTCTAGGGACTAACGTTGTATTTGATGTGATTACAGATGGCCTCGAACATGCCGCTCGTCGTCGTTACTGATCTGCAGTCGAACACCTGCAAGAGGAGGAAAGTCAACACCAACTACACGCTACGACCAACAGCATATTAATTGAGTATGTTACTGGTCTAGGGACTAACGTTGTATTTGATGTGATTACAGATGGCCTCGAACATGCCGCTCGTCGTCGTTACTGATCTGCAGTCGAACACCTGCAAGAGGAGGAAAGTCAACACCAACTACACGCTAAGACCAATAGCATATTAATTGAGTATGTTACTGGTCTAGGGACTAACGTTGTATTTGATGTGATTACAGATGGCCTCGAACATGCCGCTCGTCGTCGTTACTGATCTGCAGTCGAACACCTGCAAGAGGAGGAAAGTCAACACCAACTACACGCTATGACCAACAGCATATTAATTGAGTATGTTACTGGTCTAGGGACTAACGTTGTATTTGATGTGATTACAGATGGCCTCGAACATGCCGCTCGTCGTCGTTACTGATCTGCAGTCGAACACCTGCAAGAGGAGGAAAGTCAACACCAACTACACGCTATGACCAATAGCATATTAATTGAGTATGTTACTGGTCTAGGGACTAACGTTGTATTTGATGTGATTACAGATGGCCTCGAACATGCCGCTCGTCGTCGTTACTGATCTGCAGTCGAACACCTGCAAGAGGAGGAAAGTCAACACCAACTACACGCTATGACCAATAGCATATTAATTGAGTATGTTACTGGTCTAGGGACTAACGTTGTATTTGATGTGATTACAGATGGCCTCGAACATGCCGCTCGTCGTCGTTACTGATCTGCAGTCGAACACCTGCAAGAGGAGGAAAGTCAACACCAACTACACGCTATGACCAATAGCATATTAATTGAGTATGTTACTGGTCTAGGGACTAACGTTGTATTTGATGTGATTACAGATGGCCTCGAACATGCCGCTCGTCGTCGTTACTGATCTGCAGTCAAACACCTGCAAGAGGAGGAAAGTCAACACCAACTACACGCTATGACCAATAGCATATTAATTGAGTATGTTACTGGTCTAGGGACTAACGTTGTATTTGATGTGATTACAGATGGCCTCGAACATGCCGCTCGTCGTCGTTACTGATCTGCAGTCGAACACCTGCAAGAGGAGGAAAGTCAACACCAACTACACGCTATGACCAATAGCATATTAATTGAGTATGTTACTGGTCTAGGGACTAACGTTGTATTTGATGTGATTACAGATGACCTCGAACATGCCGCTCGTCGTCGTTACTGATCTGCAGTCGAACACCTGCAAGAGGAGGAAAGTCAACACCAACTACACGCTATGACCAATAGCATATTAATTGAGTATGTTACTGGTCTAGGGACTAACGTTGTATTTGATGTGATTACAGATGACCTCGAACATGCCGCTCGTCGTCGTTACTGATCTGCAGTCGAACACCTGCAAGAGGAGGAAAGTCAACACCAACTACACGCTATGACCAATAGCATATTAATTGAGTATGTTACTGGTCTAGGGACTAACGTTGTATTTGATGTGATTACAGATGGCCCTCAATCATGCCACTTTATTGCCAGTTATCTCACAGGATTGGAGTTGTGCCACATTTGTGGCTCAAATCGTTCCAGCGTGATCTATTCCAAATTATCCAAATTTCTAGTCTGGCCTCCAGCCTGATGATGGCGTATTATGGACTCATCTTTCCACACCTTTCATATGGAACAGTTCTTCGGGGTACCCGCACAAGTGAGGACTTCACGATATTATTCAAACTTCAGAAAAGGGTTGTCAGAATCTTTACAAAATTAAAAATAAAAGAGTAATGTAAGCCAACGTTCAACGCGCTGTAACTGTTGACACTCCACTGTATCTAAATTCTCAAAACGGCTAAGCACTGTGTTTAAAATTTTCTCTGATTCGGGGCAGAGACATTCATAATTACAACACAAGAGGCAGGGTGTTACCCAACTGGACAGCACAGAATGGCCGTCTATGAACACCTACCATCACAAGCAGGTGTACATTTAGTCAACACGTTGCCAGGCTCATTCAAATATACACTTATGACAATGGCATTCAAGTCTCGCCTCAAACAGTTCATTGTCTCAAAATCTTTCAATAGCATTGGCGAGTGAGACCACCATTTCAGATCAAAATTAACACCCGGCCCTGAGGGGGGGATTGATTGGCGAGTGGTTGGTGAATAAATGAACAAATCTGTATGTTTGTCTAATTGAATGATTGGAAAATTTTAGTTTAAACAGTATAAAAACAATTGATTTTTACAATACAATTCATTTAATTATCTACTACCATAAATATTTTATTGTTATTTATTATTATTATTGAATTAGATCAGATTATTAAAAATATATAATCCAATCCAATTTTATTACAAATCCATGTGAAAAAGGATTCTCATGTTGTTGACACCATTTTATTGTTCATTTTATTATTATAAATTTATTTTACCTTGCTCTTTTGTTTCGATTTATGTGTTTTGTGCTCTGACATCTAAATGTTTTTGTAAACAATTCCCAATTAAAGGAATCCGCCTTATTCCTCTAAAACAATAAAATTGTTAGCCATATTAGGCCAAATAAAATAAAAAGTTCTCTTTTCGTACTTCATTGCCTTAGTATAATTTATTTAATGAAAATGTTCCATGCATCAGAATATAATAGGACAGGTCATGCTAACATGTAAACATTTTATGTTTGATAAACTGAATTTATAAGGAATTCGTGGCTCAATATTTTGTCAAAATAATAAAACTAGAAAAACAACGCAACAGGTTTCTTGAAAAATAAACCACGTGTTTAATAACGTAAATGTTCGTGAAAACGTAAAATGAATTGAGGGATTAACAAGTTTAACAAGGTTATCTCGATCGAATGGAATTTATAAATCGAATGAACCACCGATTACCAGCGCAATCGTAAGAGTCTTAATCCCATTTCCACCCTAAAAATCATCGTTAAGTCTGGTCGGATTAAAATCAAACAGACCGCGATCTCCATTGGAATCATTTGAAGCTTTTGTTGATTTGTGATATTCAAAATCTTTTGATAGTATTAAATCGTTATTTCTGAAAATATTGATATTGGCTTATGATTGAACTGGTCATATGAAAATTTTAGCATACAATTAGAATCTTAAAGCTGTACACTCTTTTAGATTATACAAAATGATACATTAAAAATGAAACAAACTAAATATTAATAATTGTTTGATAGCTTCTTATGTAAAGACTAATATTTATTTCTTGACTAATTTCATCTGAGAGACAATGCTCAATGTTTTATTTACTTGGTTAGCCCGATAAAAAATTCAAATTGTCAAAAACAGATTCAGATAACATCTTCCTTATTTATTATGCTTTTTCAATATTATTATGTATTTTACGACGCGAATCGTTACATTATTATAAGCGGTATTGACTGTTAATATGGGAATATTCTGAATTATCCTGAGTTCTCGATCGATGAAAATGTTAGGAGTATAAAAGCGTGGAACACGGACTGGATAATGGACAACTCTACTAAGTAGTGCTGAGGAGTAGCTTAGTATCTCGAGACTTGGGTCAATGCTTTCTTTTATTTCAGTTTTCACTCTAACAGTAAAGAATATCTTAAAAAATCGCATTGTTGTCAACAATAAATCTTAGCTTTTTGGTTTTATAGAGCGGATGTATTTAAGACCATAAACCTCAAACAAGGTACCTTTTAGGGCGATTCTGAACTAAATACAGCGGTAGTGAAAGTAAAGGGCGGTATCAGATTGCTGTACCGATTTGCTGAACTCGTTCAGTAGTTACAAATACTCAGCACTTAGAATTACTCTCATTTTTTGGGCCATGCCAGGCTCTCTTCTACCCATACTATACAAGACATCATTTAAAAAAAACATTTACCTTTTCACTTACTTGTTTCCAATAATATTAATACGGATATGTTTTTAGGCGGATAAAGCAATGCAAGAACAGTTCCGGTACAGCTAACATTAAGAGTATCTACGGTAACAAGTAGTAGATCGTTAGTGGGACCGGATTTTATCGTTCAGCAGAATTCTTCCACAGGATGGGGTTAAACGATTCAGAGGAAGTGAATCAAGTGATTCGTCTCACCTGAAGCTTAGACCATTGAATCCTCCCTATACAGCGTGCAGCGTTCCTCCAAGCCAACTTTGCTCCATAGACGAGTTCCGTTTCCGTCAACTGGTAGCTTCCGGTAGCCATCACATCCGCTTCTACCTGATTCCATCTCACTGTGTGGGCCTGGCTGTTTGCTCTACAAAGAAAAATAGCATATTATATAGATTATTTTATTTTGGTAGGCCTAATACAATATATTTAACGTATATTGAACGCTATTTAAATAAACATATTTTATTTTGGGAAGGTCTTGGATTATGGTTAATGTTACACACATTATAAGTGCCTTAAAAAGTTATTGGATACGTTTATATAAAAGTACCATTTTAAAATTAACATATTTTCTTTGGTAGGAGAGAGTTTTAAACACCAAAGTAAATTAAATGTTGAGATTCACTAAGGACAGAAATCCAGTTATAAGAAATGCATTGAGCATAACCTCAGAATAGCCTGTATATATTTAGATTAATAATTACGAAATACAGTCAAGCCACTTTAGAGCCAACCAAATAGCATAGTTTTTACTTATAACTTATCTTCTAGTTTTTCAGTTTTTCAGTAGCTATTCAGTTTTTCTCAAACTATGCAGCAGCACTCCCCAGCTGTACATGGTGTGCGGGTAATACCGTATGATTTTTCTTAGCTTAGAATAACTGTGTGCAACTTATATTCTAGCCTTGTAGCTACGTTCGTTTATGAAAGGGCATTCACGCAATAGCTAATGTATTGGACATGCACATTAACACATATCATATTATTAGATATAGTAAAGGGCAGGAACACCCGTCACGCTCTGGTACAATTGTAGTATTTCGTAACAGGAACGTGATTACGTATGTGGCACGATTATTAAATGATAATCATAATAATAATAATAACAATACTATAAATTTTATATTATCGCTATGGGGTAGTACATACAAGTATCCTATTATAAAATGCGTATAAGATATTATCTATTGGAGATTAAACTACGTTTTTCGTAATAAAATTATAAATTACTAATAAAAAATATAAACAAGCTCATACCATTTCTTGTCTTAACGACTCTTTATCAGATATTATGTTGGAATAATTATTATTAGTCGTTGGTTGTAATTTGAGAATTTGAGAGTTGTTGTGCGGAGGCACAACTACTCTTTACCAGCAAAACCACAAATTGCCAACGAGGGTGTAATGTAAACTAAATTATATTTCTCTGGAGACCTCGGGTTGAGATTTCATCAAATAAGTCACTTTTATACTTTATAATTTTAATATAGATTTTGGTACTAGTAAAAAGTACCAGTTACCAGTTAAAGTACTATGTTACTAAAATCTAAATACAGTACGTTGTATTTTGATTTTTTAATATCTCGGTAACCGTTAGAGATAGAGAAAACTTTAAGGAAATAAATTGTGTAGTTTTTAAGGTGATTCTAATAGTGGAAGATAAAATTTGAAATTTAAAAAAAATTACTTGGGAAACGCAAAAAAATTTTTGGAGTACAAACCCCCCCCCCAAAAAACTACCCGTTCCAATTGTCCGATATGTCTGGTTTACGATCTTGTCCGAGCAAATGCAGGAATACAAGTCTCTACCAAATTTGGTCTCGATCAGACCATTTTTACGAGAGTTATCGTGTTCACAGATATATATATATATATATATATATATATATATATATATATATATATATATATATATATATATGTGTGTGTGTGTGTGTGTGTGTGTGTGTGTGTGTGTGTGTGTGTGTACATTTTAACGACTATTTTTTGGTCTCTAGGCACCTAAAGAAGAAAAAAATAACGTGGTCCCGGGTTTAAGTCTTACCATGAGACCTACGGTAATAGCTGCTTCCCTATGGAAAATTCGCTGAAACAATGATTCAACACTCTCAAAGGTAAACTGAGAGTGTTGAATGATAGATAGAATAAACACCGTCAATATCAAACAGTGCATATCAATAACAATAACTATGACGCCGTATATAAGCTAATAACTAGTATATTAAACTGTATCCAGTAGGAATCTCAGTCTGTAAATTAATCATTTTATTATATGTAACTGAAAACTATTACTGCTTCTTTGAACTCACATACTATTACATTATAATTTTTAAAACAATTACTGTACTAGGCAAAGACTAATTTGTCTTTTAGCTTTCTTCGTTTGTATTTTGTTTATGTTGTTTTTCTTATCTTCAACACGATACCGTTTCTTTAGAGAAACCATTTCGTATCCGTACAAACAAAAACTGTTTCTGATCCTGGTTTAAATTCTACATTACTTACATTACGAATAGTAGAAAATATCTCCATCATATAAATTCTCTTTAATTATATACCTTTCCTTCTAATAAATCAATTCTTCCATTATTATAACATCTGTATTTTTTCAATTTAACTTTTTACTTTCTCCCCTTATACGTAGTATATGGAGAAAGTATTGTTTTCGTCAAAATTTTCGAATTTGAGTTGAGGGTGGATATATCCGTTTTGGGGTCCCCTGAATCCAAAAAAGTGGGTTTTGACGTGATGTCTGTCCGTCCGTGTGTGTGTGTGTGTGTGTGTGTGTGTGTGTGTGTGTGTGTGTGTGTGTCTGGATGTGTACAGTGCCACAGCCTACTCCGTTGGTCCGATTTAGATGAAATTTGGCATGTATGTATATATTCACGGTATCTCCAGGCGTTTTTTTCATTTTTTTGAATTTTTGATTTTTAAGGGTAGTTTACCCCTAAAAACCCTTAAAAAACGTGAAAAATCCAATTTTCTCAAAAACGGCTCTAACGATTTTGATTAAAATTTGATAGTTTATAGTGCATAAAGTACTAAATAATTTGACACCACCCGCATGTCTGTAAAAATGACGGTTCAAAAGTTATGGGCTTTTAAATGTCAAAAAAATCAAATTTTTTAATTTTCAGCGAAAACAATAAAAGTAAAGTATAATTTGATTGGCACCATTGAAACCAGCTTAAAAAAACTAAACAAATTAGTATTTTGAATTATTTGTCTACGACTAACTGTTCCTGAGAAAAGTTAAATTTACTGTCCACGATAAACGCAGTACGTTGTCTGAAAGCGCCCAATGTTATTCTTATGGAAAATATAAAAAAATCAATTTCTTCCTTACTTTCCACCTGTTTTCCATGAAACTTGGTATGGAGTGTAAGGTCAAATCACCGAACAAAACCAGCTCAAAAAAGCTTGGTATTACGGGGGGGGGGTTCCCCCCATACAATTTGAACGATAAACTATTAAATGATATTTAGAATTACTTTGTAGAACATGATAGTTTTATTACAGATTGTCTTTTTTAAATTTACTTAAGGGAGAAAGTATGTGTCAGTCCACTGGTACCGTTTATTATCTTAAAGTCAAGTAAACGTGTGAAACTATAATTACTGTCATCTATTCAAAACAATTACAACTTTCAATATAATTTTTATTTCTTAAAAATGAATGATTAAATAACGTCAATATACTGACAGTGTTTATTAAAATTGTATTTTATAAAACATGTCTCGACATAGTTTATGGTTTTTATAAATATTACAAAATATAATACAACAAAAAAGTGATGTTAAATTTATTCCTACCACCGTACTGAAATTTAAAATTTCTAAAGTAATTAGTAAAGTTTCTTTCAGTAGATAGTTTTATAATATACAGTAATTTTTCGGGAAATTATTTTACCCATCAGATTGCAATAACAAGTAGGAATCGTCAACCCAGTAAGTAAGTAAGTAAACTCTAGTACAGTGCTTTTTATTTATAAATAACTTTTGGTTGAACTAAATTTATAGACAGTTTTATCCAAAGACTAATATAAAATCTACATATCCGTAAAGATCTTCTTAATAAAGACAGTCTTAAATCTTATTAATTTGATACCGATACAAATATTTGATTAAACTCTAATTTTATTGTTTGACCATAAGCTACTTTATTAATTTTTCTGTTTTGGTGATCTTGCAAATTATTCATTGTCTATTCCCCTCTACACAATAAAAGTTTGCAGAACTCATTTTTCGTGGTTTTAGTAATTTGTAATTTACTGAGTTATACAGCTGACCTAAAGAAAATTGGACCATTCTGTGTTAACGTTATAATTGTGTTCATGACTTTGTACATGTAATGTATGTGTAAGGTACTCATGTGTAAGGCATCGTGTGGTTATCATAAACGAGTAAATATATTAGGCTAAAGGGCGAAGTACACACGCCCGCAGTCACTGGGGACTCGGATGTGCCTGGCCAACAATGTAAACAATCAGATGTTTATGTTAGCAGCTGATGAATATGAACATTTTGATAGTGGATATTATAAAGCAGATAAATGAAGCAGTCGTACTACGAACCGCAGTATTTATGTTTATTTGAATGTACCTTGTTGTCAAACATCTATTTATTTTCTTATAAAATTTATATGATATATATTTTTTTATATTTAAGCACGTATTTACAAATAAAATGCAAAAGTGAGTTTAGTTAAGTATTGTAGGGCCTACTGAAGTTTCTCCTTCGAAAATCTAAGTTTAAATTTTTACTTTCTCCCCTTATACATAGTATATGGAGAAAGTATTGTTTTCGTCAAAATTTTCGAATTTGAGTTGAGGGTGGATATATCCGTTTTGGGGTCCCCTGAATCCAAAAAAGTGGGTTTTGACGTGATGTCTGTCCGTCCGTGTGTGTGTGTGTGTGTGTGTGTGTGTGTGTGTCTGGATGTGTACAGTGCCACAGCCTATCCCGTTGGTCCGATTTAGATGAAATTTGGCATGTATATATATAGTCACCGTATCTCCAGGCGTTTTTTTCATTTTTTTGAATTTTTGATTTTTAAGGGTAGTTCACCCCTAAAAACCCTTAAAAACGTGAAAAATCCAATTTTCTCAAAAACGGCTCTAACGATTTTGATTAAAATTTGACAGTTTATAGTGTACAGAGTACTAAATAATTTGACACCACCCGCATATCTGTAAAAATGACGGTTCAAAAGTTATGGGCTTTAAATGTAAAAAAAAATCATTTTTTTATATTTTCAGCGAAAACAATAAAAGTAAAGTGTAACTTGACTGGTACCATTGAAACCAGCTTAAAAAACTAAACAAATTAGTATTTTGAATTATTTGTCTACGACAAACGGTTCCAGAGAAAAGTTAAATTTACTGTCTACGATAAACGCAGTACGTTGTCTGAAAGCGCCCAATGTTATTCTTATGGAGAATATAAAAAAATCAATTTCTTCCTTACTTTCAAACCGTTTTCCATGAAACTTGGTATGAAGCGTGTGGTCAAATCACCGAACAAAACCAGCTCAAAAAAGCTTGGTGTTACGGGGGGGGGTTGTCCCCCCATACAATTTGAACAATTAATTTAACTTTGTCTCTCGTGTTTTATTTTTAGAAATTGGATGATTATTTTTGAAACAATAAATTATTAAATTTAGATTAACTTTGTAGAACATGATAGTTTTATTACAGATTGTCTTTTTTAAATTGACTTAAGGGAGAAAGTATGTGTCAGTCCACTGGTACCGTTTATTAGTGTTATGCGTAATTAGAACAAAATACAATAACTTTACAGTAGTAAATTATATTATCTACTAAAATACTGTATGATAATAAAGGAATGTTCCATCTAATTTGAGAAATAAAACAACTGTGCTAATTCACTTTATGGCTTGTATAATGATATACAAAATATAGTAAATCACTCAGTAAAACACGATCCCACTAATTCTTCCTTTGCAAGAAACACGCCTAATGGTTGTTTTGAACATTAATCTTTCTTTGCTCTGTTTACATTCTTGAATCATTCTCTTTCACACAGAAGATACTGTATACATCCTTTCAAAGCGTTTGTACACATTCCCATTTCATTGAAATCTAAAACTCGTTAAGACATATGAGAATTACAAATAAGGTAAAGGAATAACAACGTTATTAAAAAACCAATATCCTATTTTTTTATTATTCACACCATCGGAATGTCATTAACTAGTGTACGTAGTAGGATTGTTAAAAGTCAGTAGAAGATTTTTCTTAGTAATTGTCAAAAATATTATGACTTCAATTTTTTTAAACTTGATACAGTCCCTATGCTCAAAAATAAATCTACCGTACTAAATGTTGTATATTTCAATGTAAATTAACACATTTTATTCCTAAATATGTAACAATCTAAAACATGTTGAAAAAATTTGTAAATTTAAAGTTAGTCATAAAAAGGAATACTTCATATGAGAATTCGTTACTATTCACCGTTTAACATTTTTTACCCAAAATTAGTTGATAATGGCTAATAAGCTATCCACTGAAATTATCCGTCGAATAACCAATCTATTTCCCACAAATCTATTAGTGTTATGATTTTTATGACGAAAGTTACTTTTATGGCCAGTATAAAATATTTTTTGTGGTAATTTTTATACAACTAAAATGTCTACCGTTTCGCATAAAGAGACACTACTTTATGTACCGTGGTACATAAAGAGATAATATTTCATAAAAAACCTTAATATAATCTTTCTAAGTGAGAAAACAAAAATAATAGAAAGAGCACCTCAGGTTTAAAAAATAACTAAGATTAACTCTTAAAAATTAGGTTTTTAACAAAGATTTTAAGGCTCTGCTGACCTAACGGAATGACTACCGAAAAATATCTGTAGGAACTTGGCGATATCTATACTTCAAATTATTTGTAAATAGGATTTTGTCAATAACTAAGTAAAATGACAGCACTCTAACTCGGTTGTAGAAGCGATGTGGTGATTCCTTTAAATTCCAAATAAAATAAAGGCTATTGTTTGTTTGCAGCTGATGCTTAAATGTTATTAAGACCGCGATTACAACTAACCAGACCTTTGTCACCTCAAAATGAGTTATAAGACACCAAAAATATAATTTGGTGTCTTTGACTTTGAAACTTATACGACATTATATACCTTAGGACCTGGCCTAAATTATAATACGAATGTTTATAGCACGAATATTTAAGTTAAGTTTCTTGTGTCGCAGTGGACTCTGCGACACAAGAAACTTAACGTCACTAGAACTCCCCAGAACGTCTTAATCGACGGGTCATATTATATTATATCTTCACATAAACGACAGGTTCCCACCTCGGCTAGGTTATAATATACACTAAATTAGGACTTACGGGACATAAGAAACATAACGATACCAGAATTTCTAAGGCACTAGAACTTACATAAAACAGCTAATATGGTACACTGGAACTTCAATGACATCACGAAGTTATATTTTTTGGAAGTTACAGTTACAGTTAATCTACGAAATTACCTACAAAATATTAACTTTCTATATGTTTAATTATGCATATTGAATGTAGGCTACATATAACTATAGATAGTTAGCACAGTAGTTCCTGCTTATAGACCAAATATTGACTTCAACTACTATACGCCCTGTAGAATTTCTATTCTGGTGCACTCTCCACTGAGATATATTATTATTTGATTTTGAATTCATCCGTAACTATTTTTATAATTAAAAGCTGTGCTAGCATATATGCCATTGCACTCTCATTGTTGGCCCGTGAAAATACGGTCCATCCCTAAACTTTAATAATGCATTGAAAAAGTTATGTCCGTGGAAATACGGTACACCTTATCTAGACGATTACTACAAGCAGAGCAACTACGTTAGGGAATTTCCGGAGAATTGAACCCCTCGTAACTCTCTGTTTTTTCTTGAATAATGATGACCAACTGAGCTTAGTTCCGGTAACCAGGTCTCAACTTGTCTGAGCTCTCACCTCCAAAATAAATTATCAAAGGAAAAGAACTATAATTTGATAACTCTTGAGCCCTAGAACTACGTACCCATCCGGAACTCTTAAAGACGTATCATCTGCTCAAAATATTTAATTTAGGCAAGAATACGTTACAATAGCTAATTTCATAAAAACGGACAATCAATCCGAGAAAACCCCAAGAAAACCCCAGAAAACCCCAAGACCACCTTGGGGTTTCTATAGGCTTCAGAGTGACATAAAGCCAGACTGATAGACAGTCAAATAGACTGATATAAATCAGTCTGAAAACCACTATTTTGGATTCCGGGAGCATGAAAACCGATATATCACTCTCGACACAAAATCGAAAATTTTGACAAAATTACTACTTTCTCCAAATATAAAGGGTATAAGGCGAGAAAGTAAAAAACACGTCATACTCAAACGTAAACATTCCAGCTATTTTAATTCCTTATAACAATATAAGATTGTTGTCATACACCGGTCAGTTTTTTCATTGTTGTGACCAGCCAGCGGAATAGCCTCGCGTCAGGGTGCCGGTGTGACGGTGTGATGGCGTAGTCGATCGCCACATTACAGCGCCTGTTCCCTGCCCTATCACCACGGAATCAGCTGATTGCTACTCCACGTGTTCTATCTTCATGTCCTCAACCCTTATCCCACTACCCTTTACATCTCCTTAACGATCATACTCATGCACTGTGGACTTATTTGATGTTGAACATAATTTTACAATAATTATAAATGTTCAATGTTCAATGGTCACAAAAACATACACGAAATATTTTGGTAACTAATTGTATGTGTAGACACGTGTATACGTTTAATACTTTTAATACTCTCTTAAATTATGACCCCTCAAGGTATCCAAGATTTTAATTCAAGTATGAATTAGTGTAAGTTGATAGCGGTGTAACGTGTAGTCAGTCTTGTTACTAAGTCTGACACGTTCCTTAAACAGAACAATTAATTAACGCCATCTAAGAGACCTAAGGTTTAACGTGGTACTTGAACTCTTAGTTTTCTCAGTTTTATTGAATTTTTGACTTATGAATACATGTACGTAACACATATCTTTATATTTGGGTAAATAGATGAATGCAGATAATTATTTTTAAAATATTTTCTACAGCCATAAATTATATTGTACGGCCGTACATGATTGTTATAATTTTATGTAGTATAAAAGAAAATTTATTTAAATGACTAAAACTTGTTAAAAACCAAGAGATACAAAACTTATATAATAAGTGGTTTTTAGTGGTTTTCAACTTTTAGGGCAACCTTTTTATGGAACTTACTATACAGATGGACAAATGGTATGTCTACGATAAACAGAGAGATTGTGAGCTAACGTAATAATATAGTAGGAACTTATTACAAACAGTTGAGAGCAGTTGATGCTTGGCTGCAGCGGGTGGCCAGGGCTGTTCTCCTGCTCAGGTTCATTTTGGCCTTCTTTTAAGTTTATTTTCCTAAATTAAGAATTCGTTTACTACAAAAAATTATTGTTTTTACTTCCCTGTAAGAAATATGTTATATCATGGACATGTCTAAAAAGAAGGTTTTCATTACATCTAAACAGCTGTTCTTATAACCATATCTCGGTACTTCCGTTAAACAATTCCGCTGCAATTTTTGCGTTCTCCAAAACTGCTAACACCAACCCAGAGCTTAGACATATCCATGTAAAAAACAACATATACACAATATACAATAGTTAAAACTTTAGTAAACCGATTAATCATTGTACCAATATTTTCTCCTTTATCGAAATATCAGGTTATATCAAAACACAAACACCACAAAGTAGTAAATTGTTAATCTTAAAGTCATGAAAGAAAACTATATCATTAGGGTAATACACCAGAGGTAAATAAATGGAGAAAGTGTAATTGTTACTGCACTCGTGTATTATTACTCGTTATTAAAACGTTCCGTTTTCTTACCCGCCCTTGAACCAAGATCACTTAAACTTTCCTTTGTCAGGCTCCCTCCCGAGTTATCTAGATGGGGATTTTCCGCTATTGGCTATGACTATGTCGCCACTGCTAGCGAGTTACATTGAAATGCATTTTTGGTTATATGAACCAACAACGCAAGCCCGTTGATAAATATCAATAAATATTATTATAGTAATTAATAAATATTATTAAAAATACGTACCGTATTTAATAATATTATAATATATACAGTAAATAAAATTACAGTTTTGTCTATATACTTATTGGAACTATAATATTTTTTATAAATTCTATGTTTTATAAACCCCGAAAAGCCGAAATGGGTCATATCTCATTTCCGATTGATTGACTGTTAGTCCGTCTCACTGTAACGCTGACAAGCGTAAATAGCTCTCGTTTTCGCGTGAAAACGAGACCATATACAGATCTGAAACTCATATCCATTATTGTATACCTTTCTCAGATTAGTTTACTTTACTTTGGACTATTCCAAGCACTGTGGGATTAAAATAATGATCTCATAAAACCTAGTTTTTAGCAATATTAGACATTTTCCAAGTTTTCCAAGACAGAACATGTGATGTATCAAAGTGATTTTATAGAAAGAAGGCTGTCAAATCAAAATCAAAATCATTTTGTTTACAATGGTCATTACTTTTAAACCTATCTCTAAATGATACTACATTAAAATACTGTGTTGATATAAATTCAATTCACATAACTGTAAGCTATATTTAAATAATGTTACATACTGTAGTTAAGCTATGAATTTATTTTTATCTGTTTAAAATTTTAGGTTTTCAGTTTTTGATAATAATAAGCATCTTTCTTCTTAACACTGAATCCTACAACCCATACAAAGGACTGAATTTTATATATATATACTAGTAGAAATAATATTAAAACATAGAATTGAATAGGAAACAAAAATATCATAACAATGCAAACAAAAAAATAATCCGTTTTTACAATAAATATTCTTGGAAACAATAAACCCTTTGTTGATATGTTAAAGAACGAATAAGAACCACTTTTCTTGAAAATCTAATTTTATTAGCAAACTATCATATACAGGATTTCCTCATTGATTCATTATCTGATCTATTTTATTTCTTTGAAATACAATATATATTTTTCTAAACAAATGCGTAAAACAAAGAATTTTATCAAGTTTATTTACCTATGGGTAAATGTAGTAAGAGAAGGTGGGGTTCCCCGGTTCAATTAAAATTAAAAATACAGCAATTACGTATGTTACGTGTAGTCTTCTGCTAGTTGTGTTTTATAATTGCAGTAATTACAATCTAAGAGTTATATGCCGTCAGACGAAATCACAGAAATGTTACAGTTAAACAAATACTTTGAATCAGGCAGAAATATGAGAAAATTATCCATAAAAATATTACAAGACAAGAAAAAACGACCGTTATTACATGCGTTAGAACTTCTCTACACTTGACTACTGGGTTGCTGCCATATTGGCTTAATTCCTTTACAGAATTAATTCATTATACTCATAGCATAATATGTTTACAAAAGGCCCAAGCTATTTATGTTTATTTTGAACTTGGTCATTATTGGGTTTTAAGGTTTACATTTTTATATTGTGCAAAACATCGTTGATGTAGTTTGGCCATTCATCATGATTGAAATAAATTATTGAAAAATGCTTAATATAGGTAGAAAATATTCACGACTAACATGTTTGTACAGTTAATCTTTTTCTGTGGCGTAAATCAATTGCTTTCGTTGGATATCGTTGGGGATGTTTGTAAGGAAATATTAGCATGGACTAATCAACTTCCTCGAACTAGCTATGTTGTCAATGAACATAAATTCTATAATTAGAGATTGCAGCTAAACATCTGATTGGTTGATCACCATTTATAAAGATAAACATAATATTTGTGCTAAACATATCAAGAACAGTTACAGGATTTTCCAGAAAATAAAGATCATACGAGGACCTATTTACAAAATGTTGAACCCTTCATTTAGACATCTTTGCTTATTGAACAACTGGCAGCAAAACCTTTATTTACTGACCTACAAACTTTGGCGGCTTCCTCAAAATAATATATAGTCAAGCATGATATATAAGTTAATAATAATAAAGTTGAGTAATATATAGTCAAAATAATATATAAGTTAAGCATGATCAGGAAACAGTAGCCAAAATAAAAAACCTTAATAAGCATTTTAAATTCATAATTTTTGAGAGATTAAAGAAATATAATCAAAATTAAATATATAATCATATCCAAGAATGACCAACTAAAAAAAATATTTTTTTTACATCTGTACTTGCGCATATGTCAAATATGTAAGAAAGCATATGTATTTTGCCTCGATAATAACCTAGTAGAAATGATATGACTAAAATATGCGACGGATAAATGAGGAAGGCTTCAGAGTAAACTGTAAAAAGTAGATTTTTAAATATATTCAAAAATCAGCAACCGTATATTTCCTGTATATGAACAGTTTCATCGCCCAGTAAAATTTAAGCTAAACTCTTCATTCAGGGACTTAATTGTAAAAACCTATGCATTTTCAAAGAATATATAAGGATATATAAAATTAAGTATATAGAAACATTTTTTAGCGAAATTTCCTTAGGGAAGAAGCTATTACCGTAGATCTCATGGCAAGACTTAAGCCCGGGACCATGTTATTGTTTCGTCTCGGACGAGTTCGTAAACCAGACATATCGGTTAATTGGAACGGGTAATTTGAGGGGGTTTTGTACTCCCTCAAAATTGTTTTTGTGTTTTTCCCATATTATTTAAAAAAAATCTAATTTCACACAATATAGTTCCTTAAAGTATTACTCTATCTCCAACGGTTATCAAGATATTAAAAAATCTAAATACAGTACATTGTATTTAGGAGCTCCAATGCTAATCTTATAGAGGATAAGGACAAATTAATATTTTCCTTAACATCCAATAGTTTTGGATGAAACTTTGTATTTAGCTTCATGTGAATCCATACGTTTATGCTAAAAATCATAGTTTATGTGTTTCTCACAACACCTAATCTGCATACTCTTTCCCATGTTAATCTTTTGGAGAATAGGCAAACTCCTTTACCTATGATAAAACTTGGTATATGGTCAAAATAAAAATAGTTTATAGTAAAAATGCCTATTTTTAGTGTTCCTCAAAGCAGCAAACCTGTATACTCTTTCCCATGTTAATCTTACGGGGAATATGCAAGATTCTAATTTATCAACAGGTATTGATTAATCAATCTTGTCATATACTTGTATTATTATTGTCATATTAGTGATTTGGAAATTCGCTGAGTACGCAGGTCTGCTGCGGCGGGGGTATTTTTAGACTAAAACAATTAATTGGAATTTGTGTAATGTTATTGAAAGATATTAACCCAAAGTATTGAGGATACCTCGTATAATTTTACATTTAATAGATGGCAATATACATGTAAAAAAGATGTTCTGATTTTTAAAGATTTTTCATCGGGGATTAAAACATTATGAGATGAACTTATTTTTTGTTAAGAACAAAATGATAGGATCCAATGCAGTAGTACCGTAACATCCCATACTACCGTAACATCTGGGTCAGGTCCTTCGTAACAACAGACAGCACGATGTATTCTAAATCTCCTTTTAACACTCCGGTGCTCGCGTGGAGTGCGGTGGCACTCCAGTCATGTTGTTTTGTTCATAAAACTCAGTTGATAGCACTTGTGACCTTGAGCAGTCATCTACCTTCCCTCTGACACCCCTGGAATCTGTCAGTATAATGACAGCTACCGATTAAGGCTAAACCAATTTTCTATTGATTTTTTTCCCGTTGCGTCGCACGATTGGAGTGCAGGTGTACTCCACGCGAGTATCCGCGTTCCGTTTTTTCCACGGAGTGACATATGTTGTGGATTTTATTTCACGTAGTTGACATTATTTTTATATGAAAACTGTATAGTGTTTGCATGTATTAACTAATGAATGAACAATGGACAACCAAGAACAGTTATGGTGTTGGTTAGCTGAAACCGAAGATGATGAGAGTGTCATAAGTGACGAAGACCCTGATGAACTTGAAATAGATAATATTGCGTTATTTAAATAATTCTTAACCATTTTTATATAACTCTTTTATGCATATTAAAAATATAAATATTTATTTATATTTTTGTGAAAATTGCTGAATTTTCAAGTGTACCAAATGAGTATACCCCTTGATCATTTCATAAGTGTGTGTGCAGAACTTGCTAATTAGGTGCATTTGTCAAAGTATGTTGTCATACTTGGTTTTGGGGTTGGATTGCGTTGTTTGAAAAATTATTCCTAACGATTTTTTAAAATAATTTTTCCATGCACCAATATTTATTTATTGTATTGTACAATTTGCAAAATGATTTTTTGTGTATAAATTATGTGTTTTATAACATCACCAATCACATCAATTATGTGTTATATGTGTCTATTCAACATAAAATGCCAAAAAAACATCAAAACAATTCATACTAATTAAGAAAAAGAACAAAAACAAGTGAAGTGCAGGGGTGCTCCACGCGACCGCTCACGTTCCAGTAAACCACGCGAGCACCGGAGTGTTAAGAATAGTTTAAGATTTTTAGAGAAAAATAGGTTTTGAACATTTTAACTTATTTTAATTATTATAATCATTTATCTTTGGTTTGTATTAAGTAGAATACCTTAAAAACACAAAGAGTGGCTTTGCAGTAATATTATTTTTATCAATTATATTTTTTGTGATTATCATTACAACAATACATTATTACTGTTTATTTTATTGTTTTAACGTTACACCATGTTTATAAGACCATGTATAAATATTTAAACGGCTTTTACAGAATATATTTTACCGTTTGTAAAGTTCCATTTTGATATGGGTAAAAAACCCATAGTTAAATATTTCGAGTTTTAATTATTGGTTAGTACTACATACTATCTTTAATAGGTTTGGTGTGACCTACTCTAAGGAGAAAAACTTAGAAACCTAGCCAACGGTTAAACTTAACTTAAACTAGAAATAAACAGTGTAGTAGCTTAGTTACGGATACCTTTTTATTGAGGCAAAATATTGGTCAAGAAAATCCTTGGCATGGAGCAGAACCTCTTCTTTAGATCTAGCTGTACCCGTTGTCTTAGAGGTGTGCTGGTAGACCACACTTCCCAGACACGCCTCCTTTGTGCACACTGAACTCTGCAACATAAAATAAAGTATTGTATTCTCTCTTCCCCTTTCTAACAGAGTCTTTGACTATCAAAGCACGTTACCAAATTCTTGACATGCATCTTTTTATAAATGATTGTATTTACTTCCATGTGGAAAATAGGTCAGATCTATATGATCTGACCTATTTTCTATGTATGACCATGTATATCATGGTGTACATTAAAAGTCAAGGACAAATATCAAGGGGTGACATTACTCATAAAAACAAACAATTTCTTATAAACGTACGTCAAAAAATTCACATGCGCCACCGAAGCGAGGCCGTGGCAAAGAATTAATTAATTGTTGTGCCAGCAGCTTTTTCGCCACTGCCGAAATTTTCGGTAGCGCATGGGCTCTGCAATCTAACATTAAAAGTGCATTTTCTCAATTACTCGTGGACGGGATTCTTTCACCAAAGTATCGTTAGATTTGAAACCAAAATTACAATCTTTATCTCGTATATCTTGTAAAAGTAGTATAACGTTAATCGTTTTGTCGTTATTTTGTTTTAAAAAGTATAAACCACCGCCATTTTGAAAATATGATATCAATACAAGCTATACTTTGAAAATATTTTTCTCTTTACTCAATAAAGATGTGTGCAAATTTTGGTTTCTGTAGCTTAAACAGCTCTTGAGATTTGTAAAAAATAAAAAATGGCCGCTAGCGGTTAAAATGATGATTTTTCACATATGTTTATAGGAAACTTTTCGTTTATTTTAATGAGTTCTATCACGCCTTTAAGTTTTCTCGACTTATATAAACACTCTGTGTATGTCTAAATGGAGTGTTTTCAGTTAATCTAAACAGCCTGTTCATGCAATCTCTGTTATAACCATATAACGACACTTCCGTTAAACATTTCCGTTGTGCTTTTTGCGTTCCACAAATCCGCTAACACTCCCCCTCTTCCAGAGCTTAGATATATCCAAGTCAAAACAGATCTTTGCAACACGTTATCTTAACAAGTTATTATCTATTTTTTGTCAAGTTATTTTAAACATTTACAAAAACAACTCAAAGTACGCCCTGGAGCTGTGTTACGTACTTTGTTGAAAGCTAGAGAAAAAATATGAATCTAGATCTGCCTCGGTTTATATCCTAAGGCTAATGTTCTAAACCGTTCCAGGCTAATAGAGTAATGAAGAATTTTAGGCTGTAGTAGAACATTGCATTATACAGCTTTATACATCTACTTTAGTGTAAGTAAAACCTATTTCTTTGATACAGCTACAGCAAAGTAAATATTTATGATTAAATGTTAAATGCTTAGTTAGTAATATTATACAATTAATACGTACTTGCTATATTAAGTGTAGTATTAATTGCATGTTTGCATTTCATAGCGTTCAATACATTGTATTAGAGACAAACCTGTATGAAGTATGCCCATTTGTTTCCCGGCAACATATGGTATCGAGCCAGCCACTGGTGACTGCTCCCATCCCTGATCTATATTGATGCATGGGGTCTTTGCGGGGTCGCCATTCGTCATGTTATGTTGCCCCCTTGCTTTCCGCATTTAGGTTTACACATGTTTACACATGAGTGGATTCAGATTATCTATTGTACTGACGTTTCATACTGTAATTATCTGTACATTTGAAAAACATTTTCGCTAATAATGGCATCATGCCGTTTCCTTGTAGTATTTTTAGCTTTAATCATATACTTAAATTTAATTAAATATAATTAATTAAAGCATCATTAGTATTATTTTGTGAAAGTGAGCTTTAATATTCGACTCATTTGTTAGGTCAGAGCCTTGAATGTGAAATTAGTTTCTTTCCGTGTCAGTTTCCGGAGAGCCAAGGCTACATGGGAAAATACCTTCACCGCGTGGGGAAGTTGAAGCCACTAGAGATGAATGAGAGGAACGTTCAATGGTGTACGCTATTATCGAAAATATGAAAACTTATTGACGACGCAGGTCTGCTGTGACGGATGTATTATTATGTTTGATTCTAACAGCTATAAGATTTGCAGCATGAAATTATCCGGCCTTACGTTAAGTTCACTACATTGTTGTAGTCCAGGGAGGGCATCACAGCACGATATTATAAACTACACTTTACTTGCTAATATGACAATAGTATCCATGTTGGATGCCTCTAGAGAGTTAAGATGAGTTTAGAGTTTCTACGTGAATAGGCCTACCAACAAGGCCTGCTAAAAACTAAAATTCTTGGTTAGTTTTAGAAGCATTTGTGTACAAATATTCGTTCCATGTCAGCCAGTCATCACAATGCTTTTCGAAGAATACTAACTTCGCCAAAACACCTTAATTAATATTGGTCAGCGATGGGGCTATCTTCAATAAGTTATTTTTTAATTTAAGAAGTACACTTGGATATATGTTCTTTTATGGTACTGTATAAACTATTGGTTTTATTTTAAAAATCAATTTCAATTTTCTGCAACATCAATATTGTAGTTACAGAAATTAGCAGGTGAAAGAGAACAGGGTTTGGACCGTTGTCTATGATATTATCAAAAATGCCACTGGCGTGAAAATCAATACAACTCTATATATATATTAATTCAATATTTTATTTAATAACTGTATGATATATTGTTCAACATAACTGTGAGATTTGTAACCATGGCACTTGTAATAACTAATTTCATAGCCATATAATTATTAATTATTTATGTAAAATATCTTGATCAACATCTAACTATAGGCTGTAAAACACCAGTGTTAATAGGAATGGCTGTTAATCAATGAAGTAATGAATGTTTGTGGTTTGTTTCAGTGAATGTGAAACGAACCTAGGAAAATAATATTTATGATGATATAAAAAAATAATGATATGTTACACAAAACGCTTATAGTTTATAAATTAAATTTTAATGTTAATCCCTAAAACGTTTAAAGTAAATCTATTATTGGTTATAGTAACATGTGTAGGAGAAAAAGATTCAATATATTTTAAAGTAAAGTTCACTAAATAAGGAAAAGCTATTTTACAAAGTTTACTCTGCAGGTAGAATAGAATAGAATAGAATTCATTGTAGTGTAAATAATACAGCCAAACACTCTGTCTTCATGTTGAAAATTTAAGGAAAAATTACCAGTTTTGGTAGAAAAGACAGTAATTTTACGAAAAAACACTTATTTACTGACTGATATAGTTAGTTTGTCTACGCGAATAAATACTAAACCAATTAAATAACCTCAAAGAGTATATTTATATTAATGAAAATTAATTTAAGTCACCTCACTATAAAATTAATTTACAATATTTAAAATTTAAATTAAATGACTGTTTTTTTTAATCTGTCCTTTAACATAAACTCCGTACCTTATTCGGGAGTCTATCATTGTAGGTAAGGCCAGTCTGGAGGTTCCGCAGAGGCAGCATGGTGTGCGAGTGAGGCGTAGGAGGAAAACGCCACCAGACGCCACCAGCGAGGTATTGCCCGGATGAATCACATACAGGACTACAGGACCACAGACGCCACCAGCGAGGTATTGCCCGGATGAATCACATACAGGACTACAGGACCACAGACGCCACCAGCGAGGTATTGCCCGGATGATTCACATACAGGACTACAGGAATCTTGGTCCGGGAATCGCAGTGACGCTACCACTCGATTTATTCAAGTAATTTACCGTTGATTTTGAAGATAGTGCAATTTATTTGCATACTCAACAATCCCGTTATCTGTTGATAGGTAACCGAAGGCTGTTTAGATGTCATTTAAAAACATTACACCAATTAAATAGGATTAGGCCAACTTAATTCCGATTGGGGCGACTTCTTCGTATTGTTATCCGAAATGTGAACCTTGTTTTAGTTGAGAAGCTAGTTAACTTACATTCTGGAAAGCTGTATTAGATTCGATACAAATTTCTAAAGGTGAAGAATAACAATCTAGTTAAATTTATACCCTTGTTACTAATTTGTTAGTGAATATACAAAAGCATTGCAAAATAAAAGAAAAGCTTTTCTTTGAACTGTTTGAAATATGTAAACATATGTTACGTTTAGGAAAACTTTATTACTTATATAATAACATATATAAATAATAATAAAGTAGTTCTGGTTTATATCTTAAGTCATTTATATCATAAGTTAGTTATAAGTCACTTACTCCTGAATCAACGCCCTATAGAAGATCTCTGTCTAATGCTGACACTTGAGATATAACTGTCATCAAATGAGTTCATTTTACTTTCTTTGCTTACCGTTACTATCTCTTCAAATATTAATTCTGTCCAGGTATTCAACAGTTATTTATCCTTATCAGTGTGGTAGTTATTTAAGTTATAATATTTTTTTAAAGTATTTATTATTAATTTTTTAATTTTTGAGGCAACATTCTACGAAAGTTAATCCAAAATATGTAGTAAAGTATAGGGTAATTATTATTATTTATTTACATACTAGACGCTTATAATTAAATGAACGGATTAATTATTTAGAGAAACATATTAAAATATGCTACATTTCTTACAAAATAAGATGCAACTCAACTGCTATTTGTGTATTCAGCTTACATGAGTAATAAACTATTAAAGCGTAAAATCAAAAATATTTTTATTTAGTTTTATAATTAAAAATTGTTATCCTTAAAATAGTAACATTAGTTTTAACCCGGTACAAATCAAATGGGTATTATTACATAATCTTAACAGCTGTATTTGTATGAAACTAATTCAGTAAATACTGTATAATGTAGCCACAAATACAGATTTCTTTAAAGCATGTATAGTATTTATATTTTCAACCTTTCGCAAGTAGAAAGGGAGATAATTTAATTCTTTGTGGTACCAGATTGTTGAATGAAGGAAACTCACATTTTATTTCTGTCACTCAGGATAAGTAGATTGTTCTTTGCTTCATTTCCGTTATTTGGTGCTTTTTGTTCTTTAATTAGAAAAAATCCAAACGTATACATCTATGCCTATTAATTATCAATTAGTTAATAAATATTGTTATCATTAATAATGCAATTATATAAATGATAGTAAATTACCTAACAGAATACTATTACAAATAAAGTTAAAATAAAATCTTCTTAATGTTAACATTGGTAAAATAAGGCCTTTAGAGTTATTTTGCATTCAATCAATTTCAGTTTATAGATTGATAGCTAGAACTACCAACTTAAACTAGTTTTAGTTCCCACTAAGTATTTTTCTAAGTATATTATAGTCAGATTCATATGTGGAGCTAAAGTTTTTCATTATACATGTTTATATTATAGTACTTGGAGACAGAGCTTTGCTCGGATAGAATAAGACAATTTTAAGGAAATAAATACAATACTAATATTACAAATAGTTTAATAATTATTATTGTTTTACTTGTCGGCAACAGAACATAATATTGTTAGTTGATTTCATGAAATAAAAACAAAATACCAAAATGATAGTTGTTTTTTGAGCAATTAACTCAAACGTTTTTTACTAACCTGCATAAACTCTAAACAAAAACCTAACGACCTCAGTCGGGGATCGATCTCACAACGCTTAAATTCCACCGCTTTGGCAATGACCTAAGACGCAATTAACCTGTGACTTGATTCAGCATGTTTTACGCAGGCGTTATTGTTGGAGCTATCACAATTATTCGTAAGACTATTAATAAACTGTGGTCAACTGATTGTGTTAGATATGGAATGAGGAATAAAAAGCAAAAGGGAAATTTAATTTACATCAATCGGATTGTTAAAGTGGAGTGTTAAAGTTCAAGGAATACAATGAATAAGTTTTCTATCAAAACGCGATGGATATTTGGAAATATATATTTGAAAATATTGGAAATATTTTTCTCTGCTTTTATTTCACACAGTTATTTTACCCTTTAGTTTTTACAGACTGTTTACTAATTTGATAATTTTTCACTTATTACATACATACATAAAATAAATATGTATGCTACACCTATATTCACACCTTACAAAGAGCATTTTGTTAGCCATCATCACTCAACAACTGTCTAACGGTTGTAAAAAGATGTTTTTATTTTTATTGTTTAAATTTAATCCTCCATAAGCTTGGTGTTAATTTTTAGATTTTAAACTTAATATTACAAGAAAACCGGAATATTCCTGGACATTAGACCTATCTAGAACCTATTTTTTACTCGGAAAGTAATTATTTCCAAAATTTAAAGAAATTCGTTAGAGCCGTTATCGAGACCCTTGTTAAAATATACAGTATATATTATTATTATCATTATCTCAAGGAGTAGCCGTCTTTGACTACACGAGAGGTCTCTCTTTGGACAGGCTGGAAACCCCGAGATGCCCTAGCCAAATGAGAGTTCCTAATCTTCAAGCTCTTATCTTTCTAATGTCTAACATTCCTTCCTTTTTGTCTTGGCCTTACCATCTTTCTTCTTTTCTGTCAGTCTTTCTCGATCAACTCTTCTTTTCTTCGACCCCAAATATTTTGGTGTTTTCCTGTTTCATCTTCCTTTCCGTACTGGGTTGGATAAGAATATTCTAGTAGTATTTCCTGTTTGCCGTATAAGGAAAAACAAGGCCTACAAGGGAAAAACTTGGGATGTCTGCGTCAAAAAACAAAACTACCCCAGGTGGGTCTGGAGATTTCTCCTAAATCCCACTCGGTTCAATCAGGCTGCCCCAAGGATTCTGGGATGGGGGGCAACCAGACATTTTCTTCGGGGGCTCGTGTGGTAGGAAACCAGGCCACGGTGTCCAACAATATGACTGGAAGGGGCGTAGAAGCGATGGAGTTGGACCTGAAGCGGTATTCGTTTCGTCGTAGATCCAAGATTTGAAAGAATCCCACCTTCGGGTGAAAGGAAACCAGTCGGGATCGTGAAGACCACCCCTCCTCCAGCTCCTTTCCGAAACCAGGAGGAAAAGTCAGAACGTACGGCTAATGTGGATGTCCCAAAGCAAACGTCTTCAGACCTTCAAATCCAGGGGGGAATTCCTCTAAAGTCAAGTCCCCTGCGTCCAATATTCGAGCTGTCGATCCTGCTCCAGCAGCAGGACGACGCCGAGGAAGAGGAGAGTCAAGGATTGAAGAGAGGAGATGGAAAAATCGGTCAAGGTGCAGAGGAATGTAAACACCCGCATCAAGGATGACATTCCAGAAGCGATGGATCTTCTGAACACGGTCATGCAATGCCGACAGGTCAGGGAGAAAGCTAAGAGGTGAGAGTGAGTGATGGCGGACCGCTTTTTGCTGCTAAAGACAGCGTTCTTACAGGGAGAAAGATGGGAGCCTATCTGTGTGGGGAAATCCGCCCAAACCTCTCCAGCTGTCGGTGTGACCAACAATCCTCCGCCTGTGCCGCTGAAGGTGTTCCCACAGCCACTAGAGACCCAGGAACCAAGGCCGGAAAATCGGAGCGATGCAGGCTTTCGAACTTTCCTCGCCAGGAGGGAGAAACGCAGAAGTAGGCGAGATTAGAAACGCCTGGAACGTTCTCACGCCCACCCAGCCGTTTCTCCTCCTGGTCAGACTCGAAGTAGGACTAAGTCCAAAACTCCTGTACCGTCAAAGGCCCCGTCGAGGAAAACTGACGCTGTTCTTATTAAGCTAACTCAGGGACGCTCTTTCAGCGAGTTATTCACGGGTATTCGACAAAAAGTAAATCCTGAACAGACGGGTACTGTTGTCCGTTCTGTCAGGAAGACAAGAACTGGTGGCGTCCTGCTGGAACTTGATAGTGGAACCAAGGACAGCTCGGCCTTTGAAGTCGTGGTCAGATCCGTGGTAAACGAGGGTGCGGTGGTGCTGAACCTGGAGCACCGGCTGTCTTCGGGATTTGGACTGCTTCACCACCGCGGAAAAGGTCACCGAGGCCTTGAAGTTCACATTAGGGGATTTGACCCAGGGCGCTAAAGTGTTCGTCGGAGCAGAGTACGGGTGAGGACAGAAGCTCGCCGTTGTTGAGCTGGGGGGTCGTGGTGCTAGAGATCTGCTTCGGCGTGAGAGGCTCAAGGTTGGGTGGGCGCTCAGTCGGGTTCGACTTTGCACTACGGTGGTCAGGTGTTTTAGGTGCTTCGAGTACGGCAATCATCAGTCTTCTTATTCTGGACCTGATTGCAGGGCGGCCGGCCTGTACATCAACTGTGGGGAGAGTGGTCACGTGAGGTCCACCTGCACGCTTCATTTAGGTGCTTCATCTGCCTGGAACAGAATTTTCCGTCTCTGAATCACGTTCCTGGTACAAGAAACCGTCGGGTTTTCCGAGAGGAGCTGGAAAAATCCTGTAAGAGGCCATAGAAAAAAATGAAAATTTTACAAGGGAACCTCCATAGGAGCATCCTGGCAAACGATCTCCTATTCCAAAACTCGAGAGAGTGGAAAGTGGACTTACTCATTATTTCTGAGCAGTACCGCGAGAGAGATGGTTCTGGTTGGTTTTGGGACGCCCTAGGTACGACGGCCATCTGGATTACAGACCCCTGGAACTTCCATGCTTTTTACAGCTAGGCTGTCGAGGTTTTTTTTGGTTGAATTTTGAGAGCCTCGCTGCTGTGAGCGTCTATCTGACTCCGGACGACCCTATGCTGGTATTTCAGGCAAATCTAGATATGGAAGACCTTCTGGTGAGCGCTGGTGGCAAGTTCATTGTCGCTGGTGATTTCAACGCCAGGGCCGTTGAGTGAGGTATGCCAGAACCCGACACCAGAGGCAGGAAAGTCCGCGATCTTGCTTCCAGAACAGGAGTTCACGTTACCAATGTAGGCTCCACTTCCGCTTTCAGGAGGCCAGGTTACAGAGAAACAATCCTGATATTACCTTCGTTTCGGAGGCTCTTCTCGCGCCGATATCTGGCTGGAGAGTCGTCGAAGATTTCACGGGCAGCGATCATCAGCATATCCTCTTTGATGTGAGCTCAGGCCGTCATCCCACCATTCCCGAGCGACCCAACCGCCTAGTGAGATGGAATTTCGCCAAACACAAAGCTGCTGCTGCAGCTGCAGGAATCAATGAGACGAAAGATGACGTGCTGCTGTTCGATGTTCAGGCTGAGGAATTGGCTTAGGCAATCATGAGCCTCATTCACCGTGCCTGTGTCTCTTCCATGCCAAGGAAGAACACCTCTCGTTTGGCGCAATAGCTAGTCTATTGGTGGACGAACGAGATCGTGAAGTTGAGAAGAGTGTGTCTCCGCTGCAGACGGAGGTTGGAGAGCCAGTAGGAGAGGCTTTGACGCTGTTGCTCCAGCTATTCTGGAATTAAGGGAGGCAATAATTACCCTGTAGAGAGCCATCTGCCACAGGTAGAGGAAGAAGTGGGAAGAACTGAGGAAGGACGTTAAACCTTGATCCCTGGGGTCTCGGGTACAGACTCGTTATGCGTAAGCTTTGTGCCAAAACAGCGTCCCCTGTTTTCGACCCACCGACGATGGACAAAATCGTTAATTCCCTTTTTCCCGATCAACCCTGCAGAGCGGTTGAGCAGTATGCGGAGGTGATTCCGGAAGTTTCCTTGTTCGCGGAAGCGGAGTTGTGCGTGGCGGTCAAGTCAATGCGTGTTGGCATAGCTCCTGGTCCGGATGGTGTTCTGAGTGCTCAGGGTTGTTGCTGGTGCCTGCCCTTCTCTTCTTTTGAACTAAAGTCTCCTTTTGATTTTTAAAATTAGATTTTTTGTAAATTAATTGCAACTAATTGTTTATTTATAATCTAATTGCCTTAATTAAGGTATCTATTGATTCTCATGTAAAAGATAGAAATTTAATGATATTCTTTTGCTTAATGATATTTTATTTTCCAGATAAAAACATTTGATTATTTTAAAGTACTACCATTTTGAAATATGATTGACTAAAAATATTTTAATATCTTACCCTACACTTATTTGTGGAGTCAATATAGGTTTATACCGAATTTCAAGTTAATATGTCAAAGGGGCTACGATCCATAAAATTTGTTAAAAACACAGACAGACAGAAAAAAATGCACCGTATCGTATAAACATGTTTTTATTGTAAAATATGTCTGTCTTGATGCAATTAACGAATCTAGAACATGGAATCAGGTAGCACAGAGATGCGCTATATAACATAAGTTTTTCGTGCATTTATATCCAAATCTTTTAGTCTTTTAGCGATTTATCAAGAAAAAACATAGTCAAATCATATCAAGATCTGTATATTGTATAAGGTTTGATATTGTACTTTCAGCCTATAGTAGCCCACAATTTACAAACCTGCTAAATAGTAACGAAATGGCCAAAACAGTTAAATTATGTCATAACCAATTATTTTCATTATTAGATTACATTCCAGAAATATTATTGGCTATCAGAGAATCTCTAAGAGAGTACAGTATATGATGTTTTGAGTTTCACCACTAGCACACATGCATTGGTCATGTTTGAAGAAGTTTTAATGAGAAAACTCAACTCCGCTTAAGTGTTGATAACTACATTACTTGGAAGTATCTAAGCCATATTGAGTTATATATTTATTAAAGGGATGTTTATTAACTTGTGGTTTTGTAACTTAATGTTGCGTTTTTAATGTACTTGTAAATCACTTTGACAAGATAAGATTTTATGCGTTTTCAGCAATACCTTTTTCTACCTTTAATAAAAATAGAATAAATTGCAAACTTAAATCTTTTATTTACCGTTTGATTTAGATTTTTAATTGTTGGTGGTTTTATTTAGTATTGGTGGAATGTAAAAATGTAATACCGGTATGTAAAAATGTGAATGTAGTATGTAATAATGTAAAATCCATTAGTACCCTTTACTGACATGGCACTTTTTCAATGTTTTAAAATAAATATATTATTCATGAGATCTGACCTAGTCGGAGCTGTGATGCTGCACCTCCTTGTTGCCATGGACGGGGCGAGGCGGTTTTGATGGATCCGGATGCTCAGATGACGTTTGACGGGTAAGGCTCATTAGCAGCAAACAGTATTCTCACTTATTGATTCACGGTCGGTCAAAATAAAATATAAATAGTTTAATGATGGTGAGGTTCACAGCTTTTGTCCTCCGCAGTTCGGAAGGTTCGTTGTTTCGTTTATTTCTTTCAAACCCCTTCTCCACAACTTTATCAGTTTTTCACTTTTATTCACCATTGAAAGTCACTATTTTACCATCAGTAAAAGTAATAATTTCAATTCAATTCAACAACCTAAATCTCTGTTTAAAACATTAGAATTTTTTATTATAATTTTAATAATATTTCATTAAACAATTATTAATTATAGTATGATTTATTTACCTCTACTTGCCTGTATATATATTTTTTTTATTTTCCCAATGTAAACTTCGCTACTTAGTTTGACATCATCACAGGGTTAAAATCTTGAGTGTAAACAAATGATTATAAATAATTTACTGTTCAAATTTTGTCTGTTCAATATTTTTGTGAACGTGGTATAGTTGTATTTTAAATTTTGTTCAATTCTGGATCCAGAATTTTAGTAACATACATTTATTAAACAAGATAGAATACTATTTTAATTCGATTTTATTAAAAATTATTAGCAAAATTGAAAATAAAAGCACACCACATTCGTGAAAATATTGACGTATGAAATTTGAGCAATAAATTATTTTAATATTATTTATTTACACTCAATATTTAAACCCTGTGATGATACCAAACTAAGTAGTGAAATGTTAATTCTATTACTACTACTATTAATACTATTTCTAATACTATTTTTATCTACAGGCAAGTTAAGGTAAATCAATTTTACAATATATACATAAAGGTCTGAAAACTGTAAATCATAAGATAATCATAAATTATAATAAGTAAATGTGAAACATAAATATATAATGTACTGGATTAATAGAAAATAACAAAGCTTTAACCCCAGGGATGGTGAAAATATCAGAATATAATAAAAATTGTTTAACTTAGTGTAATAAATGTATAACACTATGTAACTGCCATTTTTTCTGTACAGTATTTATATTCATTTAAATAAAAGGCAACTCAGCTTAGGGACTAAGTTGTTCAGTCTTTGAGGACTTTGCAATATCGCCTCGGGACGTCTAAGTAGACAGATCTGTTTTGTATTGGCACTTTTCAACATAGGAATCTCTTATTCCTTGCATTCTCATATATCTAAATAGTTAATAATTAAATCCATCAATAATAAAGACCATTTGTATGGTATTTTTTTCATATTTTAATATTTATTCAAATTTTTCCAATAACTCTCCCGACCCGACCTTCAAATACTACCGTAGAATGGTTAACATCCCGGGGGAGGTCTTGAAGGTGTTACCTACACCTACATGGTGGTCTCTGGGGGAGTGCTGTGAGAGTACATTAGAATAAGGTCTAAACATCACTTAGACCTCAGGTGTGTATATTTTAGGGCCAAATACAGGATTTCTCCTGCTTTCGTAGATCAGGGCATTATTTTCTGGAAATTCATGTAAATTGATTGAGTTTGGAAACTCCCTCCAGTGCGTACTAGAACATGTGTTCTGCTAGCAGCCACCATACTTTATTCCAGACGTCCTTCACGAGCTCTTGCATTTTTATTCAACAGCTAATCCACCTCTGTATTAGAAGATTCGCAAATATGTTCGTGACGGGCAATGCTCTCAAACATTTTTCAAACCTTGGTGAATTCAGCACTTGGCTAGTATTTTACTTTTACCCCAATATGTGTTATCCCAAACGGTAAGATGTACGAGTTGGGTTTAGTAGGGCAACCATTCAAGAATTCCGTGGTAACCACAACTGTAGCAAAATATATTACAGAAATCCGAATGAATTTTAGTCGACCTCGACCTCTAAAGGAATGGATATAATTTTAATACACATAACCTAACAAGCGGAATAAAGCGTTGATCTCGTCAAATCCCCGATATCTCAAGAAGGGGTACTCACTACCGTAGATCAGTTGCTTGGAAACAGAAGAGCGCACGGGCCTAAAGACATGCCTACCGAAGCTGTTGAATTCGTTTTAGGCATTAATTCGAAGATTGTCTCCAGTATGTTGGTTTCCCGATTTTCTTTTTTTCCGTTACCTGTTATGTACCTATTTGAAAAATTGTATGTATATTTTTTTGGAAATAAAATGTATTTGATTTGATTTGATTTGATTTGTTAAAATGATCTGTCTTATGTTTAGGTTAAGTGTTCTGTCTGGTCTATCTTTCCACATTAAAGAAATTGTAAGTCCCCTCCGTCCCTAATACATTCTCGATAGCAAATCCTAGGAGGTGTTGTCCTAGGATTTTTTAAGTGAAACTACCCGAGGCAAAGTTCCCTACAAGGGACCACACGAATACAAATTTCAGAAAATCTATCTGATTTTTCGCCAGGAAAATTCACAGATCTAGCTATTGAAATACATATTAAAGCTATCTCTAATGATGTTGATAAACACAAATATACTCTGTCTTTATATTTAGATTTCCAAAAAGCTTTTGATATGTTGGATGGTTATATTTTTTTCAAAATGTATGGAAAAATATGGAATAGGTGGAAAGCCTTTGAAGTGGTTTCAATCTTTTTTTATATAAGGAAACAAGTTGTTAGGATTATTTCTGTTCTAAAATAGGCCTTGTAATGGCAGATCTCAAGAAGGTTCTATTATATTTTAGGTTTTAAATGACTTAGATGACTTGAACTTATATTCTAAATATTGGCATATGCGGATGATACTACTCTGGTTTGCTCAGCTTGGAAAAGTGGATATCTGAAATAAAAAATAAACAAAGACCTGGATGAATATCAAAATAGTTAACCGTCAATAGATTATTAAATAATAGTTCTAGGCCTAAATTCGTGATGACTTTTGATCAGCAAAAGAAAGAGATGTGCTAAAAAATGAGTGTAATTTATTGTACCATAGACACAGTTGTTTATATGGTTGTTTATGTATACCTATTTATGTTGTTTAAAATATTTAAGTACCTTGAATTGTACTTTGACCGATATTTGAAGTGGAACAGCATGTTATTTAATTATGTACTAACTGAACTAAGAAATAGTATATTTCATTTTTATTATATACATTTTACATTATATATATATATCTATAAATATATGTTTTTTTTGAATGGCCCCTCCAAAAAAAGTGTTCAGGAGGTTGAATGTTCTTCTATCGTGGTCTTGAGCTTAACTTTGACCATACGGCTCATGTGAATAGCTTACTTTACCATAGGAAACTCACTAATAACACTTATACATAATTTGTGGAAGGAAAGGTAGTGATAAAATCATTACTAACATATTATAGACGTAATTAGATTTCTATGATATTATCAGATCAAAATAACAGATTTAGGGATTTTAATATCAACGAAACTCTAGTAGTTTCATTTATAAACTAATATCATTATTAGTTTATTCAAATAACCTTACGCAAAGTCGTAATCCACTGGTTTACTTGTCGAATACATAGTGTAAATTCTACCTTATGACATTGCTCAAATGTGCAGACACGTTAATCTTGCACATGTTGGAACAGCTCACACATGCCAACATTTTTCAATTTACAAATTAATGTAGTTCAAACAACAAATCCATGTCATTGAATTGAAAGGAAATACATCTAAATGTAGTTCTTTTACGAAAAAATTATGACTAGGTTCCACTTTCATATCACAATTACTATTAAAATAGTCTATCTTAAATTCTCTTCATAATACGCTGTGAAAGAGGGAGATTATACTCTAGGCGTTCGTGTGGAAGAGATATCTTTCTTCTTCTGCCAACGTCCTTTCCTGCTGACCTCAGGAGTCAGAGTTTTTCTTTCTAAAAACCTGAACAGGTTTTTTTTCGTTTTTGAATCAACTAGTATTTATTAAATTACACTTATATTAACATGTTCCCCTATATGCCAGTATAATTGGCAATCAATAATAATTAATGGTATCAAAATATTTAATGACTCTATATTATATCACCCTGATTAAAGCCTAATTATAAAAAGCGTGTGTATTTTGAAACAAATGAGTTTGAAATATCTATTATATTATGAGATCTTGGTTTAAAATAATTTTAAACACTCTGTATATTTACATTTGTAAAACAACCTTCACATGAAACTTAACGAAATATTTATTTTTATATACTCAATTTTTTATTCTTTATACATGACTCATGAAACTCATATTTTCAATACAATACAAATATAATAAAAAAATAATAGAACATTTGTATCCTACTTGTTTTAGATTTAAAATATATTATTTTACATGATGAGAATAATAATCGGCCAATAATATAGCTGTAATTATTTATTAAACATAACAATCCAACAATTCTCTTCCCTACCAGTTATTCAGGGCTTAGGGTTTACCACAAATTCTTTCTAAATATTCAGACTAAACATTTTGAAAAAAGAAGAAGAATATCATAATAATTAAAACATTTCTCAGGTCATACCCAAATTTCAGAAATATTTATTATAATTCTTAAATCCAGTAAGCTGTAACTGAAAAATTTATTGGCTTCTCATATAATTATTTTTGTTAAAACGGCTCTATAAACAACAACCTATGCCCTTAATATGTTTTAGGTCTGAAATGTTGTATTATATACAAATACCCCCGTCACAGTAGACCTGCGTACTCAACGAATTACCAAAGCAATAATATAACAATAATAATATATTACAAGTTTGATCAATATCACTCGATAAATATGAGGATTATTTGCCATAGTATGTAATGGGAAAGAGTGTGCAGGTTTGCTGCTGTGAGGAACACAGAAAGTAGGCATTTCTAGCATAAACAGTTTTTTTTGGCAATTTATACAAAGTTTCATCAACTTCCGTCCATAAATAAAGGAGTTTGCCTATTCCCTATATAATTAACATAGGAAAACAGTTTGCAGGTTAGCTGCTATGATAAACGCTTGACCTATGATTTTTAAGCATAAATAAATGAATCTCAACCACATGAAGCTAAATATCAAGTTACATCCAAAAATATAGATTGATAAGTGAAATATTATTTTTTTCTTTTCCTCCTTATGATTAACATTGGAGCCCCAAAATACATCGTACTGTGTTTAGATTTTTTAATATCTCGGTAACCGTTGGAGATAGAGGAAAACTTCCAGAATCAAAATTGTGTAGTTTTTAGGCTTATTCTAATGGTTAAAAGTAAAATATAAAATTTTTTAAATTACATATAAAAACGCAAAAATTCAATTTTTGAGTAACTAACCCCCCCCCCCAAACTACGCGCTTAGATTGACCGATATGTCTGGGTTACGAACTCGTCCGAGCAAATGTAAGAGTACACGTCTCTACCAAATTTTGTCTCGATCGGACTGTTTTTACGACAGTTTTCGTGTTATATATATGATTGATAATATGATTATGTATGATTTGATAAATATGAGAGAAACGTAAAACATATATTTATCAAATAAAATAGAAATTGTCTTCCATTTAAATATATAGTAAGATAGTGATAACACGATAAACGTCAGAAGCGAGCCACTACGAAAGGTTTCCCTCAGTCTGTCGGACATTCCTTACCTTATTGACAAAATAACGTTTCAATTATCTTACCATTTTCGTAGCCTACAGTTTATAAATTTTTTATTAACATTTCAAGTACCATTTTATCCTACAAATTGACCATGTTATTTGCACACTTTTACAAATATCTAATTTATACTTTGTATATGTACACATTAACATGAATAGGCAGTGAAACTGGGTGTTGAATAATTAATGTTTATAACATGCTTAGAGTTAGTAAAATATTTTAACGCAAAAAAACTCATACTGAATTTCTTTAAATTAAATAGTGTGTTAAATTCAATTTAATACATTATTTAAATTGAATATAAATAAATTTTATTCTAAATCTTATCCATATTATTTATAGTATATATTTTATTTTACTGATTTAATGAAAATGAATTCAATACAGTTTTATATTCATATAAAACCTGAATTATTTCGTGTCCCTATAAGCTACTTCAATAAATATGAAACTTGTTATATGTTTCGTTTTACCAATCATTTATAAATTCACTTCACGATGAATAGGCTCGTGTGTTGGACAAGAATATTAATAGAGGTCCTTTAGCCTTATATCCGAAATGCAATCATTCATCGCTTTCACGAAATCCTTTAATATTTTGAATAACACCAATGATTATTGTGTTTTATACAATAAGCAATAGGCCAATATCATCTTGTTTATGTATACAACGTTCAAGGGATGTAAATCTACACAACACTTGAGTTACCTATGTATAACACATACATAGTCTAACGTGCTTGTAGATTATTTGAAATAATTGAATTGAAAAATGCATACCTTCAAACCAACACACCTTCTTACTCATCATATTTATAGTAAATTAAGAATGAATAAAGACGATACAACCAAGTCTCAACATATATTGGGTTTAAAACCTATCAATTATGAAAAAGTTATCAAAGTATATTTATAAATAATGGTGTTAAAATATGCTTATACACCATCAAAATTACACTGGAAATGAGAATCTAGGTATGTTTCTATGAAGAACAATAAAATTGGCATTCCTCAGCATACGTTTTAAAAGCTGTAAACCAAGTTTTATTCAAATTTATAACCATAAATTGAGCTATAATATTTACTTACCCCTTATTTTCATTTTTATCCTGAATTTTCCCATTGTTAAAATCATTGATACATTATTAAACTAATTGTTGTATAAACTATAATATGTGAATATGAAAGAAATTAGTATACAAGTTAAAATGGAAATGGCACAAGTAATTATAAGGATACCAATTAATCTTCTAAAAAATCTTCTATTTCAACTGTGTGCATTTTAGAATGGTTTTAGTTTCAGTATGTAAAAACAAAAATATTGTGTTTGAACAATATTTTAAAATTTTGAATAAAATAAAATTATCGTTATATATGTGATCAAAAACTTAGATTTGAGTAATATTTAATCCTAGAGCTATATTGGCTCATCGTATTCCTATGATTTACTAGTTGACCCTAATGTAACATATTTCTTAATTATTTTGAGTACCTATAACACTCGCATCATAATAACCCAAACTCTTATAACAAAAGAAAGATGTTTTATAAGCCGTAAGAGCTTAAGAGTCTTATTGGTAAGAATATAAATACAAGCGTAAACATCTTCACTGGTAAGAAAAGAAAGTGAAGAGGTTTACTGAATGTCAGGAATGACTGTTATCACTCAAGTGGCGCGTCTTATAAATCTTCCAGGGGTTACTGTTGATATCAAGACTGATTCATGAGATAGAATCTATTAACGAGATTCTTATGTATGTATATATTATGCAATGTATTCATGGATCAATTATATAATATTTTTCAAGGCAAATCTAATCGTAAAATATCCTTTGGTTTGTCAATGATTGACGTGTTATCTCATTTTTAGTTCAGCTCATTTAACTGTTTCAAGTAGTCTAAAGAATGTAAATATGTATGTGGTCATCTATTATCTCCAAATACAATCTGGTTAAATTACTCCCAGAGTCACAAAACAAGGGGTCGCTTTAATCCTAACGTTTTTGCTTCTCTTGGCTAAAGCATTGTAACTCATTTTATTTTAAGGTTGATATCTTCATTTCCTTAACTGAATGGGTTTATTCAAATATATAAAAATTGGTATTACATTCTATCAATTTATGATCATATGTGTGAAAATGAAACCGTTAAGTATAAAAGATAATGTTATTATTCATTACGCAATCGGTAAATAAGCAACTACTATGATGAAAAATCTACAAACATCGACGCACGCTCTAAGAAACAATAATACTGTTAAGAAAATATGTTTTCAATGAATTTACGTACCGATAAAATAAAATTATAAAAAAATAATTGTATTGAATAATATAATATCTAAACAGATATTGGTAAATTTTATATATAATGTTGAATAAAAGAGTTTACTCTAGTATTAAATACCATAAACAGTCATACAAAATAGTCAAACAAAACAGGAAATGTTAAATTTCTCAACAAATCGGCTCCTAGCTAAACGTTGTTTTACGTTGACTGCGTTGAATTTTAATTTTTTAAACTTTAAAGAGTATTTTTAACTCTAAAACTGCCCAAAAATTAAAAATTAAAATAAAAAATGGCTCTAACAATTTTAATTAAAATTTTGTGAATTTTAGTCCTGTGTAAGCCAAACAAAATGATACCATACGCATTTATCAGAACATTGGGGTTTTAAGGTTAACAGCTTTAATTTTATTATTTTCTGGCTTAACAATAATTTTGTCAAACAACTTGACCATCACCATTAAAACCAGCTTAAAACTGAAACAAATTATTTTTTTTGAATTGTTAGTCTACGAATAAACGTTCAAAAAAAGGTTTTATTAACTGTTCGTGGTAGACGCAGTCTGAGGGTGGACATAAAATTCTTTTGGAGAATATTCAAAACAAATTCTTTCCTATTTCTCAACCGATTTCCATTAAACTTGTTATTCAGTGTTAAGTAACATTACCCACTGAAATCTTAAAATAATTTCATGAATAAAATGTTGTAGTCTACATTACAAAATTTTGTAGTCTAGCTTATGTTACATCAAAAGTAAATTAAAATTTGTTCCACATATTAATGTAAAATATGTAGTGACATAAGATACAATACAGCAACGGTACATTCAGAAATTTTATCCTGTAGCGCCACAATATCACCTGACATGCTTTTTTGTGCATTTTCTAATAGTAGAAAATATAACTCTTAACAATAAAACGCACAGTTCATACATAACATTACATAACATTACATAACATTAATAACTATATAATATTTATATTTAACACCTAAAGTTTTTTTGTAAATGTAAGGATTTTTTTATTAAAAATTATATTGAAATTAATTATAAACATATTCATTATACAGGGTGTTTAAGTTAATGTCAGATAATTTATAATACTTTTCCCGATGTTTTCAGGCACTCTGTTTTCAGACGGTCGGTGTGTATGTGTTTTTTACAACACTTGCATCAACAACATTGTATCAAATTACTACAATGTACCATTTAAAATGGCGTCTAATCAAATTTTTTAAAGCTTAATATCTCAAAAACTATGAGATTTACAAAAAATAAACCAAACAGAAATAAAAAAAGCAATGAAACTTAATTTTAATTTTCTTGAAAAAATGGTAAAGTTTAATTGGATCATAACAGAAATAGCGGAGAAGATATATTTTTCTGAAGTTACTGTCAAAATTCGACCTTCAATACTTTAGCAAGTAGGAAATCACTTTACTGAAATTTAACTTTCTCCGGTATTTGCGTTATAACCCTGTTAAAATTGGTTTAAAGAAAGTTGAGTTTCGGAACTTTATTGTCTTTGGTTTCTTATTTTTAAATCCCATGGTATTTGGGATACTAAATTTTTGAAAAAAATGAAATATATCTGTGTATATATATTTATAGTCTTATATTTTAAATGTTTGAGTGGGTTTCCGCTTTAAAACAATTTTTTAATTTCTTTGTTATAGAATACGTATTTTAACCCTTTTATAATCTAATATATGTATAAATAAATATATATATATATATATATAAATATATACACATATATATATATGTATGTATGTATATATATAATCTAAGGCTACTTTTATCAATATAATAATATAATATAATATTATATATATATATACGAAATAAAAAATGTCATAGTACCCTTTTATTTAATATTTTTATTACTCCGGTATCATTTATTTCGTAATTACATTAGTATAGCCCTAATAAGTGAACGATCCATAAGTAATATATATAGATAGATAGATATCATTGATTAGCTTGATGCTTAAAGTTATTTTAGAGAAATCTGATTGAAGTTGTACTTTTAATATTATTATGTAATATATTTTAACGATTAAAAATATTTTTTCTAATGGGTTAGTCATTTTATTTTAAGGTAAAAAAGTCAATATTTTACTATTGTAATTTGGTAAATTGTTGTAAAAAAATTAAACATGTTTTATTAACTCTATTAACTACAAAAATTGATAAAGTTCTAATTGTAATGAAATGTAAATATATCTTGGCTTTCCAATTCATTTAGTCTTATGCCTTCTCAACCCTATAGGGATATAATAATTGGCACTTGAGAAATAAAAAAGATAAAAAGTATTTAGTTTTGGTTTCGAAAATTATAGCTAGTAAAATTATATTTTAGCTTTTACATAAAATTACATAAGAAGGTCTTGGAAATCTATAGTATCCAATTTAGAGGTGAGGATAAAAGAGCATTCACACCTGGTCACAGTTGGTCCGGCTGAAGCCTAACTGTATAGGAATAATCGTTGCAATGTAATGGTTGCATACGGCAAAGTGCTATGAATGCAATCTCAAAGACTATGTATGTAAGTTTCTTGATTATGAAATAGTACCCAAACCACTCTGAATAAATATTATTAAAAAGGGTTACGTTGTTATTCTAATTAAAAAGTCATTTGCTCTCTCTCTCTCTCTCTCTATATATATATATATATATATATATATATATATATATATAAATATTAGATAGGGTATCTACCGGTACATATAATAGATATATATATATATATATATATATATATATATATATATATATATATCTTGTATTGGCAAGTTTATTCTAAGCAGTATATTTTTGTGGTAAATCCACTAAAAGCGTTTATTTTGGTCTTAATATAAATTGCTTGCATTACGAGTATTATGGCTTATTTTGTAAAATGTCTCCTATATATTATATTTTATTTCACCTATAATTGTAGTCTGAGTTTAAGTATTCCACTGTACTTATATTATTACAGATTTATTTATAGAATAATTATTTAGATATACTGTATCTGTTTAGAAGGCCTAAAGGATATAATATACAAATAAAATATTGAGTTTGTATTTTTCTCTGAGAATATTATAGAACGGAAATATTAATACATCCAGAAGCAAATCAGATAAAATTTTTAAGTAGTTAATTCCGCCAACCTTTTGGTACGTCTTCCATATTTGTGGTGATAGTTATTATAAAACTACACGATTTACAGCCATGCGACAAAGTCTCATTAGTAAAAATAAACCTATAAGTTTTTGTGGCGATTTATATAATAACTATGCCATTTTACGTATGAATGAGAAGGAAACAAGAAACCTAGCTTAAGTGTGACGGCCTTTTTTGAAACACTTATATTTTTTCTAAAACTATTTTCATGCAGAAAATAGCTAATAAATTATGTCTTATATAAAAAATCGTTTAGTTTATCTGTAGTACTCAAAGTTAATACAATCAACGTAAAAAAACAATTTTCATGTTAACTATTAGTGTTTCATGTAAAGTAAAAATCCAACCATTGCCGCACAGATGTGAAACAATCGGGCTCATCACTTCTAGGGATCATTGACTGGAGGGTGACAGTGAGAGAGAGAGAGGGGGAAGGGAGAGTAACAGCTGATTGCGTTAATTGCTCAGCTGATTCTCCTCAATAAAGACAGCTGACTGGCCACATGATAGACGGCCTGACGTCGGTGTACTTCCCCTCCTCCTTAAATTATAAACGATGTAGGTCAATGCCGTTATCTGTAATTATTACTTTAAATATTATTACTAAAAATATTATAAGTTTAAAGTAATTGAAAAATTAATCATACATTAATTTTTTATAAAAGATTTCATGTATGATTAATATTAATTTTTACACAACAAATTCCTGAAAAATCGCATAAATAGTCACTTCTCTACCTTTCTGCGCATAAAATTGAAGGAATAGTAAAATAAAGTTTCGTAAATATATTTACATTATTTATATATATTTGTTTAACATATATTATTTTATATTTATATATTTATATATTTTGAAGTTAAAAACTGTCAGTTAACCTAGGTAGATTTTATAAAGTTTAATTTTTTGAGTTAAAGGAAAGAAAATATAATAATTATTATGTATATTATATAAAATGTGTTTTGAATTATATATTCTTTGATGGCTGGGTTCATTATAAATGTCCATGCAATCATCAGTTTTACCATTAATCGACTTCAAAGGTATAAATAGTATAAGAGAATAACATTATCTATAAACAACCTCATTACCTTCCTGCACGGAATGTTTCATGCATTTAATAATTCATACTGGGTCACATGTCTATTTCAAACTCAGTTCAATCATTCAGTATAGAGGCCTGAGTTATTTGTTTGTTATTCTTAAACTTCACAGCCTATTTAGTATGAGGGTTACGTATTTTTTAAATTTAGTTTCAATATTCATCGTACATATCACCTATAAAAAGGGTGTTCATTAAAGTCGGGGACAACCTTCAAGGGGTGATAGTACTCATCAAAATAAACAAAAAATGTCCTATAAACATATAAACATATGTCAAACAAAATTTCATTTAACCGCTAGCCGCCATTTTGTATTTTATACAAAAACCGTTATACATCAAGAACTATTTAAGATACAGAAACCAAACTTTGTACACAAATTTTTATTGGCCAAGTAGACAAATATTCTCAAAGTATCATGTAGTTTGCTTTTATATTTGCAAAATGGCGGTGGTTAAAACCCCTTTAATTAGAATAACAAAAAAACGTTAACTTTATAAAAAATCTTCTATTTGTAAAAAGGATTTCAATTTAAATTTCAAATCGAACGATTTTTTTGTGAACGAAATCCATCCACGGATAAACGAGAAAATGCACTTTTAATGTTAGAATACAAGGCCCATGCGCCGCCGTGGCGCGGGCGTGGCAAAAAAATGGCTGGCACAACAATTAATTCTTCGCCACGGCAGCGCCGTGGTGGCGTGTTAACGTTAACGTTTTTTTATTCTAATTAAAACATTTTTAACCGCCACCATTTTGAAATTATAAAAGCAAACTAAATGATACTTATGAAATATTTTTCTCTTTGGCCTATAAATATGTGTGCAAAGTTTGGTTTCTGTACCTTAAATAGTTCTTGATATTGAACTTTTTTGTATTAAATACAAAATGGCGGCTAGTGGCTAAACGATGGAATTTTTACATATGTTTATAGGAAATGTTTTGTTTATTTTGATGAGTACTATCACCCCTTGAAGTTTGTCCCCGATTTTAATGAACACCCTGTATAGGCCTATATTCAAATTTCGGTTTTATATTTTCATTAATTATTAATTAGCAAACTAATAAACTAATTTAATTATGTTTTACTAAACTATTAATTCTTAATTTATTATTTTTTCATAATTGGCTTTTCATTATATTTTACTGCGTTATTTTTCGAAGAAGATTACTTACATAGGGTTTCACATGAAATTTCTGAAATTCAATTTTCAGTGGATCAAAGAGAATTCTTATTTAAATTTCTCGTATTTACATAGCATTAATCATCAATACACTTAAGTGCCATCTTTGATACACGGTTGAGACGCCATGTTCGGCACATGGATGCATCGGGCCACCATTTCTACGTTAAAAAAGTTTATATAGATAAGCAAAGTCAGTGGTATAATTAATTTATAATCATATTCACTCCTTTATAAAATAACTAGCAGAAAATTTAACATGTTCAAGCCAATTTTCCTTTATTTCAAGACATAGAACTTTTGTTACATCATTCTTGGTTTACGGAAATGGCTGGTTTCTACGGAAATGAAGGTAAGATTAAACTTATGAACATATTGTGTTTACACAATGCCTACTAAGTTCTAGCAAATTATTACCAACACGGATATTGAACGTTCTTCTATTTTCAAGTATCGGTATTAACTTCAGTAAATACTTGTTGATGGTTAATGATTATGGGGTTTCACATATAATCAAATTTAAAGTTAAGCTGTAAATTTATATTAGAAACATTTAGTTTGCATTTATATTATAAAATATAGAGATAGGTTTCCATGACTCAGTAGCCAAACAAAGAATACGGTAAAACATAAATCTTGATATTTATTTAGTAGATAAATATAACTACTCACATTAAACTGTTGTATGAAAATAATTGTCATACCTAAGACAGAAAGAGATATAGGTGATTGAAACCCCAAAACATGCTTATCCAAAACATGCTTATCCAAAACATGCTCTTCCAAAACATGCTTATCCAAAACATGCTAGTCCATTTAAAAAAACCCCTAGCGTACGGCAACTTAAAACAATAGTATCATTGTCAAGTATCCTAATGTTTTTTGAAATCAGAACTCTGAAAATTTATTGGCTAAAAATAAATTAAGTTAGTTGTTACTGTATGTTTGTATGGTTTTTAGAAAGGGCCTTTCCGTTATTACTTCCTCCCATTCTATTATTACCATTATGGGTTATGATTATCGTTTTTGTTGTTAAACATTTTTTAATAATAATAATTTTAATAATTTTCAAGCTAATTTTATGATAAATGTTGACAATCTGAGATCCTTCGTGTAATCAAGCGATATGATCCTTGGGGTAGTCCCTGTAAACTTTTTATTTTACTTAAATTATGTTAATTTCCTATTATAAGCAAAAATGTATATGCAAATATTGTTCTAAGCATGCAGGTCCGATACGACAGGTTTATTGACATATTTCTAAAATATAAACCAAATATTGTATTGAAGATAGTAAAACTTATGTGTTATGAGAGAGAAGAAGGTGTAAAGATGTAATACGCAATTCACAGTAAAATGGCGTTTAACCCTTTATCAGAAACACTCGGTTGGCGTTTGTAGTACTGGACCCAAACAGTGAACTTTTAAATTCACTGCCAAACAAAACTGCTTTATATTCTGAGGAAAATTAACCTTAAAATATTACCCAAACAAGAGGCAAAATTCTCCAATGATTTATGTAGTGCTAAGCACCATAAAGTTAATGTACTTTCCAATTTTTCCTCCTTCATTTGAAAACATTATGAGATAGTCATTTTAAGAAACAAACTAAGATACAAACATTTTGAAATTTTTATAATGATTTGAACATATCAAAAAGAAAACTTAAAATTACTTAAATATAATTTTTACGTTTACTGAGTTAGAACACTTTTAATCTAAAGGAAATTGTGATTATTTAAAATGTGTTACCTCTATTTTTATGAATAAAAATTATGAAAACAGGGGTTTAACAGGGGAGGATATAGTTCATTTTAATATTTAATTTTAATTAATTTAAAAAAAAACTAAATTTCAAAAGAATCCATTATAGGTGTAACCCCTAATTCTATAAGGTAGTGGTAATTGTTAATTTCGCCTGAGTTTTCATCAGTTCCGTTAATTTGGTCTTAACTAAGACAATCTCTCAACTTGAAAGTTTGCGTTCCAAAAAGTTGATTTTTTCAGATTCCTCCTTATATTTTATTCGTATAAACAACTCATATATTGTTTTGCTATTTTTTGGTTTATTTTAATGAGAATATAAATATATGAGTATAAGTATACGTATGAGATATGAGGCTTCACGGAGCAGTCTTACTTGTAACATTGCATATTGATTGATGCTAACACAAGTTGTGGTTTGGGGCTTAATTTTAGATTTTGATGCAATTTTTCAGTCAGAGGTATCAACATGTAAGCGCAGCGATAGTGTTCTTAGCTTCTGGATTTTTTTCAACATTCACATCCTCATGGCTATAATAATGTAATGATTTAGCTGTTTAGTTATGTACAAAAGTCAAATATAAACAGTAAAATATTACACGAATTCGTATTTTTATTATTTTGAGTTGTACATAGTACTATATATACAGCTGCGCGTATTGTTGGTAAAGTCAAAATCAAGAGTACAATAGGGGCTATAGCCGTTAAGGCCAATAATGAACGGATTAATGTTTGCATGCAAGTTATACCACATCATTCTTAATGCAAATATAGATGGTTAAGGTTAAACTGTCAGAATTTCTAATGAATAAGGGGAACCCAATATTTTGCTTGAACAATTACAAATTATAATCACTAAGTTATACTGTAATTATCACTACTTATTTTTATTAATTAAAAGGCATGTCTTGTGTTATATTAGACCTAGAGTAGGGGCGAAGCCTACATTTCACACTTCTAGGATCCTACGCAATTAATCAATTAGTAACCCTGCAATTCTAGCAATTACAGCTGTCACTAACGTCAATTGTAAAGCCGGCCTTATTTACCCATTTATTTCTTTCAATTTCTACTGTAGTTCTTTTCCATCAAACAATAAAAATCTATATTTAAAACAACTGCCTAGATTTGCAAAAAATCCATATTTATTGAAACTATGAATTCTTGTATGCAGTTATAATAATCTATTGCCATACCTGATTGGTATTGAATTTTTTCGTTGAGTAAATATGCTTAATATTACTATATTTAAATATAATTTAAATACAGGAAATATATTTACTATATTTAACCTATATAGGATACGTTTAGTATCCTCCTGATAAATATGTTCAATTTAGTTTTGTTTCGTTTGTAAAACAAACTACCCTGTTGAAAATAAGTTAATTGTTTATACTTAAGCTTTGATCGTTAATAACAAGTCTACCTATGCGAGCTATTGTGTGTAGAATTTACTGACACATTAAACAGAGTCAGATGTTATATTAGTTCGAAACCTAGGCTGAGATGGGTTTTTGTAGGGACAAGATAAAGTAAGGATAGCGGGAGGTCTTCCAACCCAATCCATCATATTTAATAGGCTATGTGATAGCAAAGGTCCACACTAGATATCTCAACATTCAGGTCTGTGATTTACACTTAGAAGTATATGTTGGTGATTTAAGATTTACCACAGATGACACAAAAAGCTATATGTTACAAGCAAATAGCTCCGATACATTTCTAAAATAAATATTAGTTCAGGAATATTAAATATTGGGAAGTTTTGTTTTATATTATAATTTTCGGGCTATTATTTTCAAAATAATCTTATTTTGCCTATTCTTAGTATTTTTATGCAGGCTATAGAATACCGTCATTTTTTACTGATCGATCGTTTAGCTACTTTACCTTTGTTTGTTGTTGTTAGTTTCCGAATACAGCTAAATACTAATCGTTGTTTGAATACCTACTTTCATCCATTGCTAGTGGTAACTAGTATCATATAAATTTCTGTATGTGAGGTTATTAAATGTATTTTTTAATATTCAATCTTGTATTTGATTTTTTAGATTTCATGTATTTCAACCACTTCTAAAATTTTATAGATTGACAGTTAACAGTTTCTAACTAACTAAATATTTACAATTGTCACGTATTTTACTTAGTTAATTTGGAAAAAAATTTTAATACAATCCTTTAGAGTAGGCCTAAAAGGAAGTACAATAGGGAACTATTTATAAAATAATTTTAGTTATTTAACATGTGGCATAGACTACATAGCTGATGAATAATAGAATAATGCATTTTCTTCAGTTAAAATATTACTCGTTCAGGAGATGTTTCGGTGTGAATACATCATCCCCAGTATATCTAGAGGTCATTGCTCAGCCAGAATGTGGCGTCATATATTATGTAATCATCATAATAAATTCATAAATTCATAAATTCTGTAATCATCATAATACACACGCACGTGACACAATAATATTGAAACGAAACAAATGTACACACACTAATACAATCCTGAATTTGCCTAATCAAATATTGTTAAAAGTCAACGAATCTACTCGCAATGTAAAAATCTGGAAAACTTTTAATTTTAAACGGTTCAATGAGATAATAGAAGGCCTATACGTAATATTGAGAGGTACTTAGCTTTTTTGATTTGAGTATATATAAAGATGTAGTATATCCAGTATAAAAATACAGAAATAGTGGTTTAATACTGTAGTAAAAATATACAAATCCAAATACAGTTCTCAAAATAATACAAAAAATGCCGGTACTAACTCATTAAAAATAATAAAAACTATTGACAGCTGTACAAGTATTATGTATAGTATAGTATTGCAACTTTAAAACTTATTAATTTTAAAATACAATTATCATTCAAATTTATCTTGAAACTCTCTGCAGAGGTTTAACACGTATAGAAACCTATTCTAAGTTTACAAATTCATTGTTACGATGTAAATGAAACGTCTGCCGCAGCCTTTGATCCCAGATTCTGATTACGTTTGAGCATTTATCTCTCCTCTACTTCTCTCCCTCCCACTCTCTCCCACACAAACACTCTCACACACTCGCACACTCGCACACGCAGGCACACATATGCATAATCAAAACCCGTAGTTTCCCAACAATCAAAACCATTACACGTAAGTTTGCCTTCCTCAGAAAATTTAGTTAATAATTGTAGCTGATTGATTCATAGGCGGATAATGGGACGTGCCGGTATGTTAAGCTGCCAGATTTGTAGTCTCGGTAAAAATACTTTTCTTGGTTCTAAATCAGATTTAGAGGTCATTATATGCATTATTACACAATATATATTGCTTACGACCTAAGTTAATAATAAGCTAAATTCAAGCTCAATTCATTATGAAAAATTACCTTATCTTACCCTACCTTTGCACCAACTATAGACAATAGCCATTTGCCTATTCGTTAAGCCTCAGGTGTGTTAATTAGTTTTTAAAAAATCTTGGGATTAAGGCTATATGAAGCACTACCTTTCTTCTGTTACACTTGGAAAGGTTAAGCTGATTCCTTGTATTAAGATGGGTTAACGCTGCTGTTACGCATTTTACATTTTAATCAAGGTTGGAAATATTGGTGGTATTGTATATAATAACGTTAAAATAGTGAAATGTCCAAATAATATTCTTGTCACCATCTAACGTTGACTGGTTTTTGAATGGGGAATAAATTAATGCCCCAATTACAAAAAGAAGACATCGACAGTCTGTGTCCATTGATGACCAGCATAACATTTGTGTGTATTAATATAAATGTGTAACTTATATGTTTTGAAAAACGTTTTTAAATGTAGATATATGTGTGATTGATATCTACTGACAATTATAACCCGATGGTGGAGTATCTGCTATAAAAATATTAGTATAGTAAAAATACCTACAATTATTTTAGAACTGTTGACTGAAAGGTATGTAACCTTGATATTTTATTGGCCAATAACAGTTCTGCATGCATCACAATCTGTAAACAGTAAACCAAAATTCGGTTTCAACAGATTATTTACAAAGCTTTAGTTTCAAAAATCATTATAAAGTATAATTATACTTTAACTTACTGATACTCGGAGGCAAATGTATGGCCAGCAGAGGAAGCATTTAGATTACCTCTGGACCATACTTAGCTTATGCATTGGTTTTGTATTCATAATTGTTGTTAAATATTTCAAATTTGTTGCTTAAAATCTCCGTATTTGTATTTCATATTAAAACAGTGATAATATATTTATCGAATCATAATAATAACCATAATTGTAATTTACAGATTAAATTTACCTCTGAATATATCAAAACAGGTGTATGTTGTTATGTGCTTGTAACAATGTATGTATATATATATATATATATATATATATATATATATATGTATATATATATATTTAATATTTTGTCAACTTAAAAAACTTAACTTGTCTAAAAAACATTTCTACAAACACCACATTCTACTTATATCAATAGGCCAATATTATGCTTACACTAACAGGCTGCATTTGTCTATAGTTTAGGTCTATAGGTACTTATTTAGATTTTATAACAACAGTAAAACTATTTTTAGATTTAATAACGTTTAATAATTTAATACTAAACTAGACAATAACTCCAAGCTCCAAGAGATATGTATTATAAAGCTGTCCCACGCGATTTGGGGTGGGTGGATAATCAGCTGACTCTATTGTAGAAATCAGCTGTTTTGCGCAATTAACATTGTCAGCTGTTTCCCTCCCACCCTCAACACTCATTGTTGTACTCTTTGTTCCGCATGCCATATTTTGGACTGAACATCTCATTGTAAGATAAAACAGTAACCTAATATTTCGTGATATATCCGTTTATGAAAATGTATGTGGATGTATTATTTATGTAACGTATGCTTTCCTCCTATAGTTACAGATAGTAACAAAATTACATTAGATTTTTTTAAAATAAACTCAGTATTTTAAATAAATTTGGAAATAATAACCTTTTAAATATAATAAGTAATAATAGAATAAGGTGATACGTTTTGTTACTGGAACCTCAGCTGATACTTTTTATACCAAGTTTAATTCAAAATGAATAAGTATGAAAAGACAATTGGCGTCCTGGTAACGAACTATATTTTTCATCTTAAAGCGCATTATATTAGGCTCAACACAACAAAACTAAAATATGACGATTGAAATACAAATTAAGTTAAAGTAATCACTTTTTTTCATAGAACATTTTTTCATAGAATGGATTCCACCTGTTTATTGCATGTTCAAGGTAAAAGATAATATCGCACAAGTTATTCATTTCCTTATTATAAATGTGTAGACAAATTTTCCGTTCTAGGGCGGAAAAGACACGTTTACCCCTTCGAATGCTCGGAAAATAACTGTTTTCCAAGCGATACGACGGAATTGTTTTGTTAGTATACTTATATTTTAATAAATACACTCTAGTTGATTTTCTATTGTTTGATTGCTGTAAAACATGAATATGAGTTCATATTTCATAATGATTTTCGTGATGTATATTTCATATATTTTAAATATATTAAATATTTTTAATATTACTCACAACATAGCAATAAAACTCAAATTGCACAATATTTCCTGGATTTTGAAAATGTATTAATACAGTACAGTTGTTAAAACAATACCCAAGACAAACAAAACAAACAATTCACTTCTAATACTGATTTGTTCTAACAAATCGAGTCACTAAATTGCTATTCCGCGAAAACAACTCGCTCGTCACAAGCTTGACAAACAGTTCGTCGAGTTTCCTCTCAGAAATATTCAATTCAGAACGTCTGCTAAGCGGTTTATCTTATCTGCGAGAAACCGAACGGATTGAAACAGCTGTTAGTACACCACGAGCAGATAGTGAAAGTCACTCCTTGCCATGAGAGGAGAGATAAATCTGCTTTACACACTTCCCGTGGATGTAGAGGCAGACCCTACAGCGTTTCTTGTAGAATGTTAGACAACGTTTCAACTCAAACTACACAATCATACAGCTATGTATGGCCTTCTGTTACATTCAGAAATCTACTTATTGCCAACATGTATCTGCTACAACGTCTAAAACGGAAAATATAACTATACGGAAAATAGAACTTGTATTAAAAATACAAATTAAACAAATTTTCACTCCTGCATGATTAGGAATACAATTTATATTATCTGTACCATTTATTTTATTTTTTATTTTGGTTGCGGTAAAATAAACAAAATATAAAGTGACATTAGTATTACGGTATGAAGAGAATCATGACCGTAGAAGGTTTGTTTGAGTTGTCATGTTTGACACTTAAATGCATCGGTCCACGTAACATGACATAAACTATAGTGTTGGATATAAATAACAAATTTACATAGGGTAAATATTCCTAAGGGATTTTTTATACAGTTAAAATCTACGTCTGAAATAGACGAATAGAGTAACGTCGTAGCGTATGATTATGTAGCAGCTCTGAAGATGTAACATTCAGCACTTATAGGAGAACACCGCGAACGAAAACGTGAATAAAATGTGACGAGGGATATTGAAATTTTGAATTTTTTATTTCCTCAACCCCGTAGGGCGCACCATAAGCCACCAATATAGGATATAGGATACAGTAACCGGCACCGTGTGTGACGGATAACAAGCCTACCTGTGGATGAAACCCACGATCACATAGACACAGTATGTTGACTTTCGACGCAGCGAGATCAGAGCCAGCAACTTATCTAAAGTGGGTTTGGTCTGTATGTTGTCCAAAATCACATATACATGAGTGAAACGCAAAAGAAAAAGACAACATTCAGAGTAGAATAGACTTAATTTCGTGTTTACTATTTAGTTCATCAAGTAGGGCTACTAATATAATTATCTTTAAATAAGTCAACCGAATACCCTTAGAAAACATTTTAATTATATTTGTACTTTGATTTTTGTACTTCTTGAAGATGGGATGATTTCCGAAACATGTCGAAGAAATAATTAAAATGTTTTCTAAGTGTATTCGGTTGACTTATTTAAAGATAATATATATATATATATTAAATATATATTACATAATATATATATATAATATACATATAGATATATGCATACATAATATATATTAAATACTTGAAGTATCATTTGGTTTACCACTATCGAAAATTATAAAACATAAATGTTTAAGATACATTTTAATGATTATTTATTAACTCAATTTCATCAAACTAATCGTAAGTTATGTTTCAGGAACGGAAACGGGCATCCCTCCAGCTCGATTCGTCATATATAATGGTTTACCAATGGCGAAAGTCCAAGTGACTGTCTCTTGAGGATACTGATAACAACTTATTTCAACTCGTAAAAATATTACTTTTAATATTTATATGATCAGTAAAAATCAAATAGCTGTAATAATAGTTAAAACTGGTTTTCTTAAAGTTGCCCCATGTTCTTTGATGCTCAAGGAACCCTTACTGCACACTCTTGATGTCGGTTATTGCTATCTGGTATGTATTTTTTCACCCCATGAATATTCACACTGCCATTGCATACCGTAGTCCTAGTCGGAATTAAAACCAGGGATACACGTTGAACATACGTAAACCAAATACAATTAAAATAGTGAGAAGTATGTATGATTATAGCACTAGATTGTATTTTACGTATAAATTAAACAATAAAATCCCTCGCATCTATGAACAGATAGTATAAGGTTATTACTTTAAACTGATAACACACTGTATGAAACGCACATTAAAATGTATTCAATTATTTTAAAATGTAGGCCTAATAGTATTATTGCCTACATATTTGACGGAATAATAATATGATTTATTCTAGAAGCAGTACTGATGTAGAAGCCTAAGTTGAGTTTAATCATTGACAATCACTAGATTGCCTTAGTTATCCGGAACATCATCAGGCGTCTGATGTATCGCGCTTGGATATACACAATACTGTACAAGGATCGCAGGTTAATTGCGATCTTGCATGTACCCGTACCTGTATTTGTATGTTCACAGTAAATAATTTGTGACGATGAATCAATAAGTTTAATATGACAGTGGAATATTTCAATTAATGATCAGGATGATTAGGATGATTCACTGTAAAAATTAGTAATAAATCCAGAATAAAGTGGTCAATCAAATTTTTACCTGTTATTTTCTTACTGTCACTATATACTTTTCTTTCTTACAGGTGGTTCATTTTAACTATAAAACTACATAGACTGTTTAAATATAGCTCACCCTAGATAAAATGCTTTATAGAATGGAACTTAGACACTTGTGGCTTTATTAAATAAAATACTTTGAACTGGACACCTGTAGGAATATACAATCAGCTGTTTTTATAAATTACAATCATCTGCTTTTGTTTTTGTTTACTTGTTGTTGTTCTAGTAAATAAATGTTTTGTATTAATGTACTTCAAATGTTATAATTAATTATTTTATATTGGCGATGAGGAAATGCCAAGGAAAACTAATCAGTCACGGTTTAAAGATGTAAATAATGATAATGATATGTCTTGCATACAAGACAGAATGAGCAGGTTTTCATTCAAGGAATATAACAGTGAAAATGTGTGGGAGGATTACATAGCTCGTTTTGAATTGACCTGCAGAGTAAAGGGACTTGGTGGTGATGAATCGGAAGAACAAGCGGCTCGGCGAGATCTTCTTTTGGCAAGTATTGGAGAGGAACACCTCAGGGCACTGACGGATCAGATGTATCCAAAGGCCTGGGAGGAGTGCACCTACAAAGAAGTCAAAGAGGCAGCCAACCGTTTATTCAAGCCCAGGAGAACCCTTTTTGCATCAAGGTTTGAGTTTGAAAGAGCTACCAGAAAAGAAGTGAGACGTTTATTTTGTTTTATAACATATTGAAATCCCTGGCTAGAAGTTGTGATTATGGAAATAGTTTAGACGAGCGAGTAAGAGACAGGTTTGCAGTGGGGGGCAACTGTCCGGAATTTGAAGTAGAAATCAGACAAAGATGGCCCGATGGAATGGATAACCAAGGTGATAAAATTAAGTCATCAGTAGTTCTAGAGTTAGCTCAATCCATGGAACGCGCAAGAGAAGAGATTTCCAAGGAGTCATGTAAGAACGGGATTTGTAAAGTAAGTAGGCCTTACAGCAAGGAAAATAAGAACCCATACATCCAAAAACCTAGTAATTTCAATAGGTGTAATAGGTGTGGATTTGTACGTGATCAGAATGAAGGCCGATGTCCTGCTCTTTCTGCTGTTTGTAAGAAATGTTCAAAGAAAGGCCACTTCGCAAGAATGTGCAAAAGTAGAAATAATTTTGTAAGAAGTAGTGATAGAAATTTAAGGAGGGTAGATGATCCTTCTAATCAAACTGAGGAGGATGATTATAGTTTTGATAGAGATTTAAGTGAAAACAAAATAAGGTCTGTTAAGAGTAAAGTTACCCGTGCCACAATAGATGTAGACTTGAACGGGTATTAGGTTAGAATGGAATTTGATTCCGGGGCTAGGGTCAGTGCTATCAGTTTATCTCAATGGAATCAGATAAAATTAGAGGGCGAAACTCTAAAAAAGACGTCTGATGTCATCACTGGCTACGGAAAGAAGAAGCTGGATGTCATGGGTAAGACTTTTGTGGATGTTACTTTATGCAATCGTACTAAACGTCTGCTGATGATTGTATTGCTGGAAGATGATGTTCCATTATTTGGTTTGCCATGGAGTGTAGCTTTCAATCTCAATTTACCTAAGGAAGTTAATGTAAGACGCGTGGACAATGAAAAAATAGTAATGAAGGAAATACGTAAGAGTGATGAAACATATGATAAAAAAAATGCTAAAAGAAGTTGAAGGATTAACAAAGGAGTTTTCTAAGCTTTTTCGTGATGAGCTAGGAACGATATCTGATTCTAATGAACCTATCCACCTGAAAAGCGGGGCGAAGCTTGTAGCTTTTGGGGCACGTAGGGTTCCATTTCCCTTAAGGGGGGCTGTAGAGCGAGAGTTACAGCGATTGGTGCAGGAAGGGGTTTTAGAAACAGTGGATCCTTCTGAAACACCGATAGAATGGAGTACGCCAACAGTTAATGTAGACAAAGGTGGAGGTAGAATCAGGATCTGTGGTGATTTCCTCACAACTTTGAATCCAAACATCGTACCAGAAAAACATCTCTTGCCGACCTTTGATGACTTAACATCAAAACTGACAGGTGGAAAGATATTTTCAGTCATAGATCTGCGAGATGCTTATTTGCAAATGAAGGTACACCCCGAATCCCAGAAATATCTTACAATAGCAACACATGTAGGTTACTTTCGTTATACAAGGTTACCATTTATACTTTCCTCGAGTCCGGCAAAGTTTCAGAGGTATATGGAAGGTTTACTAAAGGGTCTCAATGTCGGAATTTTGTTAGATGACATAATCATATCTAGCAGGGATAAGACCATACATATAACCACCCTCTGAGAAGTGTTGAAGCGACTTGAATCAAGTGGAATAAGAGCAAAACAGTCAAAATGTAAGTTCTTTCAGACGTCCGTGAAGTATCTAGGACACACAATAGATGCAAATGGTATTCATCCCTCAGAAGACAAAGTGGAAACAATAAGACAGGCACCAAGGACAAAGAATGTAAACGAGTTACGAGCTTTCCTTGGGGCACTAAACTTTTATGAGAGGTACATACCTAACTTACATGCGATTGCTGCAAACTTGCAGCGAACTTGCTAACTGGTACGAAGACCAAATGGAAATGGACTGAAACTGAACAATCTACATTCGACAAATTGAAGAATATCCTATCGTTAGAAAAGACTTTGGTTCCATATGATATACACAAGACAGTCATTGTTGTATGTGATGCCTGTGAACAAGGGGTTGGTGCAGCACTATTGCATTTACTGCCGGATGGAACAGAAAGACCAGTTATGTATGCTTCAAGGACTCTGACAGAAGCAGAAAAAAGGTATGCCACAGTTGACAAGGAAGCACTGGCGTTGGTTTTCGCTGTAAAGAAGTTCAGGCAATACCTCAGTGGAAGACAATTTAAAGTAAGGACAGACCACTTGAAAGAATCTTTGGGACTAACCGAGACCTTACTAAAGTAGTAAACAACCGCTTGGTTCGTTGGGCTTTGTATTTAAAGGAATACGATTTTGACATTCAGTACATTAAAGGGCAAGACAATTGTTTAGCAGACTTTTTGTCTCGTTTTTCACTCAAGACACTAGACGTGTTGGATCCTGAGGAAAAAATCGAGCATTGGTTCAAGAGAAGATCGATGTGGTTTATCCAAACCATGAGCTTGTGCTTGAGTGTAAGAAAGATTCGGATATGAAGAAACTTGTTGATTACCTAGAATATGGTTGGCCCAAAGATCCGGGGTGCTTGCCGTTGTCCCTTAAACCATATTGGAACAAGAAGGATGAACTAACACTGGAAAGCGGAATAGTCATGAGGTTGGGAAGAATTATTGTAGTACCGAAAGTGTTGAGGGAAAATGTATTGAAAGAACTTCACAAAGGGCATCCTGGAATAGAAGCTATGCGATCCTTATCAAGGTATTATGTTTGGTGGCCTAATCTAATAAAGATGTTGAGTTGTATGATTGAAGATGCCACCCTTGCAGAGTAACAGAACATTTGATGCAGAAGTTCCCCTCTACCCTTGGAATGTTCCCAGTGGTCCCTGGGAGCGCATTCATTTGGACTTTGCAGGGCCATTCGACAACCGGTTCTGGCTAGTAGGAATCGATGCGTACTCGAAATGGGTCGAGATAGAAGTAATGGACCGCATGACAACAACTACTCTCATCAATAGGTTGAGGACATGGTTTTCTCGGTATGGTGTTCCAAAGAAAATCGTATCTGATAACGGCACTCAGTTTACGTCCCGTGAGTTCGCTATTCTGTAAGAATAATAACATCGGTCATGTCACTTCGTCACTATATCATCCGAAAACCATTGGTTTGGTAGAAAGGATAATTAGAACCTTCAAGAGTAGATACAATGCTTGCAAACAAGAAGGTCTCAGCTCTTCACTTGCACTGTTACAAGTATTGCTGGTATATCGGAACACTCCACAAAAGACCACAGGACAGCCACCCTCTGTGCTATTCTATGGAAGAAGAATACCAACAGCTCTGGATAGATGGAGGTCTGATAGTAGCGAGAGAATTGAAAACCAAGTGTGGCGACAAAAATACTATCACGACTTGAAAGCAAAACTTAAAGAGTTTACTCCTAAACAAGAAGTGTGGGTCCAAAATGAGACGAAGAAAGGTTGGAGACCAGGAACAGTAAAAGAAAGGACGGGAGAGTTATCGTACACAGTTTTAGTTGGGGGAGAAATCAAGAGGAAACATTCTGATCAGTTAAGAGCAAGAGAAGGTGCGACTGATCCACCTCAATGGAAAATACAACCGGAGCCTGAAGACAACCTTGAAGATGATAATGGACCACCAAATTTCGAAAACTCAGCCTAAATTAAACGGGGAGAAATGTAGGAATATACAATCAGCTGTTTTTATAAATTACAATCATCTGCTTTTGTTTTGTTTACTTGTTGATGTTCTAGTAAATAAATGTTTTGTTTTAATGTACTTCAAATGTTATAATTAATTATTTTATAACACCCAAACTGGTAGGTTTCAAATACCTTGTTCCTTTGAATAATAACACAAAATTGATTTTTAGAATAATATAATTTTTATTTAACTAATCATACAAGAAAGGCATTGGATGAATTAACAAAAAGGATAATTTCTATCATTATAATGTAGTGGACGACTACGCCCATTACTGATATGTTTAATTTTATATTAATAATTCTAAATGAATAAGTACTCTTAATCTCAGGGCCTGGGATTACGCACTGGCTTGAACAAGATGAAATCAGAAATAGTTTTTCCGAATTATGTTCAAATTTAATTATTATTTTTCCAATTATAACAATGCATAGAATTTTGTGTTTGCCGTGATGGAAAGCTAAATTTACACTGAAGTTAATTAATGATTTTATAATATTTGATTAAATTTAGAAAAGAGAGTCTGATTTATTTGTGATATGAAGTTGTCTGTTTACTAGAACCTTGAACTTGTTCTTTAAGTTTAACTACTGTTCTTATTCTTTACAAGAAAAAGTCAAATGGAGGATTTTACCACACTGTAGTCCAATTTCTTCTTCAAAGGTCCAGTCTTTGTTCTCATATTCTATTGTTTGATGAATAATATACAAAAAACATTAAATTGAACAAAAATATCCTAATTACTTAGTTTACGAACTATTAAAGTTGTACGTGATACAAATATCCGAAAACTTCGAATGAAGCAAAATATCTTACTTGAAACGTAAAACAGCAAGAAAAATCGAACAAGTTTCTTTTGGCTTGCTAAAAATACAATGTGTTAGCGGTCGTAACACTGAAGAAGCTGTTCGACTTGACAAACACCAGTGCGGTGTAGTGGTTCCATTACCACTACCATTATTATCAAAGCTGAAGCTTGAATTGGTCGAAAATATTCATTATTATTACAACACACATTTGGTAAATAATTTAAATTCAATTTCACTTGAGTGGTTCCCAAAGTAATGAGAGTTGTCGTAATGTTACCGACCTAAATATAAATGTACAGATAATTTTAACTGAGATGTGAGATGCATGCATATACACGTTAGAACGTCAACGAAAAGTATTTAATAATTAAAGCAGTCACTAGCAGCATAACCATAATATAATAAATACAAATACTACTCATTTATTTTACATTTAGCATTTTCCTAATAAATAATAATTTAATTCAATAAAAAAAGATCCAAAATAACTAAATAAAACTTACATGACAATACTTGAATTAATTACATTTAAAAATTGAAAACATTTAAACAATAATAGAATTAGAAAAGTATCATAATCAATCTTAAAAATATTAATCAAAACTTAAAATATAAATCAAAACAAAAAACAAATGTATAATTTCACAGTCACTTAAAGATAAAAATAAAGATTAAAATTTAAAATCCATTTAAAATACGTTCAACTTCACAACTTATAAAGCCTACATGACCGTAACCAATCCGGCATTCTGTACACGGGCTTGGCAATTGTCCATGCTACTAAATAGAAATAATAGAACATTCGTATAGGTGGTCGTTTATTTCATTGTTTCCAGTGGTATATTTTAAGTTAGCAAATAAGTGGAACATAATCATTTAAATATGAAAAGACCTATTAATATTTTCATCAAGTTATAGCCTACTCATACAATGATGACAATGAATGTCTGTTGATATATGTCTTGTTGATACTCATGGCATTTTACATCTTATGGGGAGATTATTACAACTATTTCTTTGAATATATATATTTCGAAAGAAATTATTATTTTAGAAAATTCGTAAACTTTAAAATAAAACTGTCTCTTAAACAAAAACCAGCGGATTATTTACAACGTGGGTTAAGGGATTTACCAAGTTTGTCCGAGTACTTTGTTAGGGTCGATAAAGAGGCCGTGCAAGTGCCTTTTAATTGTGGCTCTTTATCAAAGTCAAGAACGTGATCAACCTCTCTTTATAATGTTATTATATTTTAGGTTCGTATATATAAGTTTATTGTTTTAACAGTTTTTTATCGTTCACATTATAAATGTTTATTATACATACAAAAGACAGGCATTTCGATTATGTCATTAGTATTTTTTTTATTTTTAATTTAAGGTAAATATTTGGTTTATTATAACATTCTATTCATTGTTTGAATTAAAATTTAGCCATAAATGTATGATTACAACTCATATTGTTTATATTATTTAACTATTAACACAACAGTTAATGAAGAAAAAAATTAGCATCCTTGTTTATAGTTTATGGGCTTCAAAATGGAATATTATGCGATTTTCAAGCCTCATTTACCTAGCCTAAGTACAGTAAAATTACATTTGTATTGAATTTGTTTAAAATATGTTGATAACATAGTTTGTATCATCTGTTATTTCTGTACAGATTGGTAGGTTGTACTTATCGAATTATTGTAAGGTTATTTATAGAGTTCTTTTTTTACATGGAGTTTCATATGTCGTGTGGGTATTCTTAATACCCTTCTTGTAATTGAATTTAGTTTTTTTTCTGTAGAGTCAAGTATTGCATCTTTATTCATAAAATAATGTATAAACGAGAAGAAATTCTTTAATTTTTAATCTCAATTATGATAATACAATAAATATAAATGTGTTTTCCTACCATATAACTGAAGTTTAATATTTTATTTATAAGTAAAAAAATATTCTTCAAGTGGTAAAAGGATTGTTTTATAGTAACGGATCAAAAAGAGTAGGTTAATTGAAATGAACTCCTCAGAACGTTAATGAAGTTATATCTATTTATAAAAAAGTTTAGTTACGTCATGCACTTGTTCAGGAAATTAAAAAGTTTACTGTCCATAAAAGCGAGTTGGCCCAGTCCTGCGTTAACTTAGGGAATAACTTTGTTAAGTTTATGATCAAAGCCAAAAATTATAATCCTAAAAATATTTTAAATGAAATCAGGTTTAAAAGGTTTAGATATACTTATCGTAAGTATATAGATATACTTATAGAAACACTTGGATTTGTACGAAAGCCTTCAATATTTTAAATGTTACAATAAAGTATACTTAAATAATTTGGAAAGGTTTCATAGAAGTTCGATCCTTACTTTTAATCAGACCAAATTTTGAGTTTAACTTAAAAAGTATTAAAGATATATAGTTTCACAAAACAGTCTCTCAAACGTCATCTCAGGTGAATTAGGCACAAAAGATTATAGCCGAATATCCGTTGTATAAAATTTGACTGTTTTATGATGTTTGATTTTCCAAAATTAAAACTTTAGCACAGACGATAACAGACTTTAGCATACTATAACATTAGAAAATTATATTTAATATTTGTAGCTTTTTCTTGTGTACTTGAAGAAATTGAATTGGATATCAACCGAATGCTTTAAACTGGTATGTTTCTCAGCAAACTTTAACTAAGTGATGGATTGATTTCAGCAAATCCCTTAAACCTTACTGAAGATATTTCATAGTCGCTGTTAATCCATAAGCCACTTGTATAATGTACCTCCTTTAAATTTGAAATTCAATTTTTCTCCGAAAGTAATAATCTTGCTTTTTCCATTGAAATCTCTAATATATACGATCGCCTGTGTAACTGATTAACTCATTGGTACATTTTATTACATTCTTACACACAGATAGGCTTAGTTATGCTATTTTGTAGGGTTAAATATGATCGGAGAACGTTTAATATAATATTCATTACTGGAACAAGTTGATTTTCCGATTATATGTTTGATAAATTGTAATTTTCTTCTGTTACATCTACATACTAGTTACGGTCCGCGATAATCAAATGAACTTATAACAATGTCGAATATGAATATATTTTTATTCAAAGTATCTAAGAATTTTAAATTATTTTTATCACACTAATCACTGAGTTGTAGCTTTTCTTTGAAGAAGGCTAAAGAAAGACAAATTGAAGGTGGTCTAGTTGTTGGGCTTGATAAATACCATGTGTTTGATGTTAGAGGCCACTTTACAAGAAAAATACCAAAGAGCAGGAAACTTCTCATATGGAGCCCTTGGGAACTGTACTGGGATATGAAATGACACCTTGCATTAGTTACTTCCTCCAGGGCCGATATTTTTATTTGATTTTTTATATGTAAATAAATTTTAATAACATTAATTGCTTAACATAATTTTACCGTCTTATATAATGATGTATAGAACCTGTTAAGTTTGAAAATAAATATTATTATAACTTAGAATATTAACGCAAATCACACGTAATTTTTATTTCAATTAGGATTGCTAGAAACACTATTCAAATAATTTAAAGTTAATGTATGTACTCGTATTATAAACTCATAACGAAATTGTAAGCGTTATAGATATATGCTCCTCATTAAAATCAGGCTGATTTTAATAATTATTTAGTGTTAATTATTATGTATATATATTATGTATGTCCACGATTTAACATTTCAGTTTTTATGTACTACAATTACACCATTACTGTAAATTAGACCATTACCACAGAACCGTCTGGAACTAATTACGAGATAACCATCTTACCTGATGGTAATCGGTCAGTTCATGTAAATATTTTAGAATAAGAATAAGAACTTCATTCGTCGTTAAATATTACAAAATGCATTGGCATTGTCATTGGTAACAAATATAACAAACTAAGCTATTTTAAACTAAACTAACATTTATTGCATGCACCATTCAAAAATTGTATCATTATGGAAGTAACATTCAGTTTTTGAAAAAAATCTTCGAATCATTTTCTCTTTAGAGAAAATTATCTTACAAAAAGGTTTTTAATTTTTCCATGGGTAAGGTTTTTATTGGGGTTTTATGTAGTATTATGTATAAAGCACACATCACAATTATCTATTTCGAGGAAATTAAAAATTACTATTTTAAATACTGTAAATGAGCTGTAAGCGATCTCTCTAATCATCCAAATGAGTTTATTTTTCTAAATTATTGAAGCGTTCTGTTATGTTGTGTGAATATTGCATATAGATTACATAAGGTGTGGTTTGGAACTATTTAAAGAATGTTCAGGTGTTGCCCATGATGGCAGTAAAGTACAAGTACAAAGTACAAGTCAATTACATTACCACAGTCTGGCAGACTGTCAATACATATTAACATTTTAGATTTTAAAGAAGTTCTGCGTTAAAGATTACTATTCCATTACAATAAATTACTCGTTATATTAATTATTTATGTTTTAACTTCTAATATTTTATTGAAACTCAGTAGACGAAGGAACATTTCAAAATGACATAAAATGGCATAGCCTACCTAGTATACAATGAACTAGTGAAAGATTAATTTAATTAAACTGACAGAATACAATAAATCATACACTCAGTGCATGATACTCGTACAGCTGTCACACGCACCTCAGTCTGTCCGCCGCAGATACATTGCTGTTTAGAAGCTATTGTTCCAATAACTGTGGTGGACACCTATTCTTTGAACTGTCAATAATTTAAACATTACGTTGGACAAGCGTCAGGGCACTCTGCTGTCCCTGTGTCCCCTACTGTCCAGTGTCCACTACTGTCCCCTAATGTTACCTACATTCCCCTAGTGTCACCTCCTGTCCACCACCCACTGCCCAGTTCTGTTCTGTGTTAACAACGCTGGCACATTTACTGCCCCACCCACCTTATTTTTCACGAGAGAAAACACCCACGTGAGAAAATGGAAACCGTCAATTTAATATTTAATTTATTCCCCGATATACTATAACTATTTGTACTTCATGTTGGAATTTACAACGTCTTGATATGGAATCCCAACCCTAATTTTAAAAATTTCACATTCTTTGTTCTATTTTAAATCTAAAGAATTAAAGTATAAAGAAAACCATTAGTGAGCTTCATTTAAAAAGGCCTAAATAAATATGCTCCTCTACTCTATATCTTGTAGATGTAACCATTTCATTATTTATAATCAAGCTAGTATAAATAAATCATTTTGGAAATCAGGGAATGAAATAAAATAAAACTTATGGCCTGAATATTTTAATGGGATTTTTACAAATAACAAAATTTATCAATACTCTTGCTTTAGGTGCGTAATCTGATTCTGCTTGTATGTAGCGGTCTAGCAGTATACTGTTTGAAATTCTGGGCCCGGTAAGCCATATACTACTATAAATAACTGTCGTAATATTCATGTACAGTACATACTAACTGTAACAGCCGGAAATTACTAGTAATAACCGCGTTCTACTTGTAATTACCATGTCCTGATCATAACGTCCGCATACTACTAGTACCAACCACGTTCCATTCGTAACAGGTACGTATTACTCGGAACAATTGCATACTATTAGTACCAACCGCGTTCCACTCGTAACAGTCACGTATTACTCGGAACAATTGCATACTACTAGCAACAATCAGTTCCACTCGTAACAGGTACGCATTACTCGGAACAATTGCATACTATTAGTAAAAACCGCGTCCCACTCGTAACAGTCACGTACTACTCAGAACAACTGCATACTATTAGTAACAACCGCGTTATACTTGTAATTATCACGTGCTGCTCGTCACGTCCACATACTACTCGTAACAGCCACTACTATACGTAGCAACTGCATACTACTCATGATAACTGTGTTCTACTCATAATTGCCACGTACTGCTCGTATCGTCTACGTTCTGTTAGTATCAGCCACGTACTATTTGTAACAGCCGCGTACTACTAATAATAACTGAGTACTACTCGTAACAACCGCATACTACTCGTAACCGCTAAATATTACTCGAAACAGCGGAACTGTAGAAATGATATTCACTTCAACGCACGCTGTCTACAGGGACTGTTGGCTTGTCAATTAATTAAGTCACCGCCTAAACTAAAGCTTTGTTAGTTGTCAGAAATGTTATTATTCCGTTAACTAGACTGCTGCTTCATCACCGAGCCTCAGCGCGATGTACAGACAGGTCGGAATTGTAAGACTATTTAGGAAATGGTTGGTTATAGACAAGACAATGTTTCATACTACTACACAATGGGAATGAATCAATTGGTTCGTTGAGCGCATCGAAATATATGAAATCATATTATTCTAATTCTATCTATGTTTAGTTTTAGTTTTTCCAAGATATTCTTAAGATCAACTTGTAAGGTTGGTATAGTTTTAGAAACGCACTATGGCGTTTGTTAATACTAATTTTTGGATTAAATTATTGGCCTTTTATTGACCCGTACTCCGGACGGGGCCTCGTCCCCCTCGTCCCATTCACTGGCAACCACCTTCCGCCTCTTGGTGTTTCCGGGCGTTAGTTTTATTGGTGAATATTGTGCATCAAGGGTTACCTATTATCATATGGTGCGTACGAGCTGTCTTTAGAGGCAGTTGAAAATCAGGAAACCTGAATCAGGGTGGGGTGCCTTTGGTAGTCTTCGGCCCAAAACCACAGGTTAACCGAAAGGTACTAGGTCTTTGCATTTGATCACAGGAGGGGTACCTGGGATAGGTTCAGCTTCGGCTGGGCTGAAGGACCTCAGGACGGCCTCAAGGCCCGAAGACCTTGACTGTGTGTCAAGCCCTCTGTCTTCCGGATGGTGTAAGAGCTCAACTGGACATGCTTTTATGTTAAATTGTATCAGAGGTTCTCAAGCCTCTCTGGCCCTCCAACTGCATTTATTCGCGCGACCATGCGTTGGTGACCAGGTCTCTTCCAACGGCAAACGGATGTAGGGATCCATAGGAGTTGAATATCTCGAAGCCCTAGGGCCTCGACACGAATTCGAGGACCCAGAGATGGCGGTAGCTTTGGTCTCCGAATTGGGAAGAGATTTGTCTCGGCCTAACACCATTACGGCTTTAAAGGTTTATGGTACTGCGGGCGGGGGCTTCACTCCATCCTGGGTTTGGTTTCGTAGTGACAGTGGCTGGTGCTGAAATGCACAGGTCTAGCCCATGTTCCCTTTCAGAGTGAGGTTTGCCGATGGAAAGGTGTCGCTTGTCTCTGAGCTGCCCTCGGGAGGATAGCCGATTCTCATAACCGGTGAACTGGGGGGTGCAGGTGGTGAAAATGCTAGTCGGGGGTGTCCCCGATTGGGGTGGCATCGTAAGCCATCAGGGTCGGTTACTAATCAAATACATTTTCCAAAAAAATATAAACATACAATTTTTCAAATACAGAACAGGTAACGGAAAAAAAGTTCCCGCATTGGCCGATATTGGCCTGTGCGCGGGAACGAGTTCTTCAATAAATTCAAAGTGTACCTTTAAAAAAAAAATTTAAAGAAAAAAAATTACACTTAACAGTAGTAATAAAAAGTACATACATTTTTTTATTTGGGATCTACAAACAAACGTAACATTTTTGCTGTTTAAATGAAAAAATATAAGAATTGAGTGAACTGATTTAATCTATTGTGGCCTGCATCAGGCAGAATGTTCGGCGCGACGGCATATGTTGTTAGTGAATGAAGTGGGAACAGTGAGAACAGTTTGAGTGGGTTAGTTGCTGTACTCAGAGCGGATGAGTGTCTCAGCCTGTTCGAGACCGATCTCCAACAACCAGTCAGAGATAGACAATTTAAACAATTTTGTAGAAACTTGAAGGTTTCTAATCTCCAAAGGAATGTTTCTATAAATGAAATTCGCTACTAGATACCGATCCGACGGGTGTAGTCGCTCGTGGCCATCCGTGGCGGGTGTTAGTAAACGCTAGTCCCCGCCAACGTGGTGCCTTGTTCTAGGGCGTAGCAGAATAGGCCAACCTGGCCTCTTGCGAAAACCACGGTACAATGCATGCATTGTTACAATGCTCGGTTGTTCATGAAGATTATAGAAGACACTGAACGTATAAAGTATAAAAACCCGACGCTCTCTGTTAAGTGACAGATCATCAGTGACAGCAAGATATTTAAAAAGTGACAGTGTCAATGATTTGTGAGCTGTGTCATTGACTGGTTGAAGTGTGTTTTTATAGCGAATACTGGACATATGAAACTAATTAACTGTAAGTATTAGACATCGTAAATCAGGTTAGTTTAAACATTATATCTGTTTAGGTATTTAGTTAAATATTTTTTTTATTTCAGTTATTGTGAAATCGACATTGTTTTAATTATATAGCATGAAGGCCCGTAACTATATACACACAACACAGAAATATACAAAATAAACAAAACTAAATCTATTAAAACACTAACCCAACCTAATACATATACGAAATCTAAGAACAATACACCGTGGAAAATACACCCTGCGTCCAGCCTAGAGGTTTTATAACTGTGCGAAGGTCAGGCCACTTCACCCCCCACCTCTGCCATAGAGTAACACAGGGAATCAATAGCAATTTTTAACATTGAATTATATTGAATTGTTAGGACACAAACTCAAGGACAGTGGAGCGACTGATATTCATTATTGGTATGGTTTAGCTGACATTGTGCCTGGATAAAGAAATTATGAAGCACCATAGAATGTTTTTTTTACACTTCAAATGATATTACGAATAACTTCCGCTAAGTTTGATAAATGGTTATTATGATAAATTGTTTCCCATCCAACTCTTTATGTATATGGTGGGTCGTAACCCTTACACATCGAAAACTAGTATGACAGGCTCTATCGTGTCCTAGGGCAATTACGTCACGTTTGTTTGGCTAATCTTTCGGCATTTGTACCCTGACCGCATCGGGAAATGTCAACATGGCTAAAATAAAACTGGTCTTGTCTCGTTGAATTACTTGGTATTGGGTATTTCCTCTATGTTAATGCCAAGATAATATTTCTAACGAAGCGGAGAATTCCTGCAATCCTTCCTTTTCCGGCGCATAACGTCAGAGACCGTCTAATGTCGAACACCTGGGGACTCACGATTGGTTAAAAACTGTCATTTGGCGAGCGGATTCAGGGTGCCGCAGGCAAAACTGGTCTGGGTAAGCTTGTGCTAAACGTACCTTGCCAATGTATCCTGTCCATTCCGTTTCTCCCACGGAGCTGAGATCTGACCGAGTGTCAAAGTCACGTTTCTGCTGGAATCTGCACTCCCTTCCTCAATAAAGTATGTCTTGTGGATGTGTTCTTTTAACCACATGGTCCATTCATTGCTGATTTGGTTTGTGGCTTGTGACAACGCGAACCAGTGTGTATTGGGCCACGAGAACCTACGAGCCCATATTTTAAAAGATGGGAAAACCCACTAGCCTTGATTGCCTGTACAATACAGACATTTCGGTGCCAGCCAAGAATATCGTTTTTGAGTGGGAAAGGTAGTATGCCATTCGGGTTCCAATTTGTCCAAGATCGGTGTCGTACCTACCACAGATGATAACTATACTATTGACACCATATTTCAGGAGGACCATACTACATCGAGTGAAACGAGTTGATGAATTAATTATAAGAAGGTAAGATCTAACATGTACATAGAAGCTATAGTAAATACAAATGAGAGCTCGGATACTATGTATATATATGTAGATATGTAGATATGGGGAGCGTAACTCATTTTAATTTCTCCCCCCCCACAAAAAAAACTATGGCAACTATTTTGTTCTCTCAGTAGATTTTGGTTGGTTACATTTATATTTATATATATTTTTATATATTTCATAATTTAATACTAAATGGTGCTTGGATTTTTCAATATAAGACTATTAGACATTTTCAATATTAGACCATACAAGAGCTAACATACTTCAAAACACTCAGTATCTAGCAGTTTGAGACAGAAACAAATTTTATTCAATAATATTTTATGTACTCATTATGGATATATAAATGTCCATTATCGCAAATTGAATTTATGTTTTCCCTGCTACTTTTGCTTCTAATTCATCATCCATGTATAAATTATTCATAATGACCTTTTACTCACGCACGCCTGACTGCCAGCATATGGAGATTAGTTTTGAGTTAGATAAACTTTAAAAACATTTTACGAATTCAACCCAAAACAACCTGTCGTATTTTTACAAAAAAAATAAAAAATGCATGTTTAATTACAGTTGTAACGAAAGTAAAATCTTATATGAAACACGGCACAAGCTTATATAATTACTGAATAACCTAAAATATTTTTACTGAAACCAATAGTTTCCACATTTTTTTTAAATTTTATAAATTTGAAAGTTTTTTAGTCGAACTAGCTTATTATTAAAAGACCTCTGTATATGAATAACAAAAAATGGATTAATCATGTTCATTTACGTTTGTTGTTACGCCAAAAATCTTATACGAAACACAGTCCAAGCGTATATTGAGCTATTGAATGAACTTAAAACTTTTCACTAAAACCGGAAGTTTCAAATAAAGATATATATATATATATAAAACCAAAATTAGCCAATCAGCCAAGATATATATATATATATATATATATATATATATATATATTTCACTATTTAGTTCATCAAGTAGGGCTACTAATATAATTATCTTTAAATAAGTCAACCGAGTACCCTTAGTAAATATTTTAATTATTTCTTCGACATGTTTCGGGAATCATCCCATCTTCAAGAAGTACAAAAATGTATATATATATATATATATATATATATATATATTTATTTATTTATCAATTCCCAATACACCATATAATGTGTTTTGTGGACTATTCCATTACAATTTGGTTATTACATCTGTATAAGGTTGTATAAGTGAGTGTTTTATTTAGTATAAGTATTGAGTAAGCACAATTTTGACATGAAAAGTATTTGAAGAACTGTCAATTAATGTAGTACTAAAATGAACGCCTCGTCAACTGGTGGGAATTGGGCTAATCAGCAAGGCAGGCCAATGTTTCAACACTAAACTTCTCAACGCTATCTGAAGAGGTTTCCAAACATATCCACAAATAACCCAAGAATATAATTGAGTTAAAAACGTATACTAAAAATAAAGGTTCAAATGCATGTAATACTGTCGGTGATCTTAGGTGGTCCGACAGTGATACAGGTATTTAAACCTTTATTTAAAACTAGCTGACCCGGCGAACTTCGTAACGCCTCACAGTAAATACATGTTAACTTTAAGATTGGCCATGTTCTGAAGTCGAATAGCAATACGGCTTCATTGTGAAAGGTTATATATTCTGGGTCGCTGCATAGTAAATAACAATACTGAAACGATAAAACATATTAATAACATTCCCATAAAAAAATAAATCTGAGTGGATTAATTCACAATTTTCAAATCCAATCCAAACCCAAACGAAACCTAACTGTAATACGGCTTTTATAGGAAAGATATACAACAGCTGATTATTATAATAAACGTAATAATATAAACATTGTAATTATCATATAAACACGTGACTTTAATCAGACAGAAAATAAAAATATAAATATATAATCCCCCAAAACCGTAAACTATTAACGTGGTGAATAAAGCTGTTCATTTTTTACAGTGCACATTTACTTCATAGTTTAACATTAATGAATGATTCAGATGGCATTGGATGGTAAAGCATATTGCTAATGGAAAGTAAACCAATCAGCTGTAGCTAAGAAATCAAATGTTTTCATTGTAGGCATTTTGTAAACAAACTTACTCTCCATAAGGTTAACATTAGAAATTTAAAACGCCATAAAATGGAAACTTATGGGGTTATCGAAAATATTTTTTCACGAAAACCTTCCCAGACACATACAGAGCAGCTTCCTAAAATTTCATGGCGATCAGATGAGTAGTTTGGCAACGCATAAAGGACATACAGACACATAGATACATTCAATTTTATATATAGAGATATACCTGTATCACTGTTGGATCACCGACAATATTACAGGCATTTTAAACCTTTATTTTTAGTAAATTCAGTGATCCGGAGGCTACAATAGTAAAACACTGACACATTTTTGATACGTTCCATACTTTTACCGTATGGAACATTTTACGTTTACTTTGAAGTTCACAATTAATTAATGGTTAAAATTCACTAAGAATATCTTCTTATTGTTTATTTTTCCCTTCTTATTTAGTGAGTAAATTTATAAAAATATTAACTGAAGAATGATTTTATAGGCTAGATACTGGGCCCCCTTCTTCGGTTAATGAACCAGTTATTATATAAGATTCAGCTAACAACTGATAGTAAATACAATTCGGTCAAGAATAATTTTTTATGAGATTAAATTAACATTTTTGGCAACAGTTAACAGTTATGAAAACAAACCTGCAAATCTATACAAAACTACAGAATTTTTAAATATAAATTCAACAATTCTGTTATAAAACCACAGAGTTAGTTAGTTCGGGTAAGTTGTACAACCACCCGAACCCTAAAAAAGTTATATAGCCTAGGTTAATTACACTTACAATATTACGAAAAGTGTACTTTCTGAATACATTTACATACTTACTGAATATTTTTTTATAATTGAGAAATAAAAATAACATAGCTAAAAACTAATCCTGTCACAATAACAAACAACAACAAAGAAAGATAATCATTTACAATAATTAGAAAGCAGAACTGGATTAAATGTGGTCGGCTACTGAAGAAATCATTCGTGTATATAACCAACATTCAAAAGTATTTTATGGTGCAATACTCTTATAGAGAAACAAAAGAAAACTCTATATACTACTTCTAAAGATAACTATAGATACCTTAGATACTAGACACTTTTAGATAACTCTAGTTCGTATACACGACACACTACACTCGACATTTCAGGCAAGGCCAGGGCGTTCTGTGCTAGGCGACGTGACGAGCTGTTTTAATAAAATAAATAGATTTAACAAATATATTATATTCGAGACGTGACATGGTTCAAGACTTAATAAGACCTTCCCATTAACAAACATACATAGAATGTTGGGAAAGAGGTTTAAAAAGTTGAAACAGCACGATTTTATGGCGTAATTTGTTATGTACTTTTTAAAAGAGGGTGTACAGTCCTTCTTAAAAAATATTTTTAAAACAATAAATAATTTGACCAGAAATGTCGATAAATAATAAAATAATAATCTAAGTTAATCTGAGTAATAGGCTCAAAATATTAGCTAGTTATGTGTGATTTTAAAGAATTACAGCTGCTTACAGAAAGTTAGCACGACTACAAAAGAGATAGCACACATAATATTAAGGAATTTCCAAATCCCCGTGAAACCAAGTGGCCGTGAACTTATCATGTAACACTCTAGAGGAGGACATGTTATTGTGCAACGTACCGTGTCAGAGGGTTTGCTTCATGACTTGTTTTATATTTTTAGAAGGATTAACTGTGATAATTTGTATTATGGGCTGTTAGATGTGTGCGTGAGGCACGGAGAGGGGAAGGTATGAAAAGGCCAAAATTAGCCTAACGGAATAGTTGAACGACACCTACAATCAAGGTATAGTGTAATACTTTATTACATTATAATAGAAAACGTAGTATGGTATGGTATGGTAGTATGATATGGATCGTTATCAGATCTAATACAGATAAAGCCATGAGAATTTAGAATTCAAATACAGTGAAAAATAATGGTTCTGATCATTCCGTTTTGTGAGAGCTCACAAATATTTTTTTAATAAACTAAAGTGGAGAAAGAAACAATTTTGAAATTAGAGGTACAAAAGGAGCTAGTAAAACATAATTAATAGGTATTTCTAATAACTTACTTGAGAGTTAAGGATTGAAGGAAAGTTCATTATCAGTTATTAACTTTAAATACACTTATAGGTCAAAGCTCTTAGTCCCTCACTTTCTAATTCATCACTAATTTAGCAAATCTCTGGCATTGATTGAAAGCTTGATATTTCTATTTTTTCCTTTTAATACAGCACAGTCACACCATTGTTATGATGAGTTATCCAAAATATCCAAGAAGCAACAAGAGATTCAATGTTACCCCTTTGAGATTTATTTACCTTTGATACATGATTACTAAAGCTAAGTTTTAACTGTAATGGAAGGAAACGTCCTTTGATCAATAATTTTAAACACAAATCATCAGTAAACCATAAAAAAAATATCTGTTATTACTGTTTTAAAATAAGTTTTGTACTAAAATACTTTGTATTTTAGTTAACACGTGACGTAAACATAACTTGTAGGGATTAAAAACATTGTTTAAATTCAATTAAAATAAAATGATTTTCGGCCGGTACAAGATATCTGTAATTGAAATACCAATGCACATAAAAAGCGCATTAGTGTACTAGAAAAAACACGTCCTTTTTCTCCTTGTAAACAAATAAAACAATAAAACATTAATTTATATTAAGTTTCTTGCAAAAAAATATATTGATTTTAAAATATTTGCCAATTATTTCACGCAAATACTTCATAAAACGTACAGGACTTATAAAAGAAAGAACGATTTCTCCAAATCGAAAGTTGTTGGACTTTTGAAATAAGGTAGAGCTTTATTAGTTCTCTTTACAGCATTGGGATCCCTTGTAAAACGTACGCTGTTTACCAGAGCTGTGCTATTAACTCCTTCCCATAAGCGTTTGTTGCAAATTTCATATATGTAAACATTGTAAACTTTTAGGTATATAAACAACGTTTGGACAGGAAGAGACGTTAGATGCCACGTTTCCAGAGGAGAATGTATCCTCCTGCTAATAGCTCTCTCTCTTCTTTATATAAGCTTGTTTAGATGCACCTCTCATCTGCCGAGCTTCACAAATATTACGCAGGTCATTCCGATGACCATCTTTTGCCTGTCGTTCTGACCATCATCTTATTGCCTAGGTAATGACATATTGCCATCATATTCCTAGGTCTCAACATATTCCAATCCTAGGAACAGTTATACAAAGATGTTTAAGGGTTTCAACAGGTTTTTATAAGAAATTTCTATACTGATTTTGACCTTTAAGGGTACCATATACTTAAACAGTATATTCTCTGCTTGCAGAGCTTACACAAAAGAGTAAAGTGAATAGCTTTATTCGTTTTAGCGAATTTCCCATAGGGAAGAAGCTATTACCGTAGGTCTCATGGCGAGACTTAAGCCTGGGACCATGTTATTTTTTCTTCTTTAGGTGCCCAGAGACCAAAAACAATATATATATATATATATATATATATATATATATATATATATATATATATATATATATATATATATGTGTGTGTGTGTGTGTGTGTGTGTGTGTGTGTGTGTGTGTGTGTGTGTGTCTGTGAACACGATAACTCTCGTAAAAATGGTCCGATCGAGGCCAAATTTGGTAGTAACATGTATTTCTACAATTGCTCGGACGAGTTCGTAATCCAGACATATCAGTTAATTGGAAGGGGTAGTTTGGGGGGGTTTTGTACACCAAAAATGGTTTTTTTTGCATTTTTCCCATGTAATTTTTAAAAAGTTCAAATTTTATCTTTTACCATTAGAATCACCTTAACAAACTACACAATTTAGTTCCTTAAAGTTTTTCTCTATCTCCAACGGTTACCGAGATATAAGAAAATCTAAACACAGTACGTTGTATTTTGGAGCTCCAATGTTAATCTTATGGAGGATACAGAAAAATTAATTTTTCACTTATTAACCAATATCTTTGGAAAACGCTTTATATTTAGCTTTATGTGGTTGGGACCCATACGTTTATGCAAAAAAATCACAGTTTATGTGTTTATCATGGCAGCAAACCTGCATACTCTTTTCCCATGTCAATCATATGGAGAATAGGCAAACTCCTTTATGGACAGATGTTGATGAAAGTTGGTATAAATGTTAAAAATAAAATTTTTTTATGGTATAAATGCCTACTCTCAGTGTTCCTCATAGCAGCAAACCTGCTCACTCTTTCCCATGTTAATCTTATAGAGAATTTGCAAACGATTCTCATGTTTTTCGACAGATTTTGACCAAACTTGTCATATATTATTATTATATTATTGATTTGGAAATTCGCTAAGTACGCAGGTCTGCTGCGACGGGGGTATTTTTATTATTTAGTTATCGCTGATCATTTACCCCACAAGTGTCTGGAAAATATCCCTAGACCAAACAACAATGCAATCACATGTTGTATAGATGTCATACATTTTAAGGCAGTAATAATAATAATTACTCGCTCGAGCCTCGAGAATACTCCTAGGACAAACAAAACCTCACTCTTGAAGGGAATATTAATAACTTTAATTTATACTACCATATCTGTTAAACACCTGTGTCCCCAAAAAGTTTCAGAAAAATGTCTGCATTTCTTAGTTTAGTTGTTTGTTATAATAAACGACTCAGATATTTTCATTTTCAAATAATAAAAAAATACCCCCATCGCAGCAGGCCTGCGTACTCAGCGAATTTCTAAATCAATAATATAATAATAATATATGACAAGTTTTATAAAAATCTGTCCATAAACAAGAGAATTATTTGCATATTCTCCATAAGATTAACAAGGGAAAGAGTGTGCAGGTTAGCTGCTGTGAGGAACACTGAAAGTAGCCATTCTACCATAAATAATTTTTATCTTAACATTTATACCAACTTTCATCAACATCTGTCCATAAATTAAGGAGTTTGCCTATTCCCTATATGATTATTATGGGAAAAGAGTATGCAGTTTTGCTGCCATCATAAACACATAAACTATGATTTTTAAGCATAAATGGATAGATCTCAACCACATGAAGCTAAATATCAAGTTTTATCCAAAAATATTCATTTATATGGGAAATATTAATTTTTCCCTATCCGCCATAAGATTAACATTGGAGCCCCACAATACAACATACTGTGTTTAGATTTTTTAATATCTCGGTAACCGTTAGAGATAGAGAAAAACTTGAAGGAACTTAATTGTGTAGTTTTTTAAGCTGATTCCAATGGTGAAATATAAAATTAAAAATTTTTTAAAACTACATGTGAAAAACGCAAAAAACCCCATTTTGGGGTACAAAACCCCCCCAAACTACTTGTTCATTTTGACCGATATGTCTGGTTTACGAACTCGTCCGAGCATTTGTAGGAATACACGTTTCTACCAAATTTGGTCTCGATCGGACCATTTTTACGAGAGTTATCGTGCTAACAGACACATATATATATATGTATATATATACACTATATATATATATATATATATATATATATATATATATATATATATATATATATATATTAACGACTATTGTTTTTGGACTCTGGGCACCTAAAGAAGAGAAAAAATAACATGGTCCCGGGCTTAAGTCTCACCATGAGACCTACGGTAATAGCTTCTTCCCTATGGGAAATTCGCTAAAAGATTTTAGAGAAACATTTTAAATAATTATTTAAAATGTTTCTAGTGACTGGCATAAAATATAGGCTAACATCAAATTGTTCTTGTCCGTTTTCGTTAGTTTTTTATTTTCCATAGCCTGTTGTTAGCAGACGACATGCCACTCTGCCGAGACAAGGCTGGTGATGTCACACTTGGTGCTCAGGTGTGATTCATCATCTACTTTGTTCACATTTACACAGGAATCATGGCAAACTGAACAACTGGCAACTGAACAATAATATTCAGCAGAATAGCAATATTACTATCGAAGCACTGACTCGACGTTTGTGGGTATTGAATGTGTGTGGGTATTGTAATGAAATATTCACTCTAGACGAACACTTGATGGAATCTTTAATATGTTAACAATAACATGAATGTTTTTATAACTGTTTATCATTTTTTAATTTTACCCGTAGTTTTATTTTGGTTTAGGTCTATTTATTTTTTCATTTAAAAATTAGAAGTATTCATAATATACAAGTGCTCTTATACCTGGAGACAGAGTTTCAGACTTTAAAAGTTTTGTGGCCGGCCATATTTGACAAGCAATAAATGTAATCATGGAAAAAACTATGAAATTCCTAAAGTTCAGAAATACTCAGAAGGAGAAGAAGAAAGAAGTAGTCAGAAAGTAGTATAAGAAGAAGTAGACAGAAAAAGAAGGAGATGTATGAGATGGAGATGCAGATGATGAAGTGGATGTAGTAGAAGTAGAAGTATAGATTAATTAAATATTAAATTATATTGTTTGATGAATTATGAAAGCACACAAATGCAATATATATATATATATAGAGAGAGAGAGAGAGAGAGAGAGAGAGAGAGAGAGAGAGAGAGAGAGAGAGAGAGAGAGAGAGAGAGAGAGAGAGAGAGAGAGAGAGAGAGAGAGAGAGAGAGAGAGAGAGAGAGGGACCTAATCTAAAATGAAGGAGTTTATTTATATCAGCTGGATGTAAGTTTACATTCTGAAGATATAAGGTTAATAGCCTCCTTACTGTACAATATTACAATTATTATTATAATATTACCATTATTAATTTTTTTACCATCCTATCCTATAAGATACTTCGCTTAATTTTAATATTCGTTTAATTATTCTGGAATTGTTTGTTCATTCGTCAAGCAAACCACGTTATATTCTGTAATAAGCAATTATACAATATACTACATTATATACTAATTTATACTAAATTTTTACCAAATTATATACAATATAATAATTTTATAACAAGCTAGAATTTAAAAAATACAATTGTTATGTTACTGTTCTACAGTATATTAAAAATATTTGGATAAGACTTCATGTCATAATTTTAGATTCCTCAAGGAGAAGAACAATTTTTTTCTCAGGTGAATTCATCGTGATTTATCTTTTCAAAACAAATAATCCGCTTAAGTCAAGCCGTCAAAGTTATCCAAAGTCAAATCGGGATCTGGGGCCTCTCATTTTTTAAATTATACTCTAACGGAAGGCCTTTACATATACCTTGGGTGATCATTAAACCCTGCTTTTAAAACTGAATCTCTACGGATCTCCAGAAATGGGTAAAATATTAAAAGCCATTCGATTTAATTTTTTGTAAAATATTTCAAACCCACCCTTTATCCTATTTGGTATTTTAACGCAAACATGTTTTAAGGGTGAGTATAGCGAGTGAATTGAGTTCGGACATTATGAATAATGTTTGGATGCCACGTAAGTTTTGTGCCACTAATTGTTAGTCAAAATATTTTAAATGAATATCAATTTTTGGTTTGAGATTTCTTTTTACGAGGAATATTGCGTAACATTATTCTTTGCAAGCTACATTTTTGTCAATATCCACCTTCAACCGATGAAAACACAATTCCAGCCCCCGGTCGCCATTTTAATTAGGGGTTTTACGAATATATCAAACGATTAGTTAAACCTCGTGGATATTAGACCAGTTTATAGATAGTTCTCTTTTAAAACATTAATAAACCCCTCTGGCGTTTAAATTGACAAAAAATCACTAATAAACCAATTTGGTACAGTTATATAAAAACCTAATGGATTCCCGTATAAGTAAAATATAGGTAGATCTAAATGTTGTTTGATATTTTTTTATTCTAATATATGTCACATCTGACATATATTTAGACAGTATTAAACAAATCATACGAATAGCTTTGAAAGCATACCCCACAAATCCACACACAATCTATGTATCAATTATTGACGATAATTTTATTTGATTATATTCTATACAAGAAATAAATCTCTAATAAATTTTTAACAAATTAAAGTAAATTTTCTGATGAAGAAATCGGTGAACAAATAAATGCTACACTCTGCAAACCATTACTTTGAAAAATGGATCGTTTAATTATTTGCTAAGGTTATAAGATTCTTCTGGTACATTTTGAGTTTTAAGACACTCAGATTAATGGAGGCATATAGTAATAAAACTATCCAAGATAACATTAATACCAGTTTTTGTTATGTTATTACTTAAACTTGGATTAAATCTTTATGATTAAGGGTATCCGCCACTTTCTATAGGATAAAACAATTGACGTAAAAAAATATTTTTTGTACTATATTACTTTACTACTATGTACTATATTACAATCACTATGTTGTACATGAGAATATCTAATTTTGTGGAAATCTGAATATATTTTTATACTAACATAAATTTAAAAGTAAAATTATGCAATTCACGAATTTAGCATTTTCCAACGATTTTTTACCAGGGGTACAGAAAACCTGTAAAACGTGCAAATCTGAGGTAGAAGAAGTAGAAAATGAACTAGTAGGGAAAAAATATTTTCCTGTTTCAGGTTTTCACAACTTTTAAATGTGAAAAAAGACTTTTAAAACTTTGCAAGTCGTTTTATCCAATTTGTGATTTACCATATTTGAAATGCTCAATTTTGAATAAATCTGTAAGTACTGCACCTAATGTAATAAAATTGTTTCTAGTTTTTTTATTATATTGAGAAGATTTCAGTTCACAGATATGCAAACATTTTTGACAGTAAATTTCAATGTTTTAAATTTAAAAAAATATATTTTTCTCGTTAGCGCAAGCATTGGTGAAAATATTCTCTCCAATATCTTTACTTATTTGGTGAGCATGGTTTACATGCACCAAAATCATCCTTGTAATCTAATCTTTAACAATATAACTTTGCTTTTGCAATTGGTGGATTAATTTAACAGTTATTCAACAAAATATAATTTTTTAAATGCCATAAATTTGAAAAACGCCCTAGTTGTCGTTTTTAAAACATATCATTTTCTTATATTAAATCTCGAAGATAGTGGCGGATCCCCAAAATGTAAGTTGTATATTTACAGGTATTTTAAGAACTTTAACTGCCCGACACAATGGACCTAGGTTCTGTACCGTAGTGGCGTGAGTTTGATGGGAAACAGTAGCCAGAAGTGACCGTTCATGACCTGACATGAGTCACTGTTTCGACCCAGCTACCTTTGACTTGCCGCACCTAATATAATAGCTATAATCGTATAATTTTATTGTAATTTATACATCGATATAATCTATATACACAGTATTTGTAAATATATTTTTAGCTAAATTTACTGCATTTCAATCCAGCTAATAGTTTTATCAATAATATTATTAGTCTTTAACAGATTTAATTTATAAATATGTTGCTTCCCTGTTACTTGTTGTCGTACGACTAAATGAGTTAACTTTTTATGAGTAACAAGACAAATTCCAAAATAATTAGTAATGTAGGTCACTTGTAGCAATGAAAAAATAAAATTATAGTATATTATAGTAAAAATAGTAGTAGTCCGTATATTGTAAATTTTATTTGCCTTTTGTCTGTGCTATATTATAATAAATGTTGGATTTTATCCGGTGACTTATTTATGATCCTGTGAAAAATACAAAACGTACTAAACTATGTCAGTTATTGAAAGGTTACTAGCCAAAGTACCCGTTCTTCGCACGGGTTAAAAAGGCTGATGAAAGGTGTAGGCTCTACTGATACATTAAAGTTCTTGTTAATTAATTCTTCATTGTTTAGAAAATGACAAAAATCACGAGTGTCTGCAAAATTTCAAAGTAACATCTGTCAAATATTGGGAGAGGATAAGGATTAATGTAATAGAGACAGTCGTCGGAAAAAAAACTTAAAATCTACCATTCCGCTATTTCAAATAATTCACTAATTTCGATCCAGCAGTTTATCTGAAAAATCAACTTTATTTCTTCTTCTTCCTGAACTGTCAAAATATAGTGCAAACGGATGTTGTCATTAGAAAATGTAAACATTGAAACCTAGGACGGTCACGGCAGCTCTTTCTTCTTCTTCTCCTTCTTCTCGAACTGTCAAATTTTAGTATTCACAGCTGTTGACATTCAAATAATTTTATGTTTTCATTCTCTAAAAATGTAAACATTGAAACTTAGGACGTTCACAGGGCGTAGCCCGAGAGGATTTTAAGGAAATGAGTATGCCTATGTGTTGCATGAGTTTACGATCTACCTTTGCCTAAAATTTCAAACCGGTCGGTTCAGTATTTTTCGCATTCACTTGCCACAACAAACCCACAAACACACAAACACACAAACCCACAAACAAACATACAGACACCACCTCTTCTTTATAATATTATAGATAGAAGATTATTATTGATATTTTTATAAATACTTAAAATATGACTAGACGTTAATATATAGAGTAAAATTATTATGATAATGTCCACACACACCAAGGCATTGTAAGATCAAACAGAATAAAATATGTTTTTAAGGTATTTATAATAGTAAACAAGGTGTGAAAACCTTAGTTTGTGACGTAGTAAATCAAATAAATGCACCACAATGAAAATGATTGATATGGATGTTTATAACTAATAGAATATTTTCATTGTATTATATAATATAATATTAAAAACTATTAAGAAACCGTAAAAATTAAAATACTTATAACACAAGGGATTCAAGGATACCATACCGAATACTATTAAACCAATATAACACAAAATCATTTCAGACTAGTTAAGTGCAACAGTATTAATTCATTAAGTGAAAAAATTCTATTGTGTCTTACAATTTTCGAAATAAAGTTATTTAACTAAAGATTATTGCGTTAGCTTTAGCAAAAGTGTTTTCATAAAGATTGGGAATGTAAATAACATTTTTATTGTTACCTCCTTTAAGCTATTGTTTTTGCGTATTAGATGTTAATTGAAACTGAATAATCCATATTCATGTGTGGCTTATTCTACTTAATTTTAAACAATATATAAGAAAGAGTAAAAGCACAAAAAACATGCAGGCAACCACACCTGCAATACGTTGTAGCAATAGCACCCTTGATAACGCACCAGCCTGCGAGCTGATACAGCCGATAACGATCCCCATTAGATTCGACTTCAGAGTTTCTGTTTTCACTACGTCATCAGACAACGATAGCGTCCACCACTGACATCAACCTCCAAGCTGCTACGATTGTTTTTACTACGTCATCAGACAACAATAGCATCCACCTCTGGCATCAACCTCCAAGCTACTGCGATTGTTTTTACTACGTCATCAGACAACGATAGCATCCACCACTGACATCAACCTCCAAGCTGCTACGATTGTTTTTACTACGTCATCAGACAACGATAGCGTCCACCACTGACATCAACCTCCAAGCTGCTACGATTGTTTTTACTACGTCATCAGACAACGATAGCGTCCACCACTGACATCAACCTCCAAGCTGCTACGATTGTTTTTACTACGTCATCAGACAACGATAGCGTCCACCACTGACATCAACCTCCAAGCTTCTACGGTTGTTTTTACTACGTCATCAGACAACAATAGCATCCACCACTGGCATCAACCTCCAGGCTGCTACGATTGTTTTTACTACGTCATCAGACAACGATAGCGTCCACCACTGACATCAACCTCCAAGCTGCTGCGATTGTTTTTACTACGTCATCAGACAACGGTAGCGTCCACCACTGACATCAACCTCCAAGCTGCTGCGATTGTTTTACTGCGTCATCAGACAACGATAGTGTCCACCACTGACATCAACCTCCAAGCTGCTACGATTGTTTTTACTACGTCATCAGACAACGGTAGCGTCCACCACTGACATCAACCTCCAAGCTGCTAGGATTGTTTTACTACGTCATCAGACAACGATAGCGTCCACCACTGACATCAACCTCCGAGCTGCTACGATTGTTTTCACTACGTCATCAGACAACGATAGCGTCCACCACTGACATCCTCCAAGCTGCTACGATTGTTTTTACTACGTCATCAGACAACGATATAGCGTCCACCACTGACATCAACCTCCGAGCTGCTACGATTGTTTTTACTACGTCATCAGACAACGATAGCGTCCACCACTGACATCAACCTCCAAGCTGCTACGATTGTTTTACTACGTCATTAGACAACGATAGCGTCCACCACTGACATCAACCTCCGAGCTGCTACGATTGTTTTCACTACGTCATCAGACAACGATAGCGTCCACCACTGACATCAACCTTCAAGCTGCTAAGATTTTTTTTACTACGTCATCAGACAACGATATAGCGTCCACCACCGACATCAACCTCCGAGCTGCTACGATTGTTTTTACTACGTCATCAGACAACGATAGCGTCCACCACTGGCATCAACCTCCAAGCTGCTACGATTGTTTCTACTGCGTCAACAACCACATATTTAACGATTCCATTGGCATAGACCCCCGAGCTGCAACAGTTGTCTCTAAAACGGGAACAGACAACTCCACGCGTTTACTATTGACATCAAACTCCGAGCTACTACGATGATATACTCTTTTACACTTTTATACTTTATTCGTTAACATTAGCATCAACTCCTGGGCTTTTAGCTTTGTTACACTCTAACATTGTCATCCGTAGCCTTAGCGACGTAGCTGTCATTCATTAACATCTGAACTGGTCCGATTTTTACTTTCTCCCCTTATACATACATTTATGGAGAAAGTATTGTTTTCGTCAAAATTTTCGAATTTGAGTTGAGGGTGGATATATCCGTTTTGGGGTCCCCTGAATCCAAAAAAGTGGGTTTTGGCGTGATGTCTGTCCATCCGTGTGTCTGTCTGTGTGTGTGTGTGTGTGTGCCTGGATGTGTACAGTGCCACAGCCTACCCTGTTTGTCCGATTTAGATGAAATTTGGCATGTATATATATAGTCACCGTATCTCCAGGCGTTTTTTTCATTTTTTTAAATTTTTTTTAAGGGTAGTTCACCCCTAAAAACCCTTAAAAACGTGAAAAATCCAATTATCTAAAAAACGGCTCTAACGATTTTGATTAAAATTATATAGTTTATAGTGCACAGAGCACTAAATAATTTGACACCACCCGCATGTCTGTAAAAATGACGGTTCAAAAGTTATGGGCTTTTAAATGTCAAAAAAATCTAATTTTTAAATTTTCAGCGAAAACAATAAAAGTAAAGTATAACTTGATTGGTACCATTAAAACCAGCTTAAAAAACTAAACAAATTAGTATTTTGAATTATTTGTGTACGACTAACGGTTCCAGAGAAAAGTTAAATTTACTATCCACGATAAACGCAGCACGTTGTCTGAAAGCGCCCAATGTTATTCTTATGGAAAATATAAAAAAATCAATTTCTTCCTTCCTTTCCACCCGTTTTCCATGAAACTTGGTATGAAGTGTAAGGTCAAATCACCGAACAAAACCAGCTCAAAAAGCTTGGTATTACCGGGGGGGGGGGGTTCCCCCATACAATTTGAACAATAAATTATTAAATGATATTTAGAATTACTTAGTTTTATTACAGATTGTCTTTTTTAAATTTACTTATGGGAGAAAGTATGTGTCAGTCCACTGGTACCGTTTATTTGATTGAAGTTTATTGTTGCTGATGATCGGTGTTATTTAGATTTTTGATGCGGAAATCTTCTAGCACGATTAGTAAAACAAGTTTTACAAAGTGGTATGATTCACTAAGCACTTTTTAAGGCCAGTTATGGGTTTTCATAATGGTACTCTCTACAAGAATTTACAATAGCGTGGCTTATTTTTCTTTTAACATATGGTTATATGGACAGCTGATAAAAGGACTGAAAGTATTCCCTTTAGACATATCCATGATCTAACCTATTTCTCACAGGGAAGTAAATACAGTCATTTTCTATTAAATTATACAAAAAAATGAAAAAATAAAATTGTAATAATAAATAAAATAAATATTTTGATAATTCTCTATTGAAGTGTTTTGTGTTTACAATAACGCATGAGGCTGGTCCCACTACAAGGCTACCTGATTAGATGCGGCCACGAACATCTGTTTTGTTTTGTAAAGCGTAACAAAACACCAGACTTATCTCACTTCAAGGTTGTGAAATATAATGTTAAATGTCAACTGTTTTATACATAGGTAAACATATAACTAGTAACGGAAGGGTTACTGCTTCATTTGCCCCGTTCTTAAGCTGGCTGGCTGTCAATTGGCTACGCTGCCGTTTTGAGGTTTTTGTTTTAATTTTTTTTAAGTATAGATAGCCAAATGTAACCACTATCCCATGATAAAATTTTAGACACATAGCTGTATGTTTTGAAATGTATGTTGCGGAATGGATGGACATAATATAAAACTTAATCAACCGTTCATTCTCAGTTTTATTAATAACGTTTTTTTCTAAGAAACAGTGATCAATTAGAATTGAGATAACGTACTGATATTCTGTTTAGAGTTAATTGTTGGTAGTGTTCCCAGATTCAGATTTTGAGCTTTATTTACCAGTACGACTCGTTTGTAAAACTATCGGTAATGCATTGTATTAGTAGACAGTACTAATACATTTACTTATGTCATCATGACCAAATGGCTCAGCATTGTTATCAGAATTCAGTAATCACCTTATCCGTTATCTAGAGATAGCTTAACTAAACATATGACGCTGGTTCTATATCCGTTTGGTTCCGGAAATACTCAAAAACTAGTCAAAATGTTTGCCTTCAAACAACCATTGATTTAATGAACCGCAAAATTAAGTAACGTAATGTAACCCAGCCCTCATAACATCAAAAGAATAAATGATACTTCCCTCATTTAGTTCGTAAATTTTTAAAATATTTAAACAAAATTAAACTATTTTACCTAAATTAAAGGATAACCAAGTAAGTCTTTTGTTAAGTTAAGTTTGGTTACATGTCTTAAATTCTTAACGGCAAAAAATCTTGTTTTTTAATTTGATGAATACTAAGATATACCACACTAAAAGACACCTGATAATCGGTTCAGGACGTATTATGACTGTGATATTACCACTTTAGTGATTGTGATATGTGAGACGACTTCACTGCAATAGTTAGGCAGAGTCGTCCACCAAGGGGCTGGACTTTTACGAACCACTACGATAATTGTAAAGTCTAGCTGACTAGATTCCTTTCATTTAAATAATTCACCAGCCTCTTCCCTGATTGTATGACTTTATTAGCATGCTTTAAAGAGGAATACACTGGACTCGTTTTCAGACGAACTATTTTTAATTTTATCAATAAATATTCACACATACCTCATTTAAAATTTATGAATAGAATAAAAGGAAATTAGTATACACTTAACAGTGATTCATGTAAACATAACCAAGATGATAAGGAAGGATACTAATGTTTGTGTCACCGAGACTCCTAAGAAGTAAAACTTCGTCTCTTTGAGTCTCAGCAGACAAATCACACTTCGGAGGTTGACAAAAACACAACACTGTACTCTCGTCTCATCTGTCTTTGTTTTATAGAATTGCTCGTCTTAATTGTACTCTTAGAACAACCCAAACATATGATTACGTAATCAATGAATTTCAAAACTACTCTATGGGTTCTAAATGGTGATACGTTAGGTATTTTACTTGATTCAAAGTACTATAAATTAGGCATTAGATTTTACTTAATTTAAAATAACCTCATAGAAAAAGTTAGACGATTTCACTAAATTACTGATTATCCATCATAAACTAGTTAAGTATCTCCCAGTTCACCTTAACTCTAACTTCATCTTAGCCTTAGTAAATTATAAAAACTGTAGTTGTAGATATTTATAATTGCCTTTTGGTTTGTATTTTGGTTTTGTAGCCTGGTATTGTTTTGAGATGGGTTAAAATCTGAAACATTTTAAAACTAAGCTCGTAAAAAACTGTTATTGTAAAGAAATACAATTGTCATCATGTTGTTTGGATAACAATAGTTTTATTCTATATAAATCCTGTTGTTTTTAAAAGACGTAGGAGAAATAAGCTGATTTTTGATGTTAAAATAAACGTATTTTCCGTCCGATTATAAAAAGATATCAGGTGATATCTACAGTTGAATAAAACAAGAAAATAATGAATAAAACTGAATCAGCTATTAGTTTTTAAAATCAAGAATATGATTGAGGCGCAATAATATGAGCAAATTCTAGTAACATTTTAGTTTTTGTAGCATTGAGTTTAATACAATGCGCAAGAAAACGAAAAATATAGTTCCTCACTCGGACCAAAACAGTCTTCCAAATCATACTCACTCATTTTCCGACTTCTTCTATGCTTTGGTCGTTTATAACTTGTACTTTGATGAAACTTTAAGTCCTACCGCCTGTTTGGTATACCTACCAAGTTTATTGAAGTTGTAATTAATTTAAAACATGTATCATTATTATCAGTAAGTTAAAGTGTATTAAGGATGAACTAGATCTATAGAATTTTACATTGTTATGTCTATTAGGTTTAATAATGGTATTATTATGGAATACGTTAAAATAAAATTATATCACTTATTTCCAAAATTTGCACCTATATCAATAGATCATACGCAAAAAACATTGCTTTAATAATTAATTTAAAACGTTTTAGCTTGAAAGTTTTTATCGGTGTTGCAAAACGAGGTCATGTGAACTTCTGGGGAACAATTTTAGTTCATTGAATTCCCGTCTTTAAAATCTGGAGTATTTTACGAAAACACTTGAGTTATTAGACCTATACATAGTAAGAGACATTGAAATGATTTTATAAAAGTAAGCTCATATCAATCTTTATATGGCTGATATTGTAATTAACACCAAAATTGTATATATTAGTGTTAATCTTGCAATTTTTCAGACTCAATCAAACAGTTGTGAATAAAAATAAACAGAGGACGTTATGACATAATTAAAATGCTGTATCAGCTGTATGTTTGAAATATCACGAAAAGGTAGATGCCACTTTATGGGCAAAATGTAAAGTAAATAAATTTATAAGTTAATTTTTTCCAGTATTGCACTTAATATAGCTCTGCTAATTTCCCGAAACTCGTCTTCCAAATATGTTACACATTAGGTCCTACTGACAGAATATACTATTTTATATACCAGATTTATAGAAATTCTAATTATGTGTTTTTTCCTAGTTCAACATATTGATGGAGTCTTTAGCTGTTACCTTCCCGAGAAAGACAGATTAAGAGTTATTATTCAGTCTCAGCTGCTGAGAGTAGGATACGTGTTTTGGGTGACTAATAGCCTGTAGCATATTAATCTTTGGTTAATTTAAATAAAGTAAAAAGAGTAAATGATTATAAAGAACCAATATACTAAGCAAAGAGGATCAAAACGCATGTATTTTAGTACAACCACACCTTCACCAAGCAACACTCAGTCCCCCGTTTTAAATGAGAAATTATATGTAGAGTATTTGACTACTATGTAAAAAATAAAGTTTTTAAAAGGTGTGATGGAAATGTTTTAATTTAACAATTCAGATGCATGAAAATTACAGATTCTCTACTGAAATTGTTTAATTCGTTGTTATAAAATGAAAGCCCAGGGATGACGAAAGCATCACTACAAAAAGTTAAGGAAGCATTCATCTGTGAAATTTATAATCGTATCCTAAACATTAATTTTATGTAATGTTATACCACAGTTTATTTGACAAAAAATTAGGAAAAATATGGAAATGAATAAATTTAATATATAAATTATAAATATATTAACGGATAAATAGCTATAAATATGTTTTATAAATCTATACTATTAACAAAATAATAAACCCTTTTCTATAATGGTAAACTATACTCAGTGTAGAAACGTTTATAAGAGTTAAACTCTACAAATTTCTAAAACGTGAATTGCCAAACTGTCAAAATGTATGTCTATAAAGGTATATTTATTTAAAACTTGATTTATTATGTTTTATGTCCTTTAATATGAATTTTTTATTTTGTATTACGGAGTTCAACATTTTACTCTTTTCACTGTTAAACTTATCCTTTTTAAAAATGTTTTGGCAGATTCATTTAACATTTAGCTATTTTAATGTAATGTTATTATTTTACCATTCAAATTAAATAAGGTAGATAAAATCATATTATTTTCGTTCAAAAATACTTGTATGATGTCAAAGTAATGTATTTCAATTGTTAACTATAAAAAATGGTTTAAAAACGATTTAATTACAGTCTTATATTTTCAAGTAAATAATTTTAATTATTATTTTATATCTTACATGATAATTAGATGTGAAAATAAACTATGGAAAACATATTTCACAGGTTTTAAATAATATTAATTACTATTTTGTTGTTTTACTATTATTACATAGTTTCCAATTAAGTAATTTTATCTTTCAGTCGTTTGGTTCCGTCATACGAGAAAAAAACAAGTAGTGGAAGCGATAGACACCGTTTGACGGTCGAGTTAAATACTGTATAACGAACTTTTCAGTTTTACTCATAGTTTGAATGCTCATATTTCGTACCGTAGTTTCTAAAATTATTGCTTATGTGTAAACTCTTACCCACTCCTAAAATTCTGTAAATCGTTTGGCGACATTTTCTTAGAATATTCGCATACCATAAATTTCTCGTATATATCTGTTTTTTTTAAATTATGAAATGTTGTTAGTAGGCTACTGTCCGAGTTCTACCTGGTAAACCTCTTGGGTGTGGTGCAGTGAGTCATAAGTCTCTACAGTGGAGCATACGTTCCTCAGCCGTAAAGGTTTCTTGGGATGGTTAACTTCAGTGACTACGTCAGTGACGGAGGGCTTAGCCATAGCCGCGCACGCTGCCGGAGCGGAGAACACTGAACGCGGCAGCGACAGTAGACTGTAGACTGTAGAGTGTAGAGTGCGCCCCCTCCTCCTCCCCCACCCCACCCATGAATGAGGGGGAGGGGCCATTCACGGATTTGAGCCCGCTCTGCTGACGTGGATGTTCCAAAGTCTTTTCCCAATCGATGTCTTCAAATCAATGTGTTGTGTTCCGTGCTTGAAAAATAGTTTTCTTTAGTATTTCATAAACCATGTACTACTCAACCAAAATGATTGTGGGTATCACCTGATTTATGTTCGTAACATTATTTGAAAACTGCAAAAATAAAAAATTAATAAGGTAGGAGCGTCCAGTATATGACAATACATAGATATAATAAAGCGTATTTGAATAGGTCCTGAATGTCTAAATTCATGGTGCTGAACACTTAACTAGTTTTTATACAATAGTATTATACCTTTTACTTTATATTTATATTCATCTTTCTTACCGCCACATAATACAAACATCTCACTAAATGTAATAGAATACAAGACTGTTAATCTGTTTTAAACAGGTTTACCTGTTTAAACACATACAATAAATAGCCCACACTTAATTGCAATATCAATAACTATGTAATTTTCATAAGGCGGCTAGTTGATTGTATAATTAATTGTCCATAAAAGCTGATCCACCATAAATGTTGTTGTTTGATATCAAATGACTTCTTTATGTACAGAATCTTGTACTTATAATGTTGTTTATTTTTGATAGTTTTTATTATTGTTTACTATTTATTCAATTTAATTTTAACGAACTACTTATACTATTCCGCTTATAAAGGTATTATTCCTAACGTAGGCTATATTGTTTGTAATTGGTCCTTAGGGCCGGAATTTAAGTTATAGATTATATAAGGTATAAGGTGATTGGACGCTATACAATTGGTTTAGTTACAGAAGTAAATAAAATATTAATAAATAAATAAAACAACGGATTTCAAACAGGAATTACTTAATTACAGGTTTTAACTAATTGTAAAAAAAAGGGTCACTGGTTTAGAAACATAACAATTACACAGTGCAGTCACACTGGTCAAGAAGGTTACCGGTACATCGTATTTAAAATATGTAAACCTTTTAGTTTAATAAAATGATATCGTACATTATTATAACCACATATACAAGACGACGAACTTTCATCCAATTTATTCTTTGTAAGTCATGATTAAAATTAAAACAGGTACGGTAACAAGAATTATTTTTACGATTGGAATTAAATGCAATTCTCTAAGTATATTTACAATTAATTTACTTTAATTCTAAATGTTGAGGTAGACAAAGTACTTTTTATAAAAAAGTCACTCAAGTAAACAATTTTTAATTTTTCGCTAAACGAAATGAAATGAAAACCCCTTAATCAATGCAACCCACCAAAATTTGAGCCACATGAATCTTTTGTTACACTAGAACTGATGAACCTCTTTTAGATAGTATTGAAATATTTTAAAAATTAAAAAAGGTTAACTATCTATTTGTAAGATTTAATTAAATAAACTGGAATATCCAATACTATAATACGACCAAGGTTTGTATATATAGCCTATATATTTGCACACGGATCTCGAAAACGGCACTAAGGATTTTCTTTAAATTTTGGAAATAACTAATTTCCGAGTAGAAAGTAGCTTCTAGATAGGTGTAATGTCCATGAAAATACTGGTTTTCTTGTAATATTCAGTTTAAAATCTAAAAATTTAACATTGCGCTTATGGAGAATCAAATGTAAACAATACAAATCAAACATCGGTTTAAAACCGTTTGACAGTTGTTGATTGAAGATGGTGGTAAACAATATGTGAATAGAGGTTTTGCATTGATATTTATTTTATTTATGTAATAAATGAAAAACATCGAATTACTAAACAATTTGTAAAAACTAAAGGGTGAAATAACTTTGCGAAATAAAAGCCGAGAAAAGTTTTTTAAAAATCTTTCGAGTTTTGAAAGAAAACGTATTCACTGTATTGCTTGAACACAATCAAACAACAACAAACTGTAACACTGTAACAAAACTATTAATTGGTGTAAATTAAATTTTTCTTTTGCTTTTCAATCCTTATTCCGTTTCTAACAAAATAAATTGATCTCAAGCTAATAATAACTTTGTTAATGATCGGCTAAAACAATTGAGGCTACAAGACCTTAAACGGCATCGAACGTTTGGAAGACGCCACAGCCCAGTGGTAGCGTGTTGGCTTCATGAACCGAAGTGAGCGAGTTCCATCCCCGTCATGGGTAATACTTTTTGTTCAGTGCTATATTAATTATGGTGTATTAAATGGGTTTCATTTAAACCACATAAATGTTTTCATTGAGTAATAAATGTGTTTTAATTTTTCTAATTAACTTGTATAATACATGTCTTATTCTATACGAGCAAAGCTCGGTCAACAGGTACTAAATAAATAATCAGTCAACAATTCGAAAATAATTATTCCAAATATTTAAATTTCAACTCATATTAAACAAACCACTATTTGTGGTTGAATTAATATAAAATCTTACACAGCATGTTTTTAAGTGTTGGAAGTTATAGTTTTAATGTGAACCGGGTTTTCAACGGGCACCCTTTGCAGCGAAATTAGGCTACCTCATCTAGTGAAGAGCGTGCAATTGACTGCCATTGTCCTGACTGAATCAAAGCCTAAAGTTATCTCATCTTACCGAAGTTTCATAATTGTTAAACTATCACTAACCTGACCTGTTTACCCATGACTTATATCTTTGTATTAATTAATCATTTAGATTAATAAATACTGAGGATAAATAAAAGGTGCTAGTAACCCTAATTAAATCCCTTGGTTATTTCTGTATTCTCTAATAGATCGCTCAATGAATAAGTTCCTTATTTAGCAATGATCCAACAATCCTTGTTCTATGTACATAAACTTTAAAGTGGCGTACAGGCTTTTAGAGTATATTGATTCCTAGTGTGCTAAAACTTTCTCAGAATTGTTTTTTGCGTAGAATTTTGAAAACAACATCAACAACGTATTATAAATTACGAACCATTTAGTGTCTTTTCATTAATAGCCTATAAATTCGTGAAATAAAAGAGATTCAGTTTAAAAGTATGATGATTCTAAAATTATAGATGTTTACTTAGAAAACGACCATTCTTAATGAATTACCTTATCACCTATATTATTTTTTTAAATACTGCATCAAGCTGAAGATTCGGATGATATTGAATAATTAAATAAAACTTACCTCTCAAATCAAGGTTCAATAATTAGAATTGAAGATCTATTTGATTTATGTGATCTAATAACTTCACAAAATAATACAAAAAGTAAATATTTATAAATTTAATTCTTAGTCATCTACATTGTTTCATTACATAACTTGTCTATCTCAAGCGATATATAATATTGTCTCATTTGTGAATCAGTTAATCTTAATATTGGGATACATAGATTTCCTTATCCAATACTATAATACGAGCAAGGTTTGTATATATATATATATATATATATATATATATATATATATATATATATATATATTTGCACACGGATCTCGAAAACGGCCCCGAGGAATTTCTTTAAATTTTGGAAATAACTAATTTCCGAGTAGAAAATAAGTTCTAGATAGGTCTAATGTCCAGGAAAATTCGTGTTTTACTGTAATATTAAGTTTAAAATCTAAAAATTTAACATTACGCTTATGGAGAATAAAATGTAAACAATACAAACCAAAACAGCTGTTTATAACCGTTTGACATTTCCTGATTGAAGACTGTGTTGAAAAATATAGAGGCTATGCATTAATATTTATTTTATGAATTAAAAAAATGCAAAATTATCAGGTTACTAAACAATTTGTAAAAACTTAAGGGTTTAAGAAACTTAAGGATAGCTGTGCAAAATAAAAGCAGAAAAAAGTATTTCCAAAATCTTCCGTGTTTTGATAGAAAACGTATTCGTTGTATTGCTTGAAGCCACTGTAACAAACCAATTAATTTATGTAAATTAAATTTCTCTTTTGCTTTTCAATCCTCATTCCGTTTATAACAAAATCAGTTGATCACAGGCTAATAATAACGGTATGGATAATTAGACAGTAAATGATCGGCTTTGGCTAAAAGACGTTAAACGGCATTGCTCAATTGACTAACGTCGTAGCCGAGTTGTAGCGTGTCGGCCTCAACAACTATAGGCCGCGAGTTCCATTCCCACCAGGGGCGATACTTTTTCTTCAGTGCTATAATAATTATGGTGTATTAAATCGGTTTTATTTCAACCACATAAATGTTTTCATTGGGCAGTAATTTTTTTAATTTCGCTAATTAACTTGTAAAAACATGTCTTATTCTATCCGAGCAAAGCTCGGTCACCAGGTACTTACAGCTCTATGCACGTTCAAAATGTCTGAAATTTATATAAAAAAACTATAAATAGTTAAGATGCTATATCAAAATTACTCTGGGACATACATTGTATGTACAAAATGCGACCGAATATTGTCTTATATTGGTAATACTTAACTAAATACTTGTTTCATGAAACTAAAATTGGTCGCCCCAACGTGTTCGATTATTCCTGTTCGTATTATTTCAGTCTGTTCTGTTCAAACTTCTAGTTACTTTCAAATTGTCAAGACACGATAGTCGGGCTTTGTATCACCGGATGTCCAAATATCTTCGATTATTTCTATTCGTATAATTTCAGTCTGTTCTGCTCAAAATTTCAACGACTACCCATGATTGTCAGGCATGGTATCACCGGATGTCCAAACATCTTCGATTATTCCTTAGAAAAATATTCGGGTATTAATACCAGAACCAAGAAGTTCATTTCAAGTGGGGGAGAGGACCCAAGTGAGGACATTTTTGAATAACCAGCCTACATGGCAGTTTGGAATGATAAAAAAGAAATTTGGCTCTCATCATAATCAGGTTCAATTGGACTCTGTGGGAAATCAATTAAAAGGCATATAAATCAACTTCGTCCAACACTTGTTAAAAAACCTGAAAGTGAAAGGGGTGTTCCTGAATTGTTCGATGTTCCAAGGATTCCACAGAGAGTTAACGGAGAGCCAGAAAAACAAACGAAGAAGGAATAAATGAAGATAGACTTCAAGAACTAAGGAGATCAATAAGAAATAGAAGACAGTAAGTAATTAAGACTTAATGATTACGTAAGATTCTAAATTAATTTTGAAATCTTCTTAGTGGGGAAGAACTGTTGTATCTTACCAACATATCCCCTAGTGTCAAAGACTAAAACAAATCCAAATATCTTCGATTATTTCTATTCGTATAGTTAATTTCAGTCTGTTCCGTTCAATATATCAACGTCTACCCACGCTTGTCAGGCTTTGTATCACCGGACGTCAAAATAGCTACGACTTTTTCCCATTCGTATATTTTTAGTCCGTTCTGATCGAAATTTCAACGTCTAGCCTGGATTGGTCTAGATTGGATTAGATTATTGAAATGGCGACCATATAACAAGGTAGGTATTTTAAGAGATTTAAGTATGAATGGTAATTGAGTGTAAGATGATTGTGGCACGATCTTTTAGTCTTGTTACTGACTAAGGCTGACATGTTCCTTAGACAGGACTGTTAATTAAAAACCCAACAGCCGATGGAAACTAAGGGACTTACAGTTTAACGTGGAATCTGAACCATGGCTTCTGAATTACGAATTGGTCTAATTATGTGGATGGCCCTTGCGCATTAACGCAGTATTCAATAGTGCGGACGATAATCCACACAAGAGAACACTACACCCACCGACCATCGCTCACAACTATCCCCAATTCGTGTACTCCAAGTAGCTGGATTACAGGATGTCACCACAATCCCAGTCATTGTCGGGCTCTGTATCACCAGTCGTCCTTACGACTTTGATTATTTTATTCGTATTCCTTTAGTCTATTTAGTTCGAAATACGAACGTCCACCCCGATTGTCGGGCTTTGTATCACGTCACTTTGTGGACGTCACAATGTCCTAGATTATTCCTATTCGTATTATTTCAGTCTGTTCTGTTCACAGTTTCAACTTCATACATTGGTGATTTATATCATTAGACATCCTATCGTCTTTGACGATTCCCATTCGGATGACGTAAGTTCTTCCTGTCCAGAGGTTGCACGTTTAACTACGACTGTCGGTAGCTTATCTAATTTCAACCAGACCTTTATTACCAATTAATTAGCTACGATGCTGTTATTTTTTGGACATGCAAGTACCTATATTTTTCACAAAGAATTTAGAGGCTAAATTAATAGACGGTATTAATAATATGTAGCGTATAGCTTCGAGCCAAGGCATGGTTCTGCCGATGGTTTCATGGAGTTTCGTGATCTGCATTTGTTAACCTACCATCGTCGGTCGTAGCTCAAAGGAATAATTTAAATTACATCGGAAAAGTTCATGAAAAGGTCTCTAACATAATTATTATTATTAAAAATATCATATAAGCTTAAAACCAACCGCCAAACCGGCCGCCACCGCACCTCAACACGTTCATTTGCAGCACTGTCAAACACATAGTAATCAACAAAACGGAACCATAGTAAAATATTCAAACAACATGATTCTTGTATCACAAGCAGTTTTAAGGGAAAGTGGTCAAAACCTATGCAATAAATATAAAAACATCAGTTTAGATGAACTTAAAACATTCCCTTTAGACATATCCATGATCTAAACTATTACTAAACTAACTTACTTTTTATTAAATGTGCAGGAAACCAATAATCCAGTAACATTAAAAATACAAGAAAATTTTATAATTTATCACTGTTAATAAGTACCAAAAGTTTCATCTACCTAACTTCAACGGTTCTCTCGGAATATTAATTTAAACTTTGAAAACATAGAAAAAATCTAATTTCTGATAACAACACTTCACACCGTGACATTCATTTCATTTTTATTTATATCCAACATTTCAATCACTGTCTCAAAAGTGCTGTTAAAATTATACGTATTATTAGACTCGATATAACTCCATTATCGTTGTATTTTAATTAGTAAATGTTGTGAGGGGAATCCAAATTTATGGAAGACTCCCTTGGTAGAATTTTACTAGAAACCAAGTAGCGTGCTCTTAACATGTATGCTTCACACAGCCAACTTGTCCCACAATGAGGGCTTAGTGATGACCAACAGTTGACGTTATACGGGCCTAAACTGGGCTGTTAGTAAAACAATGGTCCCTCACATGTTTCATTTGAGCATATTAAATGTAATGTATGATGTGTTAAATATTCATTCAAAACTCAATTTTAGTATTTACTCGTTCATTCTATTTCAGTAATTAACTTTAATACCATATCTGTTATACAGTTGAAAATAAACAGTTTTTTAATTGGACTTAATCAGAATTTTTCCATCTTATCAAATTTTTCGGACATGACCAAATATTTTGGTTTTAAAAGCTAATATGCAATCAATGGGATCTTGTTATACTTTTATTCACTTTTTTGGAGTGCTATTCAATGTAAACAGGAACGAGATTTTGAAATATAACAAAATGTCCACTTACCCTAAGGTTAGTAACTACGTTTAGAGAATGTTATTGCACAAACTCGTACATGAATCACCCCCTGTAGGGATCGATCACACGCACTATAACCTTCACTACCGACAAGAACCCAGGCCGAATCCTCATCGGATGACTTCGTTCCAGGCCCGCGTGTCTTGCATTCTTACGGAACAAGATGTCACCCAGGCATACTTCTTTTCTTTTCGTGTGGAGAACCAGGCGAACGTAGGAGACAACTGTCCTTCATCTACCCTCTTATTGAAACATAACCTATACAATAATTTCTCCAGTTTCGTGTTCCGCTGCCGAGACCGTCTGTCACGCTTCTCCTATGAAGTACTCGCTCTCGAATATGAAGTGAATAGCATCATCATCGCTCTACAGGTAGGACAAACATTCAGGTGACTCCAACTTCCCCATCCGATGGAGCTGACACAGGTAGAAGTAAACCTTCCGTGGACGCAAACCAACCATAAGAAGTCATCTTTAGCTAAATATCGGACCTCTGCCATTTCCCTTTAAGCTGCTAAGCATTCCAACAACGCTCGCTGCCTTACATGGATGCTCCCAACATGTCAGTTGAAAGCCTAGCATAATTATTCTCCAATACTTTGCCACAGCCTTTATCCGCACCTTTACATTGCCTACAGTCAGTGAAGTAGCGATCGCCAGTCCTGTCCGTGACTTCCATATATCTGTTGACATGAATCATCCATCACATGAGTAGAGTATTATAATTTTATAATTTTTTATATTAATTATATTAAATTAAAGTTTGGAGAATACAGTTTTAAATAGAAGAAATGTTAATAGATTTATTTAGTTTATTTTAATATTTTATTTGCAGTAGGTATCTAAAATGTATTAATGAGATTTATACTGTAGTGTACTATTACTGTAGGGCAATTCTTTTGTTTAATTTGTCATACAGTAGTAGGATTCAGTTAACCAAGATTGAGGAAAGCATGAGGATGGGACTGTTGCTTCCTGTAGTTTTTAGATGACCAAACTAGCTCCTTGTTCTTGTCTCTTTTCAAGACCCAGCATTCTCATTTTCAGTGGAAGTTGTAAAGGTGAACGGAAATCAGTAAAAATTATATAAACTGTTACCACACGTTTTTAGGGGCTCATGATATTATTTTGATAAAAGAAGATAGTAAAAAAGGATTCACTATTTATAAAAAAAAACTGAAACACCTCCTTGGGTATTTACAAGTGTAGTTATTAGGAACGCTGCACCTGGATAAATCGTATCTGAGCCAACTCTGAGTTTCTAGTCGAGACTGATGCTGCTACATCTGTGTAATGTACCTGGAACACAGCTTGTGGCTGTCAAGGTAGAGCAAGCCGTCGTAAGAGACATTTCATCTGGGGATATAAAAACTGTCATAAAACCACCATAACAAACTTTAATAGTGATTATTAACGATTGCTATTGCCAAAACCAAAATATATATTTTGAGCTAATTTCCAAAACAGTTTTATTCGAGTAAAATAAAAAAATGCCAAAACAGCCCTCATGAATCATTTGATTCAACCTTGGTAAATTGGGGAGAATAACAATCATTGTAGGCCTACCTCGAAGAAATTTATTTTTGACATTTATACACATTTGTATTATTAAACTTTTAGATACTTTTAGACATGGATAGGTCATAGGTTTTGTAGGGGGGGTTAACGATTTTGCGTGGCACAAATTATTTATTTATACATTTTCATTCCGATGGCATCACCCAATATAACCAACCAGTAGAACCGGTACAAAATAATATACATTAATTAATTCTAAAATGCATGGATTATAACAACAAGATGGTAACATTAAATAATCAATATTTTGTGCACAATAAATTAGAGTACACGAAGGAAGAGGAATAAGCCGAATAATAAATACTAATTTAACAATTTAAGAGAACAAATGAGATAAGTAATCAAGACAATAAATAAGAATAACTACAACTATAGGAATAATAATAAAAGTAAATACCCCCGTCGCAGCAGACATGCGTACTCAGTGAATTTCCAAATCAATAATAAAATAATAATAATATATGACAAGTTTTATAGAAATCTGTCAATAAACATGAGAATTATTTGCATATTCTCCATAAAATTAACATGGGAAAGAGTAAGCATGTTTGCTGCTGTGAGGAAACTGAAAGGGAGGACTAAAAGTAAGCATTTCTATCATAAACAATTTTTATTTTTAACATTTATACCAACTTTCATCAACATCTGGCCATAAATAAAGGAGTTTGCCTATTCTCCATATGATTAACATGCGAAAAGGGTATGAAGGTTTGCTGACATGATAAACACATAAACTATGATTTTTAAGCATAAAAGGGTGGAAATCAACAATATGAAGGTAAATACCAAGGTTAATCAAACAATATTGAGGGATATGGGAAATATTAATTTTTCCTTATCCTCCATAAGATTAACATTAGAGCCCCAAAATACAACGTACTGTGTTTAGATTTTTTAATATCTCGGTAACCGTTGGAGATTGAGAAAAACTTTAAGAAACTTAACTGTGTAGCTTTTTAATATAATTATAATGGTGAAAAATAAAATTTGAAATTTTTTTAATTATATATGAAAAACACAAAAAACACAATTTTTAAGTACAAAACCCCCAAACTACCCGTTCCCATTGACCGATATGTCTGGTTACAAGTCTCTACCAAATTTGGTCTCGATTGGACCATTTTTACGGGAGATATCGTGTTCACAGGCATATATATATAAATTTTAACGACTATTGTTTTTGGTCTCTGGGCACCTAAAGAAGAAAAAATAAAATGGTCCCGGGCTTAAGTCTCGCCATGAGACCTACGGTAATAGCTCCTTCCCTATGGGAAATTCACTAAAAGTAAGATAAACAATAAATGAATCTCAATAGGCATTAAATATAGGTTAAAGCTAGCAAACTAATAATAATAGTAATATTACAGAAAAAAATTAAGAATTTACAACCATGATACAATGTGCAATAACATTTTAATTAGGATTAGGTATGAAAATATATTATAATGATTAATAGCAACAAAAACAAATACAAGTTGGTATCAGGAAAGTATGAATGAGGTATGTGACAATACATCCCTAATGATCACGAGATATGATGTGACCCACTCCAAACACCTTGACACAACAAATAACCCTTGAATGGTTATGGAGCTCTACAGGTACCACCAACACTGCCACACGCATGACCACATTAGCCAAAGCGCTGTCTTGAGAGGGGTCAGCGATGTCAAGAAAAAATCAATGGAAGTGACGTCTGATGGTTATTAGAACAGCTGTTTAGAGGAACATCTATTTGAACAGTATTGTGAACACTCTTGAACATTATTTAAACTAGTTAAACAACTATTCAACTATTTTTCACAGAGATGTATTAACAATATATTTTGAGATCACATTTTCAACTAAGTCACTGTTTATACTTTCAAATAAATTAATTTCAATTCTCGTATGTATGGATTTATTCCTCCAGAATTTTAGTCAAGGTGCTTATTACTAAGCCCACGTGAAATAAAAAAAAATACTGACTTCACCTTTATAAATCAGGACTTAGCTGACAGTCCATTAGATTAAAAACAGAACAGAACAGTTCCATATTTAGTATTGTAAATAATCAAGATTATGCGTACAATTATTCATGGTTAAATTTGAATTTAAACGAGATAAGGAAGGGTGATAAAGTAACTAAACATATGCTAATAAGAAGTTGTTTCACTCAAGTGTTTGAGTCATGAAAGTTCCAACAAACATTTTTATTGCTGTTGAACGATAATGTTACTGAACACATAACTTTCGGTCATATTCCTAATACTCTTCTCTTGCTTTCATATAATGCCGAATAAGTTATTTCTATTAGTTTACTTATCATCATCAATTTATAAATCGATTGTAACTATTGGGCTATAAAACACATGCACAAACACTTCATGAAAGTACGCCCATTAATCTGAACCGGATGAATTTAACAATAATTAGAATCCAACTTGTGAATTCATATTGTGGAAAACGTTATTATATAGGTGTGTGTCCAAAGCCATTGGACATAAGAGAAAATTTATTTCTTTATTATTTTGGTATAGAGATAAATAGGTAGGAAATATATTTTAAAATTTGGTCAATTATTAGCCTAAACATTGTTAAGGTCGAGCTTGCTGAACTGGTTTTAGTTAGAAAAAGAGAAAGTTACAAAAAAGTATAAATGTGCAAAGTACTAAATTAATATTATAAATTCATTCTTTAAAAACTGATCAGGTATTAATATTATATAGCCCTATCACTAAAAATTTATTTATGTTGATATATTTATGTTATGTTGATTGTAGTTGACACTAACAATTTAACTATGGTAATTGCATTATTAATTATTAAATCTGATAAAATTAAATTAAAGGGACTTAGATGAAATTCATATAATTAAACTAAAGTGTGACCACCAGTAAACTTTAACTGTAAAACTATGACTAACTTTCACATTTATTTGTTACAGATCATTGAACAACGTCGCTCAAAACTTGAAAATGAGATGCAATATTGAAGTAGCTTCTCAACACTAATCCAAAAATAAACTGGCCTGCTTTATTGAAGTTTAGGTTTTTAACGTTAATTTATTGTGCTTGCCTAGAAAGGGAATCCATAACATTCAAGTAATGAGTTTTCCTTCCAGAAGAATTACTTCTTCCTGGTAGGTATTATCATTCCCCTACATCGACGTGTCCTATGTCGCTGTATTTTTACAACCTCCTTATTCTTCTTTGAAATGTTAAGATCTCAACAAGGTTAAAGTGTATTATGATGTTATTTAAAATAAAATTACAAACCTTTCCTTTATATTTTTAATAAAAATCAACCGAATATTTTATATGGGGTCGATTCAAATCTCCTTATCATGTTAGAAATGCTAAAACTCTAGGAATCCTGCATATGAATGAATGAAATGCATTAAAGAAGTGCTTTATTTTTTAACAGTTACAATATACATTTTACAATACTTATGAACACTGCTTACATAAGGACCGTCAGTTTTGGTAGCACAACAACAATAATAATCTTATTTATTATGAATGTTGCCTGAAACCGAAAAAGAATAAACGGTATCAGTGGACTGAAACACACTTTTTCCCTTAAGTAAATTTAAAAAAGACAATCTGTAATAAAACTATCATGTTCTTCAAAGATAATCTAAATAGCAGTAAACAATTAATTGTTTCAAAAATAATGATTCCATTTTCGAAAATAAAAACAAGAAAGGCAAAGTTAAATTAATTGTTCGAACCGTATGAGGGACCCCCCCCCCCAGGTAATACCAACCTTTTTTGAGTTGGTTTTGTTTAGTAATTTGACCTTACGCTTTATACCGAGTTTCATGGAAAACGGTTGTAAAATAATGAAGAATTTTTTTTTAATATTCTCCATAAGAATAAATTTGGGCGCTTTCACACAACGTACTACGTTTATCATGAATTTAACTTTAAGCTAACTTTTCTCTGGAACCGTAATTCGTAGACAAATCATTCAAAATACTAATTTGTTAATTTTAAAGATGTTTTCAATGGTACCAGTTAAGTTATACTTTACTTTTATTGTTTTCGCTGAAAATTTAAAATTTTAATTTTTTTTACATTTAAAAGCCCATAACTTTTGAACCATCGTTTTAACAGACATGCGGGTGGTGTCAAATTGTTTAGTGCTGGGTACAATATAAACTATAAATTTTTATTAAAAATTGTTTGAGCCGTTTTTGAAAAATTTTGATTTTTCACGTTTTTTAAGGGTTTTTAGGGGTGAACTACCCTTAAAAATTAAAAATTCAAAAAACACCTGGAGATACGTTGAATATATGCATACATGCCAAATTTCCTATAAATCGGACAACGGGGCAGGCTGTGGCTCTGTACACATCCAGACAAACACGTGTGTGTGTGTGTGTCTGTCTGTCTATCTGTCTGTGTGTGTACACGGACGGACAGACATCACGTCGAAACCCACTTTTTTGGATTCAGGGGACCCCAAAACGGGTGTATCCACTCTCAACTCAAATTTGAACATTTTGACGAAAAGAATACTTTCTCCATATACTATGTATAAGGGGAGAAAGTAAAAATATAAATGCAAATAAAATACCTAATCCATAACTAACTTAAATCTTCTGATCCAAGGAGACCAAAACAAAAACAAAATAAACATAAAAATTTCTTTAAATTGTATACATTAGTGCATATATTTATATTTTATGTAATTCCCAACAACGTATTGTTTTAAAGTTAAAACAAATATATTTATATTTTACATTTACCTTTACTCGTATATTTATATATAACAATTATAATTACAATTTATTTTCGAATTAATATCGTAGATTCTTTGAAGGAATTATTTTAAGGTACACAAAAAGTCTCCCAGTATTTAAGAGCAAACACAACTTTGTAGCAAGTATTGTACCATCCAACAACGGGAAGTTCATTATTTGTAGACATCTTTGACAGCTGTTTTTCCTTTTTGTTTTATTTTTTTCATTAAAGTACGCCTGTCGACTTGATAAACAAAAACTAAAATACTTGTAGTAATATGTATCGTATACTCTAGTCAATTAGAATAATACAACTTACATTGTCATCATAATGCTTCTAAAAACAAAAGGAGACATCAAAAATAATATTTATGTAAACCTACGATTACCTACGAACCTACGACATAACCTACGATATGGTATTTGAAAACGTATTGTAAAAAATATAATACTTTTATAGGAAATAACTTATTTGATAACCACAATTTTTTATTCAACCTTTTGGCCGCTGTAGCCAACTAAACCTGAGCTCGAACCAAAAACCTTCGACATTTTGATTGAATATACTTGTTTGATAGCAACCAGTACACGATTAGAACATTATTATTCGCGTTAGAGAGCTATTGACTAATATTTTTATAAATAATAAAACTCATTAACTAGAATAAAAAAAGTGTGGCAAACTGAGTTGGAGAACATTTTAAGAGGTGCAGATGTCAACAGAAAGGTGCTGCATTTACAAGATGAGGAGGAGTTGACAAGAGCACATCGACGGCTCGTTTGTCTCTATTATATCTGGCAGAGCTGAAAGGGGCCAAGTTGAAGTGTCGTTATGCCTATCTTTTATCCAATTCTGCCTGCATTTATGGTGAAGCTGTTTACGAATCTTGAAGAACTTGGTTTTATAGAGTAGTTTGGAGTTGTCAGTTATCCTAAAAAGTTTAAACTAAACGGAAGAACCGAATCTGTTGAATGCATCAGTTCTAACTCAGCTGGCAACACAAATGGTACAGCATAATCTCAACTGAGGAAGGGTATATTTTATATAAATAATTTTCGAAATTCAATAACAAACAGAGATATATGAATAAACAAAAACGTACAAAATCAAACATCACGCGAAACTAACAAAGTTAAATCTTGAACCTAAATTCTTAGCATTCACCAATCGACATGTCCCAATTTCCTACCAGAGTAGGTAACTTTCCAGCTGAATATTAAGTTTCAATTCCTTTAAATTTACCTCATAGGCTCAATTTTACTTCAGAGTTGCACCTTACATTTATAAGCAACTATATTATATTTTGACGATAATTTAGTTGATTTTCAGACATAATGTGTTACAGTTTTAGCCTTATTTACTAATACCAATGCGGGTATTAATTTAAACATAAATTTACTACAGCTCTGCAAATAGCGTAACGCACGTACTCAATATTTAACGTGTTATAGAAAAAACACATGCTTGCAAATTGACGAAACTTTTCCTGAATCACCGATGTATTAATTTTAGGTTAGCTAATTTATTCATATTCCATATAAGATAATAGTAATACTGTCATCACAAGTAGAAAATTATTCACTTAATAAAATGACATATTTACACGTAGCGTTAGATTAATATAGCACACAAAACCTTTTGAATATAATAATTTGCTATAGTATAAAATAGTAATTCGTACACGTTAAACCTTTTAGGTGATATTAAAAACAACTACAATACTACAGCTTTGTTGATGAGTAATTTACACAGTGATGTAATACGTAGGACTATAGCAACGCTGATTCAATTTTAAATAATAAAACATTCAAATTATGAGTGAATAAGAGTGAAATTGTGATCCTATACAATTTTACGATAACAAGTGTTATTTCAAAGTACTGTCACAATGTCAAACAACAACATTTGCCCTTTTTGTATTAAAAAAGGAAATCCACCTGAACGTATTATTAATTGTAATAGAGCATGAGATGGTTTCAGCCAGACTGTTAAGGGAATGTACATTACAGAGTATCCTAGTAGGTATCGAGTATCTGAGAATCATACCTCTGATAGTAACAATAAACGAGATCACTCGCAGCACGCTGACGTGAGTACAGAGAATTACATAAAACGTAAACTATTCCCATCATAGTAATCGAGTACGCAGGTTTTCTGCAATAAGGGTTGTTTAACGTGGTAGTATGTTTATATTAAGTCTGCTAACCAAGTAAACACAAATACCTAATTTTATCAAATCTTGTCAATAATTAAGCAAGTTATACCAATTTTATTTTCTCCATTAGAATTACATGGGCTATGAGTATGTTGATTTGTTGCCTTATGAAACATAAATTAAACATTTTGATGACTTTATTGGTACCACTTAACTAGAGAGACTTGCGTGCCGAACTTCAGAACAATATTTAGGTAAATAAGTGAGTTATTGATTTTTAGCTGTTATTCTCAATAAGAAAAACATTAAACAATATACTGTGTTTACCATTTTAAATATCTCAGTAAGTGATTGACCTAGGGTCATGATTCAGAATACTAAATTTTATGTTTTTGTTAGCTGAATCTAATGGTAAAAAGGAAAGTTAGATTTTTTTAAAAAGAAACATGAAAACCTTTTTTGGGGGTATCCCCTCCTTTTTTTAGTTAATGTAGTCCGATTTTGTTGCCCAACGAACATGTCCAAGATATTACAGAAACCGCACCGAATTTAACAACAATCCGACAAGAAATGCTGGCGTTATCGTCTTGACACATACGCACACACACACACACACACACCCACATATATATAAATATAAATATATAAATATATATATATATATATATATATATATATATATATATATATATATATATATATATATATTGTAGGCAATGGTTGTTGGGTGTAGGTTCTCTTGTGTGGGTTAATGTCCGCACTATTGAATACTACGTTAATCCGTGAAAACTATCCTCACAATTAGACCAGTTTGTAATTCGGAGGCAGTGGCTCGGGTTCCACGTTAAACTGTAGGTCCTTTATGTATGCCATTGATTTGGGCTATTAATTAACAGTTTTCTCTAAGGAATATGACAGTCTTAGTCAGTAACAAGATCGCGCCACAATCATCCTACACTCGTGTCTTATTCATACTTGGCTTAAAATACCTACCTTTTATTATGGTCGCCATTACAATGATCTAAATTAATCTAATAGGAAAATGAATGGTTTTGCGCTCTAATTGAATTATTTAAAATTAACAACCAATGTCAATTCTTCTGGACAAAGTCTCTTGTCTGTTAAGCCAGATCTACCGGATATCCCGAGTAAGATTGGTTGTATACAGGAGGAAATCTCATCATATTCATCTGCGATGCCATCGTTGGATGCCTGAGTCTCTACCGTGGAGAAGCGACCTACTAATAAGCCTAACAAATGTGTTTCTTAACCTTTGAAAGTTATTTTCAAAGTCTTTTTCGCTAAGTATGGCTATAGCGACAGTTGTTTAGAGGAACTGAAAATATTCCCTTCTACATATCCATGATCTAACCTATTTAACACGGGGAGGTAAATACAACCATTTTTCGCTTTAATTGTGCAGCATGGGTTGATCCGAGCACTGATAAGGTCTAGTGTTGTGGTATGCAAATTTTAATTTCCTTTAAGAAAACGTAAAAAATAGGATTATAGCACCAATACCAAAGATAACTCAATTTTAGTTATGTTACTACCCAGATTTCCCATTTGAGCCCAAATTGACACGTGTAGCTTAAAGAAAACGTATTTTTCTTCGTTATTTGTGTTATGACTCTATTACAAGTTTACATTTTCTGAAATGGAATTAAATTTTGCGTATTTTTGTCTTCAAGCTAATTTTTGTAAGTTCCATGGTTTTTGAGTTTGAGCTTTTAAAAACTTTAATCGTCGCCATTTCGAAATGGTACAAAGTCAAAACTTGATACTATGCAAAAGATACTCATACATACTCATACCTATTATCATACCTATTACATACTCATACACTTACCAAATCTGAAGTTGGTATCTAAAGTGGTTCCAGAGTTATAGCAAGTTAAGTAAAAACACATACTGTACATACCAACAGACGAAAAACGGAGCGAGGTAGTCCATGGAAAAATATTCCAATGTTTTTTGGTGAATTTCAGTTAACCCCTGTATATAATATATACAGTATAGATGAATGCTTAGATTTGTTTATATTTTTTAACTGTATTTACAACAATTCCTTTTATTAAAAGCTGGAGCTTTGTGACACTACGATTAATCCAAACAAAGAAATAAATAAATCATTCCAACCTGTCGGTGAACTCAAATAAAAGGTGGTGAGCGATTGTAACAGGTAACTCAGCTTTAAGTCATTTATTTGCGAACAATGCGGTAATCGTATAGCCCTCACCATCTCATTGTTTAAAATGTACAATTTTAACAGTACATACCAAATATAAAATTATAAATTTAAAAAAATAAAATAAAAAAATATATAAGATTTTAAAATCAAATAACAAGTATTGTTTATTCGAAAATCAATTGTGGTATATATACATTTATTTTTATTTTACATTTTAACAATCACATTGTCATAAATAAAACCACTTAGAACTGGAAAAGATATGCAGTTTTGTGAGATAAACACATAAACTTTTTTAAGACTGGTTGACAACAGATGAAGCTAATACAAGTTTTACCATATAGATTAATATGGGAAATATTAACTACCACATAAGAGAACATTAGTACAAAAGTACTGTTTTAGATTTTTAATAACTCGTAAAGATAGAGCTTGGCTATTGTGTAGTATGCAATCCAGGTGAAAATTTTAGAAATATTTAAAAACTACATGACAAAAAAACCCATAATAAAACTAGATCATGATCGATATGCTAGATTGCATTTGTAATAATAAGTCTTACAAATTTAAGGCTTATTTGTGCTAAAACAATAAATAATACATATTCATAATACAAAAACAAAAAAAAAAAAAAAATATAATAAATACGACTATTTTATTTACGAAGAAAAAATAACATGTCTTAATTTTGAATGGATGTTTTTAAATGCAAATTTAAAAGAAAATAGGTAGTATTAATAATTAAAAATCTATTAAGTTTAAAACTGAAATATATAACAAAGTATTGTTTAAATCGATACAATCGTTATGGTATTATTATTACATTCTATTAGTTATTGTAAGCACATGCCTTTAAACGCGACCACACCTTTCACTGGTGGTGGCGTTAATAGAAAACTGAAAATCTACATGGACGGACAAGCAGCATGTCATCTACACAGGTTAGGCCTGTCTGTTACATTGTCAGCTACTGTGCACAGTACAGCTGGCAATATGACAGACACGGCATGACACACTTTCTTAGAGTACGAATCCCTCCGTTGCACTGTCGCGTGGCAATTGACACTCAGTCAAGATCAGCAGCACATCGTTGGAGCTATGCTCCAGGGGGACGGTTAGAACTCTACCAGCAAACTGTGATAGTGTTCGGGTAAAAAGGTCGATCTGCTTCAGCTTTGTAATAAGCATGACGAGGAGGGTCTGAGTGGTGTAATAATATGAGGTGGTGTGCTTCTTTATTCGTGCTAAAACAGTCTCCGTTCGACAACTCTTAAACCCACGAGAAACAAAAAAAATCGCCTTGAATAGTTTATCATAAGGACTCACGAGCCCAATTCTTAAGCTACTTTGAATCGAATAAAGTTCAATAACTCAACACCTTATTTTCAAGAAAAATAAACACTTACAAATGAATAGGTAATTGTTTTTTCTCCATAGCCTACTCCTTTATTTTACTTCAAAATACCTTATCATTCGATTTGAACCAAACTATGTTTTAACATTCGTGACGTGGAAGGGTCTTGATTGGTCGACCAATGTGTAGGATTCGGGATATTTACGAGTATGTTAACTAGTTTTAACATTCGTGACGTGGAAGGGTCTTGATTGGTCGACCAATGTGTAGGATTCGGGATATTTACGAGTATGTTAACTAGTTTTAACATTCGTGACGTGGAAGGGTCTTGATTGGTCGACCAATGTGTAGGATTCGGGATATTTACGAGTATGTTAACTAGTTTTAACATTCGTGACGTGGAAGGGTCTTGATTGGTCGACCAATGTGTAGGATTCGGGATATTTACGAGTATGTTAACTAGTTTTAACATTCGTGACGTGGAAGGGTCTTGATTGGTCGACCAATGTGTAGGATTCGGGATATTTACGAGTATGTTAACTAGTTTTAACATTCGTGACGTGGAAGGGTCTTGATTGGTCGACCAATGTGTAGGATTCGGGATATTTACGAGTATGTTAACTAGTTTTAACATTCGTGACGTGGAAGGGTCTTGATTGGTCGACCAATGTGTAGGATTCGGGATATTTACGAGTATGTTAACTAGTTTTAACATTCGTGACGTGGAAGGGTCTTGATTGGTCGACCAATGTGTAGGATTCGGGATATTTACGAGTATGTTAACTAGTTTTAACATTCGTGACGTGGAAGGGTCTTGATTGGTCGACCAATGTGTAGGATTCGGGATATTTACGAGTATGTTAACTAGTTTTAACATTCGTGACGTGGAAGGGTCTTGATTGGTCGACCAATGTGTAGGATTCGGGATATTTACGAGTATGTTAACTAGTTTTAACATTCGTGACGTGGAAGGGTCTTGATTGGTCGACCAATGTGTAGGATTCGGGATATTTACGAGTATGTTAACTAGTTTTAACATTCGTGACGTGGAAGGGTCTTGATTGGTCGACCAATGTGTAGGATTCGGGATATTTACGAGTATGTTAACTAGTTTTAACATTCGTGACGTGGAAGGGTCTTGATTGGTCGACCAATGTGTAGGATTCGGGATATTTACGAGTATGTTAACTAGTTTTAACATTCGTGACGTGGAAGGGTCTTGATTGGTCGACCAATGTGTAGGATTCGGGATATTTACGAGTATGTTAACTAGTTTTAACATTCGTGACGTGGAAGGGTCTTGATTGGTCGACCAATGTGTAGGATTCGGGATATTTACGAGTATGTTAACTAGTTTTAACATTCGTGACGTGGAAGGGTCTTGATTGGTCGACCAATGTGTAGGATTCGGGATATTTACGAGTATGTTAACTAGTTTTAACATTCGTGACGTGGAAGGGTCTTGATTGGTCGACCAATGTGTAGGATTCGGGATATTTACGAGTATGTTAACTAGTTTTAACATTCGTGACGTGGAAGGGTCTTGATTGGTCGACCAATGTGTAGGATTCGGGATATTTACGAGTATGTTAACTAGTTTTAACATTCGTGACGTGGAAGGGTCTTGATTGGTCGACCAATGTGTAGGATTCGGGATATTTACGAGTATGTTAACTAGTTTTAACATTCGTGACGTGGAAGGGTCTTGATTGGTCGACCAATGTGTAGGATTCGGGATATTTACGAGTATGTTAACTAGTTTTAACATTCGTGACGTGGAAGGGTCTTGATTGGTCGACCAATGTGTAGGATTCGGGATATTTACGAGTATGTTAACTAGTTTTAACATTCGTGACGTGGAAGGGTCTTGATTGGTCGACCAATGTGTAGGATTCGGGATATTTACGAGTATGTTAACTAGTTTTTAACATTCGTGACGTGGAAGGGTCTTGATTGGTCGACCAATGTGTAGGATTCGGGATATTTACGAGTATGTTAACTAGTTTTAACATTCGTGACGTGGAAGGGTCTTGATTGGTCGACCAATGTGTAGGATTCGGGATATTTACGAGTATGTTAACTAGTTTTAACATTCGTGACGTGGAAGGGTCTTGATTGGTCGACCAATGTGTAGGATTCGGGATATTTACGAGTATGTTAACTAGTTTTAACATTCGTGACGTGGAAGGGTCTTGATTGGTCGACCAATGTGTAGGATTCGGGATATTTACGAGTATGTTAACTAGTTTTAACATTCGTGACGTGGAAGGGTCTTGATTGGTCGACCAATGTGTAGGATTCGGGATATTTACGAGTATGTTAACTAGTTTTAACATTCGTGACGTGGAAGGGTCTTGATTGGTCGACCAATGTGTAGGATTCGGGATATTTACGAGTATGTTAACTAGTTTTAACATTCGTGACGTGGAAGGGTCTTGATTGGTCGACCAATGTGTAGGATTCGGGATATTTATGAGTATGTTAACTAGTTTTAACTTTTTGAGAGAAAACATTTATTTTGAAACATTTTCTTGGTAAAAACCTAGAACCTATACGAATATACATACTTGGTTTACAGTTCAAAATCTGTTATTTTATAAATACCGTCCATTCAGCTAGTCAGTCGATAGTTTGTAAAAATGTCACAAACGAAGTCCATTTTGCTGGAATCGAAAATATTGTTATTTAATTGTTCTTATAGTAAACAATGTTGAATATTATTTTTATTTTAATTGGTTATTGCTTTTAGTTTACATATTTATTTATCTTGCCTAGTTTTTACTCGTAATGTAAACACTCTGTTTACTCTGTTTTTACTCGTAATATGGTATATTTGCCTAATTTGTATGGTGAAAATGTTGTGCAAGTTGATCTCTTCAAATTAGCTTAACAGTTTTATTGGTTTTAAACTTGTTTAAACAATACCATAAACATTATATAACGTATATATTATAAAATAACATAACATATTATATTAATTTAATATCAATTTATTGTTAATATGATAACACATGTGATACAGTTTTTAGTACAAAGAGCTTTATGTTTAATAAGTTATTAAATTACATGTTTTAGCGAATTTCCCATAGGGAAGACGCTATTACCGTAGGTCTCATGGTAAGACTTAAGCCCGGGACCATGTTATTTTTTTGTCTTTAGGTGGCCAGAGGCCAAAAACAATAGTTGTTAAAATGTATATATATATATGTATACATATATACATACATACATACACATATATACACATATATATGTACATACACATACATATACATATATACATATTTATATACATTATATGTGGGTGTGTGTTTGTGTCTGTGAACACGACAACCCTCGTAAAAATGGTCCGATCGAGACCAAATTTGGTAGGGACTTGTATACATTTTCTCGGACGAGTTCGTAATCCAGACATATCGGTCAATCGGTACGGTAATTTGGGGAGGGGGGGTTTGTACCCCAAAAATGGTTTTTTTTTCGTTTTTCCCATGTAATTTTTAAAATGTTCAAAATGTATCTTTCACCATTAAAATTAGTTCAAAAACTACACAATTTAGTTCCTTAAAGTTTTGATCCAACTCCAATGGTTATCCCAGATATTAAAAATCTAAACACAGTACATTGTATTTAGGGACTCGAATGCTAATTTTATGGAGTATAAGGAAAAATTAATATTTCCCTTACTAACAAATCGTTTTTGATGAAACTTTGTATTTAGCTCTATGTGGTTAGGATCCACACGTTTATGCTAAAAAATCATAGTTTATGTGTTCCTCACAGCAGCAAACCTGATACTCTTTCCCGTGTAAATCTTATGGGGAATAGGCAAACTCCTTTATGTCAAAATATTGATAAAACTTCGAATATGGTCAAAATAAAAATAGTTTATGGTAAAAATGCCTACTTTCAGTGTTCCTCAAAGCAGCAAACCTGCATAATGTTTCCCATGATAATGTTCCGGAGAATAGGCAAATACTCTTATTTATCAACAGGTATGATTGATCAATTTTGCCACATTCTTATATTATTATTAACATATCTTTGAGGTGGAAATTCGCTGAGTACGCAGATCTGCTGCGACGGGGGTATTATATTCAATTAATTTGGTAAGTGTTTATACATAATACCCCAACTTAAGAGCATATGTAGTTGTAAATACAATTTATTGAACATGATACATCCTTAAAATGTTTTTCGTAATAAGGCCTAATATACATTTTTACATTTAGACCGGAAGGCCACTCGCTATTCGTGGTTGTGCACAATAAAGACTAAACTAAAGATCTGCCGCTATCATTAAACGAGATCGCACGCAGCACGCTGGCGTGAGTAGAGCCAATTTCATAGAAGTTATATTATTCTCATCATGGTAAACGAATAGTACTGAGTATGTAGGTTCGCTGCAATGAGGGTTGTTTTACATGGTGTGTATAAAGGCTGTTAACTAAAGAAAAAGACTTACCAGATTTTTAGAAATTATGACAATAATTAAGCGAATTAGAAAGTTTTATTCAAGTATGTATTGTATTAATTGAACATTTTTATTGACCTAAAAGTAAAATACCCCGTGGCAGCATACCTGCGTACTCAGTGAATACCAAATCAATAATACAATAGTAATAATAATATATGACAAGTTTGGTCAAAATCCGTTGATAAACATGAGAATTATTTGCCCATTCTCCTTAAGATTAACATGGGAAAGAGTGTGCAGGTTTGCTGCTGTGAGGAAAACTGAGAGTAGGCATTTATACCACCAAAGATTTTTATTTTTAACATTTATACCAACGTTTATCAACATCTGTCCAAAAATAAAGGAGTTTGCCCATTCCCTATATGATTAACATGGGAAAAGAGTATGCAGGTTAGCTGCTGTGATAAACACAAAAACTATGATTTTTAAACATAAATGGATGGATCTCAACTACATCATGAAGCTAAATATCAAGTTTTATCCGTAAATATGAGTTAATAAGTGAAACATTAATTTTTCCTTATCCTCCATAATATTAACATTGGAGCTCCAAAATACAACGTACTGTGTTTAGATTGTTCAATATCTAGGTAACCGTTGGAGATAGAGAGAAATTTTAAGGAACTAAATTGTTTAGTTTTTAAGTTGATTCTATTGGTGAATGATAAAATTTGACATTTTTAAAAACTAAATGGGAAAAGCGCGAAAACCCATTTTTGGGGTACAAAACCCCCCCCAAACTACCCGTTCCAATTAGCCGATATGTCCGGTTTACGAACTCGTCCGAGCAAATGTAGGAATACACGTCTCTCCCAAATTGTCCGGATCGGACCATTTATACGAGAGTTATCGTGTTCACACACACACACACACACACACACACACACACACACACACACACACACATATATATATATATATATATATATATATATATATAAATTTTAACGACTATTGTTTTTGGCCTCTGGGCACCTAAAGACGAAAAAATAAAATGGTCTCGGGCTTAAGTCTTGCCATGAGACCTACGGTAATAGCTTCTTCTCTATGGGAAATTCGCTAAAAAAAACTGAATTGTTGTAAGTCTTGATTCAGGCCTACACTAGCGTGGGTAGGGCAGACCTCTTTAAGTGACATATTTAAATTATATTTTTCGTAAAAACGCTCAGTAAAAACATAGTTTTCAACAATTAATTATGTAATAAATTATGAAAACTGTCAACCCAATTGTTAAATATAACCAAGCATATATCCATGTAGTGTAGACTTGTTCAGGGCGAACATTTACAATGAATACTGTAGAACACAAACACTACTACTATTCACTTATTTGAATAGTCTTGTACTGTTGGCGCACCATCAAAATATTCTACTAACTAAGTTACCAGCTACGGAGTTCCGTCAAATTACAGTTTGTAACATAAGTTTTAGCAAGAATGCTCTAACAGCAACAAAACACTAATTGTGTGACAAACACAGTCAAGTATATTCATCGTACAGTGAAAAATAGATAAAACCTGGTATTTACGGAATTGTTGATTATTATTTTTGCAGAAAAGGGAAGTCCAAGATTCAATGTATTTTAATCAATATATCAAGTTATACGGGCACTTTCCAGAAAGTTTGAAGCGAGATAATTTTAAAGTGTTGAAAGTTGTTTTAAGATTTTAAAATATTTCGCTGTACCGTACTCTGATGTCCATTTCTGAATATGTCAGATACCTGAGTCTTTGTGTATGTTTTTACACAAAAATATTGATGACTTTTCTGAAGCTTTGAACTGACATTTCAAATCTAACGACTATGCTTATTACCCTTCCAATAAATCTATAAAAGACTGATACAGTAATAAACTATTGAATTGCAACTAGTGTTAGATTAAACGTAGATGTCCAGTATTTATTTTGAGGAAAATGCAAAACGTTTACGACAATTACTGTTTTTATCATTAATAATTAAACTTTAAGTACGAACTCTTTCCTCACTCTCCTATATATATTTTTATAATGTATATGAAAACTAATACCTAGTTTGTTACTTCTATTTCAGTTTAATCTTAACATTGAATATCAAACATTTTATTCGTGGTGTCACAGTTTTTATTCTTTTTACAAGGCAGCTTAAAATTTACTGGGCGAAAATATGGAAAAAATAGTTTCATATAATGAAAATACATTATTAATTTAATGTCATTTAAGAAAATATATTAAAAATTTCAAGTCATTTTTGTTATTAAAAAATGTATAAACGCAATTTTGGCAAAGTATTTTCAAAAATTACCACAAACACCTTTGTTATTCTTTAATGTGGTTTAGACACAATAAAGCGAATAAGAAGTGGTGAGCCATACAACCACAAGAACGCATTTCCACAAGCAGTGCTGTATGGAATTAGGCTTATTTTAGCCTAAGGTCATGAGTGAAACTGCAAGGCTTTAAATGGAATTTCCCAACCGTAGGGGATCCCGAAAAAGCTATGTTTTTTGTGTTTATGTTTTATGAAAAAGAAAACTAAGAAGCATAACACGTTAAAATTTAAATTCTGCATGTAGACATAATTCTGCATGTTATCATGATGAGCAAGTTTTTGCCTTTTGAGACGTTCTCATTTACTGTATTTGAGTTAAATATATTTTGTAAAATTGCATTAAAATCAATATTTGATACTCCAATACAAAATTTTATTTTGATATTACCATAAAACTGCTGAAGCCATGCAGAGCAATATGAGTAATAAGTATACAATATTTTAAGTTAATGTCGCAGATAGTTCTTATGTTACGGTAGGCCTACCTATATAACTCTACGTTCTCTCTTTAGAATAACATTAGATGGTCTTCGCACGGTGGTCACCTCAAATTTAAATAGTTTAAATTAATATTTCAAACTATTCACTATAATGATTATGAGTATGTCTTGAATTTAAAACGATTGAATTCTTCCGTTTTCTTTTTTGCCTAAACATGAACTTTTAGCATGTTTACGTACTAAAAATATAAGTATATTGTACTTATTTACTTATACTGATTCCGTCACATGATTTTTGGTTCGAGTTATTTTTCATTAAACCACAGACACAAGTGTGCAGAGAGTCTACAGTTTCTCAGACCGTTTTTACTGTGAGAAGAGCACTTATACTCCAACAATAGTGTATAAGCTGTTTTATATTACGACCCCATTCACCGATGAAACTTCTCCTATTTGTATGGAAATTTTGTATGGAAATGGAAATTACCAAATATAATATAATTATAAAAACATCCAAAAAATATCTAATCTAGGTAAACATATATTCATTCCACCATTGAAAGGTTTTTTTGTGATCCAAGATTATGTAAAAAAAAACAATATATCCTAGGCTAATTAAATGATACAGTCAATGAAAAGTTCAAAGTAAAATTTCAGCTTACTATACTCGTACTTGTATATTGTTTTACATGCTATTAATTTAATTGAAGATGAAGTATTTGTAATGTTTCCTTACTCCAAAGGAAACACTGTGATCCACACAGGAATACAGTAATAATTAAATTCTCCCGTCTCCCGAGACAATCAGCCATATCACTTTAGTACAAGCATTGCAAAAAACACTGCAACCTATTATTCTCCCTGACCATGTTTCTTAGGTATTGTCCAATAATAGGAAGGTAACAATAAAACACTCTGCATTGCAAAAAACACTGCAAGCTATTATTCCCCTTGACCATGTTTCTTAGGTATTGCCCAATAATAGGAAAGTAACAATAAAACTCTCTGCATTGCAAAAAACACTGCAACCTATTATTCCCCTTGACCATGTTTCTTAAGTATTGCCTAATAATAGGAAGGTAACAATAAAACTCTCTGCATTGCAAAAAACACTGCAACCTATTATTCCCCTTGACCATGTTTCTTAAGTATTGCCTAATAATAGGAAGGTAACAATAAAACTCTCTGCATTGCAAAAAACACTGCAACCTATTATTCCCCTTGACCATGTTTCTTAGGTATTGCCCAATAATAGGAAGGTAACAATAAAACTCTCTGCATTGCAAAAAACACTGCAACCTATTATTCCCCTTGACCATGTTTCTTAAGTATTGCCTAATAATAGGAAGGTAACAATAAAACTCTCTGCATTGCAAAAAACACTGCAACCTATTATTCCCCTTGACCATGTTTCTTAGGTATTGCCCAATAATAGGAAGGTAACAATAAAACTCTCTGCATTGCAAAAAACACTGCAACCTATTATTCCCCTTGACCATGTTTCTTAGGTATTGCCCAATAATAGGAAGGTAACAATAAAACTCTCTGTATACACTGATCTCCTTCTTTTTTCCCAATTATTTCACAGCTACTTCTTCCACCAGAAACCTTTTTTTCAAGCAATGCCTTATTACGTCAGTGATCAAATCAAGTATTGCGCAGCTCGTATATGGAAACACATTTTTCTAAACATTTTTAATAATTTTAAAAAACTTTGGAACTGATATTTTCGTACTCTAAACAAGTAATATTTTCTTTACAAACGTTCTTCTCTTTCGAGAGTCTCTTGGCGTCTCTTCAGTTGGTTCAAGTGTTAATGGGCTATTCAAAAGCATGCCCTACACTCCTTGTTGACATTTTGTGGTGTAGCGATTCCAATCTTATCTAGAAATATAATTTATTTTTTTTATTTTAAATAATATTTGACAAGATTAATGTTTTTATTCATCATTCGTCTGCATAAATAGTTTGAATGGATGAAATGACGGAATTAATATTATTAATAGGACATTACTTGTTTCTTGATTGACTAGAGACAAGGCCAAAGCCAGTTTTGATTCATTGTATATACGAACGGTTTTTTAACGGACCCATTGTATAACCAATCGGCACTCGTATAAGATTTATATATATATATACTACAATGCTGCATAGGTCATTTGATAATAATACAACCAGCTAAAACAATAACTGATAGTTTGTGTAGTGTAAAATTAATTAGAGTAGGCCTAACCGTATTTACGTCCCGTATAATTAGATTATTCGTACACTTCATGACTTAAGAAAACAATATATACTAACATTTTTATATCAAAAATATAATCAATAACAAGATACCACTGCAAACATTATTTTTAACTCAACAGAAAACTAAAATCTAATTGCTTTAAAAATATTACACACACACACATACACACACACACACAGATATATATATACATATATATATATATATTTTTATATATAATATACATATATGTATGAATATAATAGTGAATCGCTTATATGATACCATTTATTTTTAAATGATCTTGACATAATCTAGAGCTTGGAACTATATTGAATTAAATCCTAAACACCTTTATTAAGAAATACAGAACCAACAATAGAAATAAATCCATTCCATTACATGAAAAATCTATAATAAAACTGGTTAACAAACCTATGTGACTGTCCTCAATGCTTAAGCAACAATTGTACGAGCTTCAGAAAAATGTTTCGTTTATTTTACATCAACCAAATGAAGACAGATGTGACAGCTTGTCTCGTCGGCCTCTTCCACTCAACCACTGCACGTATGGTTTATGTAAGCATGTTTGTTGAGTTCTTTTGTTTTATATTTTTTTGTGTTATCTGAGTTTTAGCAAATTTCCCATAGGGAAGAAGCTATTACCAAAGGTCTCATGTCAAGACTTTAGCCTGGGACCATGTTATTTTTTCGTCACTCATATCACCAGATGTATTGAGAGATGAACGTAGTGATCGACTGACATCACACCTTCCACTCTACACTCTCACTCATATCACCAGATGTATAAAGAGATGAACGTAGTGATCGACTAACATCACACCTTCCACTCTACACTCTCACACATATCACCAGATGTACAGAGAGATGTACGACATCATCGACTGACATAACACCTTCCACTCTACACTCTCACTCATATCACCAGATGTACAGAGAGATGTACGATATAATCGACTGACATTACACCTTCCACTCTACACTCTCACTCATATCACCAGATGTACAGAGAGATGTACGATATAATCGACTGACATTACACCTTCCACTCTACACTCTCACTCATATCACCAGATGTACAGAGAGATGGACGTAGTGATCGACTGACATTACACCTTCCACTCTACACTCTCACTCATATCACCAGATGTACAAAGAGATGTACGACATGATCGACTAACATCACACCTTCCACTCTACACTCTCACGCATATCACCAGATGTACAGAGAGATGTACGACATCATCGACTGACATAACACCTTCCACTCTACACTCTCACTCATATCACCAGATGTACAGAGAGATGGACGTAGTGATCGACTGACATTACACCTTCCACTCTACACTCTCACTCATATCACCAGATGTACAGAGAGATGTACGACATGATCGACTGACATCACACCTTCCACTCTACACTCTCACTCATATCACCAGATGTACAGAGAGATGTACGACATGATCGACTGACATTACACCTTCCACTCTACACTCTCACTCATATCACCAGATGTACAGAGAGATGTACGATATAATCGACTGACATTACACCTTCCACTCTACACTCTCACTCATATCACCAGATGTACAGAGAGATGGACGTAGTGATCGACTGACATTACACCTTCCACTCTACACTCTCACTCATATCACCAGATGTACAAAGAGATGTACGACATGATCGACTGACATCACACCTTCCACTCTACACTCTCACTCATATCACCAGATGTACAAAGAGATGTACGACATGATCGACTGACATTACACCTTCCACTCTACACTCTCACTCATATCACCAGATGTACAGAGAGATGGACGTAGTGATCGACTGACATTACACCTTCCACTCTACACTCTCACTCATATCACCAGATGTACAAAGAGATGTACGACATGATCGACTGACATCACACCTTCCACTCTACACTCTCACTCATATCACCAGATGTACAAAGAGATGTACGACATGATCGACTGACATCACACCTTCCACTCTACACTCTCACTCATATCACCAGATGTACAGAGAGATGAACGACATGATCGACTGACATCACATTATCCGCCTTACACCCCTTAAGTGAATTACGACACTAGTTTTATTTAATATTCTAAATCAGTATTCAACAAATGTCCAACAATGCATAACATAATTATTGATCGCTTGGATAATGAACATTTTAAAATCATTGCTGAAGGCTAGCTTATCGTTGGCCTACACTGTTTGTAAATATTATTAGTTCAGTCTTATTACAAGACATCAATTTGTAATTTATGATAGGATATTTTACGTTAAATAATATTAACCATAGGCTACTAACAATAAAATTGAATACAATCAAATGCTGATTAAATATATTAGGCTTTACAAGTTTACCCATCGCACGTTGCTACGATACACAACAAATTAAGTTTAGGATCGTTGGCACATATATGACATAACATAACTATAATTAAATTTCTGAAATGGCTACCTATCAAGTTACTTTTAGTCAATTTATAAATAAGAAATGAGTGTATAGGCTACATGTGGCCCTGAGACATTAAAATACATATGATAAATTCAGCCAGACTATACCATCTTACACTAAAATATTTTAGGTCTAAATTTTAAATGTATCATGAAGGAAAATGATTTAAATATTAGGAATAATGTAAAGCAAACGAATCCTATTAAATTCACAAATTAAGGACTTATTTTATCTTCAACTTTTAACGTTAGATGTGAGGAAATTATAATATAAAATTAAAAATGTTCTAATCTATTTAATTGTAAAGTTATGCTAAATAATAAAGCTGGGTATTGATTTATTTTCTTTGTACTGATTTGTTTACGATTTCAGGTTTACATTTTGGTTTGATAATCTTTCTTCTTTCAACTGAATCCTACAACCCGTACAAAGGACGGGCTTACTGCTAGTATAAAATTAAAAAGATTAAAATGGTAAAGCGAATAAATCCTTAAAAGGATTCACACAATATACGTACGAATTGACCAATTAAACTCATACATTCAGGACTATTTTAAAATCCAACATTTAAATGTTGGATGAGTGAAAAATACTAAAACAATAAATATTTAAAAATAAAGCAAACAAAATCAAATCATTTTAAAAATATCATATGAATGACATAAATATAAATCATATATCCGTTAATGATACACAATAACAACCTTGTATGCCAATACATGTCAGATAGTAAAAGGTAAATATAAAATTATAAATCAGCTGATTTATTAAAATACAATAAACATAAATATAATGTAATCACGTATAATGTTAGAATGTGATATGTATAAAAGTTGTAATTAGGTTTTTTATACTAAATAACCATGTCACTTTTAATAAGACAGAAAACAAATAATAAAAATAGTTAATCCCCAAAAACTAAAATATCTATTAGTTTAGCGAATAAAACCGTTCATTTTGTACAGTACGTATTTACTTAAGGAATTATTCATACAGCATTGGACAGCAAAGCATATTGCCAATGGAAAGTAAACCAACAGCTGTAGCTTAAGAAAACAAATGTTTAGATTATAGACATTATTTTACCTTCAGAAATTTAAGCATAAGTTCAGTATTTAAGCATAATTTTAGTATAATAATTATTGTTTAACAATGAGAGACATTCCAAATGTAATATGTATTTTTAAAGAAATAATTCAATATCAAATACTCTTTGCACGTACAAAGTCAAAATAGAGAAATATAAAATAGAATAATCTGAAATTTCAATCAATTCAGATATTCTTAACAAAATCCTTCACACATTCTCACACAATGGCAAGTAGAGGGGTTGACGCTTCCACCAGATGGCCATAACATATGGCGTGATTATTTATGTCTTCAATTTGATCTACCCCTGTAGGCACCAATGGTCAGCTTACCGACACTATCTCCCCTCCGAGCTCAAGTGAGTAGCATTTGGACGCTTTACGCGTGACGTGTGATTCGGCCGTTACTCGTAATTTTCTCATTTTAAACTCTCACATAAACTCACTCTTAGCTCGATTAAGTCTCTTAATTTAACTGCCCCAAACTATGTGTTAGCTTACAACTTATTGAGGAACCACAAAACGCGCCGCCTAACTACTACTATTCATTTAAATTATATTTTATATTTGCCTACTCTCGTACATAGATAGCGCGCCTAGACAAATGCGTGCCTTTGTTACTACCTTCTATGAGCACTCTGAAGCATTAAAGGCTTTGAATTGTGATGTCACGGAGAATAATCTTCTACTTTCAGCACACGTGTTGTGTAAACTGGGTAGTAAAACAATCCAGAATCGGACAATTACGTTCTAGTCAAGGCGATTATACAGAACCGCACTATTTAGGCCTGCCAAAAATCTCTGAAACGGAATGTTCTCAAATTGAAGACGCAAATTTGCATACACAAACTCGTGATTTAAAAAATCATATCCTCAACTCATAATGAGCACATCACAGTACTACTAGGTACTGCACTTGTTAAACTCACCGCCGCGAACTGAAATACCTATATAGTATATCCCGTGCACTACTAAATTCGTGTAGTATGTCAGACTTTATAAGCGAACGTGCTGTTCAGATCTTAGGCACTCGACGCTTGCCTTCGAACATTAATGTCGTTGGTCTCCCACAAGCTCAAGCTCACACAAAAGGCCTCATGAAACTTGATGTAGAGTCCCCCTCTGGGCTTAGTTGTCACCCAACACATTTTCCATGTTTTGGAAAATATTTCTGTCAATCTTCCGCGTGTAGATTTGCCATCGGAAGTACTCTCTTAAGTAAAGTAACTTTACTTCTTTTGGAGCTGTGCGCTGCTAATCTGCTAGCTAAAATAGTTAATTGTTGTGTCACTAAACTGACACCAACTTTAAAAAAAGACTCTTTGGGCTTGTAGTGCAACTCCATGGTGACTCTTTTTTGCCCACAAACTCCTAAGCAACCATCTCAAGACGTACGTGGCAAATCGTGTGGCATAAACTCAAGATCTTGACCCATCACAATGCTAGCGCCATGTACCCAGTGCTGATAACCCAGCTGACAGCGCGTCACGTGGTATATTGACCTCTCAGCTTGTTGATGTGGTGGCATGGGCCTAGCTGGTTACAACTACCTGCCACAGAATGGCCAGAATTTATATTTAAGCCTATTGATATGGATAATTTAGGCGAAGTCAAATCTACTCCACTAACTGTATTTTTTGCCACTTCTGAGCTCAAATTGGATATACTCTCAAAATTCTCTTCTTGGAGAAAATTTTACATTTAATGGCGTACATCCTCCGCTTTATTGACAAGAGCCGCCGGCAAGATCGTCAAACGGGTTCTCTCTCCGTCGAAGAATTGAAGACATCTCAACTTATAATCCTCAAAATGGTACAACAGGAAGCCTTCGCCTCAGACATTCAGAGCTTGCAGGAACAAAGGATCTGCTCTACTAGACTACAACGTCTAGCTTCATTCATCGATGAAGATAGAATGCTACGAGTCGTTGGTAGACTCAGACACTCAGAGCTTCGTCCTAATGTAAAACATCCCTATCTACTATCAAAGAAGCATCACGTCGACTTGTTCATCGACTTCAACCATGTTAGACATCTACACGCCAGGCCACAAATAACTCAATCTCTATTGTCTCAAAATGCTTAGACTCTCAGCGTGAAGTATAGTACGCACTCAAATATTTACATGTTTGATTTGCTTTAAGCAGAAACCCAGAAACAGTCCCTCTAATGGGCGATTAGACTAAGCCAAGAGTTACTCCAGCTCGGCCTTTCTTGTCTTCTGGTGTTGACTATGATGGTCCTTTCACCATGAAGGTCCCTACTCACCTCTCTAATGTTTCTTTTATAGCCGCTCTAACACGTTTTGTTGCCTCAATAAGTGGTTTGTGTTCTGACCTATACAGCGATTGCGCTACCAATTTTGATGGAGTTAAGAATGTTTTACAGGACTTCGCTCCCGACCACCAAATAAAATTTACTTCAATCCTCCCGGAACACCACTCCAAGGTGTCAAATGGGAAAGTGTAATAAAGAGTGCTAAATTCCATCTCAACCGGGTTATGAGGAATCATGTGCTCACTTTTATTTAACATAATTTACTACTCTCACTTGTCAAGTCGCGAAGCAATTTTAAATTCACGTCCTCTTACTGCTCTTTCAAATGATCCCAACGATATCCAAGCTCTAACACCAGGACATATTTTAGTGAGTTCAGCCTTAACTGCGGCACAAGAACACTGCCTCAGCGACCTTCCAGACAATCGTCTCTCTTACTGGCAACTTGTTCAGGCCATGAAACAACGTCTCTGGAAACATATCTCCAACGTCTCTGGAGTAGGGAGTATCTCCATACACTCCAGGAACGCCTCAAATGGTATAAACCTAAAACAAACCTCAAAGTAGAAGATTTGATCTTGCAAGTACCAGGACACTCCCCCCGTGTGGCCTCTTGGCCAAACCACCGCCGTGCATCCAGGCAGTGACGGAACAGTGTGTGGATGTGGTGGATGGGCGTACCAACAACGGTGACTGTAGGAGACCTGTGACTAAGCTCTTCCTCTTGTCCATTGATTAACTCTCACTAGTCATGCCGCCATGTTCATTAACTATAGTTTAAAGACTTCAAAGTTCTTATTGAAGCTGACAGTTCTTCAAGGCGGCCGTAAAGTACGCTGGGATCCTCTACTTCAACCCCTACACCCTCTGGAATAATGGTGAGTCACAAAGTCTTTAATTTGAGTGTTCACATCAGTGCGTGTCCGCGTCTCTCTTGCTCTCTCAAAGTGACACGGTCCTTATCGCGCCATTTCTCAAATTAAACTGTCCTAATACAATCCATTTCGCTAAATTCTCCACTAAACTTTATTTCCTCAAACACAAACACTATTCAAACGCCATAAAATGGAAACTTATAGTTAAAAAAAGTACTTAAACCATCCCGGACACATTAACTCAACAGTAACTTCCTAAAATGTCATTGCGATCGGATGAATAGTTTGGCAATGCATAAACGACATACATTTATTTTTAAGTTATATATAAAGAAGAAGATAACTAAACTAACTTTTCAGAAATACCATTTCCCGTATCCATTTTACTAATTTCTCCACTAAATTTATCTCTCAAACACAAACCCTATTCAAACGCCATAAAACGGAAACTTATAGTTAAAAAAAAAAAAAACATTTACTAACATCATCCCGGACACATAACTAAACAGTAACTTCTTAAAATGTCATGGAGATCGGATGAGTGGTTTGGCAACGCACAAAGGACATACATACACACATTTATTATTATATATAAAGAAGAAGATAACTAGCGCAAACTTTTCTGGAAAACAGAATGCAAATATATGGTCGTAATGAGGCGACATTACGAAGATATTATTTTATTCACGACACTACGTCACAACACAACACAATAGAAAGTGAGATTGAAACTGTCCCAATCAAAACCAAAATTAATTCCAGTGTAGCAATTAATTGACTTGGTGCATACACATCATACAAAACTGTACACACATTAAAGAAGGTTAATTTATTTTTTAGCCTACATGTACTTATATTTACTTTATTATACTTGGTTTAGCATTGCATATAGATTTTTTTATTTAGTTCTTTTAAACTAATATATTTTATTTAAAAATAGCATCGCTTACAAATAAGATTTTTACCCAATTAAATCACACGACTTGTACAATTTCATTTTCTCGTACGTTCACGTTGTAAAAGTTTGATTTTGATCAGTTGGTGAATTAATTATTAAGCTATTCATTGTTTCAAGATTTCGGGGATGTCCGAAATCGAATATTGATGCATATTTATTACTTTCGATCTATCTTACTCTAAACTTCACTATATAAAATATTTCTGTTGCCACTCAAATAAATTGGAGTGTAAATAGGCAATTCCAACGCACGCTCCATCGCTTGACAGAGATTTATATGCAGGTATCTTTCACAGAACTTACCCAAAACATTTTTTGTTGATCTGAGCACATTATGTGTTTGTGTAGTATGGGGTAGCAAACTTTGTACAAAGATGAAAAAAGATCGAGGCGAATAAAATATTCCACATAACACAAGGTTCGAATTTATTTCAGCTACACATTATAGGATGTGAAATAGTACCTATGGATATGAATACAGAATAGGCTACATGGTAAGAATGAAGTACTATTTCTGTAAGTATTTCCCATCTACAAACACTTAATTAAATACCAATCCTAATCTTGTCTAACTGAGGTGAAGAAAATCAAACAAAACATCATAAGTAATTTATTATTATCACTTCCGGGTCGAATATTCGTTTTATTTGTCTGTCTTTGTACTGTACAGAATATTTGTACATTGTTAAAAAATACCTTTATTCCACCAATTTGTTGTAACCTTTGTAACCCAATGTTGGCTGTGATCCCTCTTTTATTTTACTACTACACCTCTATATTAATATATTACCTTAAAGTGGAACAGGAAAGTTTGTTTATTGATTCAGCATTTTCATGATTGACTTTTAAGTTTAAAAAGGGGTACTGATATAAAATTTCAAGTATTAATTACCCAATAGAACTCCAAAAAATGCTTATGTCGTTAAACCTACTTTCCGTTAACTATATTTGCTTTTTCGGTAAAAATTACATATTTCCGTGAGAAAGCAATAATTTTAAGGGAATCAATAAGTGATCTATTTCTTATGTTTTCATTAATGTTGAGTGAATACCAATAGTGGTTAGTGGGAATAGTGGTTTACCACCAAATTATGAAAACCATGTTAATATAGCTTATTTAAACATGTATTTCCTTTTGTATTCACAAAGTTAATTTTTTAAATTAAATTTGCATTTAAAAATAACTTCATTTAGGAAACGATATCAAGGAAAATACAGTGTATACACCTGACAATGATTCTCAATCGGCTGGTTAAAGTATGATATTTTTATGTGTTTTATTGTTAGTAATTTATGGCATTTACATTAGTTTACTAAAAATTAGTTGCTTTAATTATAATAATAATATCCATGACCTCATTAATTATTTATTGTAGAATTAATCAGACTTTTCCTATCGCTCTTGTGTTTTAAACTAAACAACCTTTTCTGGAGGTGGAAAACTCCTCCCGTTTTCAAGTGATTACCTAATAATTTACATTAAAAACTGAATGTTCAAGTTAAGTAATTTTTTCAAGTAAATAAGTTGGTCAGAATAGTAAAGTAATACAGTAACAATAGTGATAATAATCTTTATTGATGTTAGACAAAATGAACATTTGCATAGCAAGCGTCAAAGAACATTAACATGTAAAACAAAACCATTAAATATTACATCAAAACAATAGCAACCAGGGAGTAAAATTAATTATGGCACTGTCAATAGGGAACAAGCCAGATCACACAATACCCCCATCGCAGTAGACCTGCGTACTCAGAGAATTTCCAAATCAATAATATGGCAATAATAATAATACAATTATGTGACAAGATTGATCAATCAATACCTGTTGATAAATTAGAGTATTTGCCTATTCTCCATAACATTAACATGGGAAAGAATACGCAGGTTTGCTGCTTTAAGGAACACTAAAAGTAGACATTTTTACCATAAACAATTTTTATTGTGACCATATACCAAGTTTTATCATAAATAAAGGAGTTTGACTATTCTCCATAAGATTAACATGGGAAAGGGTATGCTGGTTTGCTGCTGTGAGGAACACATAAACTATGATTTTTAGCATAAACGTATGGATTCACATGAAGCTAAATACAAAGTTTCATCCAAAACTATTGGATGATAAGGAAAATATTAATTTGTCCTTATCCTCTATAAGATTAGCATTGGAGCTCCTAAATACAATGTACAGTACTGTATTTAGATTTTTTAATATCTTGATAACCGTTGGAGATAGAGTAATACTTTAAGGAACTAGATTGTGTAGTTTTTTGAGCTGATTCTAATGGTGAAATATGGAATTTGAAATTTTTAAAAATTACATGGGAAAAACGCAAAAACCCATTTTTGGGATACAAAACCCCCCAAACTACCTGTTCTGATTGACCAATATTTCTGGTTCACGAACTCGTCCGAGCAAATGTAGGAATATATTTCTACCAAATTTGGTCTCGAGCGGACCATTTTTACAAGAGTTATCGTGTTCACAGACACACACACACACACACACACACACACACACACACACATATATATATATAAATATATGTACCAAGGCCCATGTACACAGTGACTATTATTACGTAAGTCAGTATGTTAAGTAGTTATAATAGTCATTTGGCACTTATGAAGAATATATATTCTTCATAAGTACTATTATAACTACTTAAAATACTTACTTACGTAATAATAGTCACTGTGTACATGAAAACAAAACAAAACATAAATAAATTCAAAGAAAAGTTTACAATAAAAATTTTTAAACCATACGGTTTCAGGCAGTTGAGTTGAATCATTTATTTATATAAGTAACAAACTATTTGAGATTTAATCCTGTAGGAAATTTTGATTTTAAAACCAACTGGTGTGCCAATTCTGAATTTCTTAAAATAAGTTTTTTTTTTAAGGTTTTGATGTGGTGGAATTTTGTGGAGGGCTTAAAGTTCATAACAGCCCTCAAAATTTTGGTTGTGGTGAGCTGTATGATTGAAAATTGGCTTTCGTAAATCTTTGTGAACCACATCAAAACGGTGGCCTGTCATTCTAACTCGTAAAGAGTTATATGTTTGGCCTATATATTCTTATTGACAATGTTTGCACGATAGTTGGTAAACCAGATTATGGGTTTCACAAGTTGATCCACCAACTATCCACATTGAGGTTTGTGGAATGGTATTTGCAAAATTATGTGTGAATCAACTGAATTTAAAAGTAGAGTGACAAATAAAGTTTACTGATAGTTGGTGGATCAACTTGCGAAACCCATAATGTTGTTTACATAATGTGTGTTACATAATGTGGTGACAAATGACGGGCTTACTGCTAGTTTCTTCTATTTCTATTTGCTTGAAAACATTTATATATATATATATATATATATATATATATATATATATATATATATATATATATATATATATATATATATATTAACCACTATTGTTTTTGGTCTCTGGGCACCTAAAGACGAAAAAATGACATGGTCTTACCATGAGAACTACGGTAATAGCTTCTTCCCTATGGGGAATTCGCTAAAAGCTATCACATAATCATAAACTACAAGTTTCTTAGTGTAGATTACACTTTAAAACGATATTCAACACAAATGAGTAATATAATACTTAAATGTTTAAAAATGACCTTCAAAAACTTTTGAAGATCGTAAAATAAACTATTTTCTGTAGTGAGACGTAAGACAACAACAAGCGTCAAATCCTACTACAATACATCATGGGAATGTTTATCAGTAGTTTATGTCATTCCCATGCAATAGCAGCACCAAATAGATACAAGAACTATGTATTCCATATTACCCGACTATTCCATAATACCCTTCTCTGATCTATATTTAATAACGGAAATCTGCAATAAAATAAAACTATCATATTTTTAAAGTTTATCTAAATATCATTTAATAATTTATTGTTTCAAACAAATTTTAAAAATAACAACAAGAGAAACAAAGTGAAGTTAACTGTCAGAATTTTATGGGGGGACAAACACCCCTACGGTAATACCAAGCTTTATGAATGGGTTTTGTTGGGTGTAAAGTTAAATTTAGGGTCCATGGAAAAAGCAGTACGTTGTTTGAGAGTGCCCAATGTTATTCTTATGGAGAATATATACAAATTGATTTCTTCTTTATTTTAAACCATTTTCCATGAAACTTGGTATGCAAAGTAAGGTCATATCACCCAACAAAACCAAAAAAGCCTGGTAATTATAGGGGGGAAGGTCCACATGTTGTTATTTTCAGAAATTAGACAGCTATTTTTTAAACAATAAAAATTATTAAGAATTGGTTGTTAAGAACAATTGTGTAAAGTATATAATAGTTTTATCACAGATTGTCGTTTTTTTATTTACCAAAGAGAGAGAGTACGTGTCAGTCCACTGATTGGCCTACCGTTTACTTGGTTAGTTTTTTAAACAAATATATTTTATGTACAAAAAATTGCTTACAAAGAAGACTACTACCTAATCAAATCACACCATTTGAATAATTCCACTTTCCCATATATTCAGATTGAAAAGTTTGATTTTTATCAATTAATTAATTCTCAAGCTATTCATTGTAGGTATCTGAAGATTTCGGGGATGCCCGACATTGAATATTGATGCACATTTATTGCTTTCGATCCATCATACTCTAAACTCCACTATATAAAATATTTCTGTTGCCACTCAATGAAATTGGATTGTAAATAGGCATTTCCAACATGCGCTCCATTGCTTAAAGGAGATTTATATGCAGGTATGTTTCATTGATATCTTTATATCTTTCATTTGTATGTATCCCAATTAAAACTATGCAATTAAATTTTAACAATTAATTGACTTGGTAAGTACACCAAGTTAGATTAAAAAAAGTTAAAGTTAAAGTAAGTTAAGTATATTAAATAGTTTTGAAGACATCCAGAAGATTAAATTATTTTTTAGCCTACATATATTTACATATATTACATTATTTATTTACATACTTATACTCTTGGTTTTTTATAAAATATGTATATCCCCCTTGAACATAGTATATGGAGAAAGTATTACTTTCCTCAAAATTGAGTTGAGAGTGAATATATCCGTTTAGGGTTCCCCTGAATCACAAAAAGTGGGTTTCGAGGTGATGTCCAACTGTCCGTGTGTGTGTCTCGATGTGTACAGAACCACAGCCTACCCTGTTGGCTAGATTTTGATGAAATTTGGTATGTATGTATATATAGTCACCTTATCTCCTAGATTTTTTTAAATTTCTTTGAATTTGTTCTTTTTAATGGCATTTCACCTTTAAAAACTAAAAAAATACAAATTTCTCAAAAATGGCTCTAACGATTTTGATTTAAATTTGATACTTTATAGTGCATAGAGTACTAAATAATATGACACCGCCCGCATGTCTGCATAAATTACGGTTAAAAAGTTATGGGTTTTTAAATATAAAAAATCTATATTTTAAGTTTACTGCGAAAACAATAAGGGTAAAGTATAATTTGACCATCACCATTGAAACTAGCTTAAAAACTAAACAGAGTATTTTTTTAACTATTTTTCTTCGACTAATTCCACAGAAAAGTTAAATTTACTGTCTGTGATAAACGCAGTATGTTGTCTTAGAGCGGCCAATGTTATTCTTATAAAGAAAAAAAAAAAACTATTTCTACCTAATTTTCAACCATATTCCATTAAACTTGGAACACAGTGTAAGGTCACATCACCCAACATAACTCACTTACTTCCAGGTTACTTCCATAACAAATTCTAACAATTCATTCTTGTTCTTAGTTTAGGAAATAGGAAATAATTTTTTTTCAAACAACTTGAAATAATATGATATTTTATTAAAGGTTGTAGTATTTTAATTTACTTCAAATTTTAGTACTTCTTTATTTCATATATTCATATTTTATTCATTCTAATTTGAAAAGAACATCCTGGAACATATTCACCATTTTTAAGACTAACATTTAAAGCCATTTACACCTTTCACCTCGAAGAGTTAGGGACAAGTTGTAATATTGTAAATTGAAAAATTGTAATGTGATTAAACATTCTAAAGCCAATCATGAAAATAGATGAAATATTGGTACTTTAGTGAAATAAAGTATAATTCAATATTAGCACCAGTTTCCAAGCAGAATTTCGTTTGATTAGATTATGATTCTTCAAGCTTTCAGTCCTAAAATACTAATTATATTGTGCTTAGTAAAATGTTTAAATACTTTGGTTAATTGAATGCATAATATATGAGGTTTAAATGCCAAGATTTAAACTCTAGCTTAGCTGAAAACAGATTAAAATGTCATTATCATTTAAGGAGTAGTTGAAGCAATGAAGCTGCAAAGTTGGAACATCATGTCACAAGGTAAAGAGCAGATGGTTGATGGTTGGGACTTCATCTACATAAGTATTGTCTCATGTTATGGAAATATCAGAGGCACGAACACCCTGAAGAGTAACTAGTTTGAATTTGATGCAGAGAAAAGCTTAAAGGTAGGGTAGAAAAGAATAACCTTTTTATATACTTATGGGTTGAATTTCTAAATCAAGTGTATAAACAACTACGTACCTATGCAAAGCTATAGAGACTTGAGGTAAAATGGTATAACATTGATTTTAAAACCTTGTACAGAAAATCCATGGTTATACTTTTCAGTTTTATTATGGACACTGAATGTTCTATGGAAGAAGTCCCACAAAAGGTCAATAGAAATATCAAAGTAATACTAACATTGGTTAGCAAGTAAATTGTCGTGAAATGGTCATCAATCATAACTGAAAGTCGCATATCACATTTAAAAGGCTTAATAATTTGGGACGAATTGACAAACAAACCCTGTAAAATGTATACAATGTCACTTTTATTACTAACTAAAAATAAGCCATAACGATCCACCAAATAAAAGAAAGTAAAGTAAAAGTTTCAAAGAAAACAAAACATAAAAGTATACCTATATAACAAAGTGCATTTAGCTTTTGCATGGTTGAGCCTGTGGCGGAGTTTTTATTTCAGCAAAGCTTTAAATTCTTTTAATTAGTTCATACACAGTACTAATTTATTTTATTACCTCTCTGTTTAAACATTTTTAATATTTTATGTTGCATTATGCAACATTTTTAAGTTACAAAAGTGGAATAAACTACAAGAATATAATTTTATTTTATATTTTAATTATTCAAAATATACAATAATTATTCATTATCCATATCTTAACTTGAATATGGGAACTCAGCAAATGGGTTTCTCATATGCAGTATTTTTAAGTCAACAAAAATGTTTTTCAATTTAATGAACCAGCGACATTTTATGCTGCCAACACCGACATCGCTTTTACAAGATTTTAGGGGAGTTTCAACGAAAGGGAGTATTGATTTGCAACTTGATGATATATGTGTTAATTTACTGAAAAAAGCCAAGTTAATTTATTTGTTAGAACCGTTAATAATTATTATTTCAATGGATGAAGGCAGCCAAGCTAGTACCATCTTGCTAACAAATTGATGGATAAATGATGGAAGGTAAGAGGGTTATTCAGCTCGCCCTATGGCTATGGAATCAAGACTAAAGAGCCATTTTCAACAATGAGAAGACTCCTGACAAGACGGAGTTGAATGTATCCAAGAGATGCTATGGACGAACATTAACAAAGAGCTTGAGACCTCCAAAAGTCCTATCTGGACTTTCTGGATTAGGTGGGTAGAAAATAAAATGAAGTGGCTTGTGGTTCCAAGACCATCCCTTGTTTATGGAATTATAAAGTTGTAACCTATCCCCCAGGGGTTGTTTTTGACATTCTGGCATTGAGTAAATATGCATGAAAAATTCACCAATTAAAGTGATAAGACTAAGACTGAGCAATAGGGGAAATAATAATTTTAACCACCAAATGTGACATTTCATCTGAAGGAAGTTCTGAAAATACCATTTTTGGTGAGGGGGTTGGCTACCACATTTTTTTATATTCAACTGTTATTCAAGGTTTATGAATCAACACCATAAGTAAATCTTTTGAAAAATGACATGCCAAGATACATATTGATCATAAATAGACCAATTTATGATAGAGATAGAGTTTATACTTAGTTTAAATAAGATAATGCATTTTTGGTCCCCAAAAATAATATAATTTAAATGGGGTTTTAAAAGTTGCATAACACCACTTCACAGAATATCTGCATTCTCTGAGAATTTACTATTTTTTATAAGGAAAACACTCATCAGTCTGCAACCATATTGGAAAATGATAAGAAGCTTAATAAAGATCGGTTTGTATAAAATTATTATTCTTCTTGAATTGTTCTGAATAGATATAATCCAATAAGTAACCATTAAATCTGTAACACATTAAAAAAAAATAGTATATATAAAAATGGAAAATAAAAGTTGGAGGAATAATAATTATTACTCATGCTGCTCATGTTAATATTTGAACAACACGGTGCAAAGAAATAGAAAAAAACTGTAACATTGTAAAAAAATCATTGTTTATTGTGCTAATCTACAAAATATTTCAGATAAGCGAGTTCTAGCAGTTTTCATTTGACAGTTGGCTAAACTCTATGCTTGTAAATACTACATCCGGTACTATGTAGTGTATAGGTAATTAAGATTTTCAGGAAACATTACATGTAGCTAGCTGTATTTGGGGTAATATATGCATGGGTTCTTTCTCTATTCTCTAGTTCAGTAGTTCTCAACCTTTTTGAGCCTGCGGCCCTCCTTTTACTTTGAACAGGTGGGTGACCCCCTTTCACCCCTTTCATAATTTATACGAGCTACATTTAATTATTGCTCAAAAGTTTACCACTCCTATATTGAAGGATAAAAATAAGTATCTAAGCCTGTTTTGATAGATTGGGTTTAAATTCATTCCTTTTTTTTATTTTCAGGGCTTACGCGACCCCCAGGAACCCTGCCCGCCAAGCCTTGGGGGTCGCAACCCCCAGGTTGAGAAACTCTGCTCTAGTTTAAAGTAGCTACTAAGTTAAACTAGATTTGTACCACTTACAAAAATCATAAAATTTGCATTATGAAAAAAGTAATGCTACCCTTACAACAAGCATGATATTTATCTTGTTAGATAAATTAAAGCCAAAATAAGTTGTATATTAAACTAATGATAGTGGATATATGATGGCAAAATAATGTAAATCATAAAAACTGAACTAAACAATTTAATAAATAATACATTAAAATTATCAATCATAATACTGGTTAGAGCTGAAGACAAAGTAGCACAAACATATGCCATAAATTTGGTTTCCTTAATATGAAAATGTTTACAACAACGTCTCATTAAACTTATTACATTAATGATATATATATATATTTCAAAATATAAGTGTTTTTTACGTTTTACACATAAAAAATACAATTGTTCAAAAGAAACATGATCAATGAATCAATCGGTAATAAAATATGGTAATCAGTAATCATACAGGGTGTTCATTAAAGTAAGGGACAAACTTCGAGGGGTGATAGTACTCATCAAAATAAACAAAAAATTACCGATAAACATTTGTCAAAAAATCCTTCGTTTAGCCGCTAGCCACCATTTTGAATTTTTTACAAAAAACTTTATATATGAAGAACTATTTAAGATACAGAAACCAAACTTTGCACGCATATTTATGGGCCAAAGAGAAAAATATTCACAAACTATCATTTGATTTGCTTTCATATTTTAAAAATGGCGGGGGTTAAAAATCTTTTAATCAAAATAACAAAAAACCCATTATCCTAATAAAATGTATACAAGATAAAAAATTGGGATTTTAATTTCAAATCGAACGGTACTTTGGTGAACGAAATCCGTCCACGGATAACGGAGAAAATGCAGGTTTAATGTTACATTACAGGGCCCATGGCCACGCCGCGGTGGCGCGTGGGCACTGTATTCTAACATTAAAATAAGGTTTGAAAAAATAAAAATAATAAAAATAAATAGGTTTAAAAAGGGGTAAAATAAGGATTATAAGGTTTGGATATACTTGGGTTAATTTAATTTTGTTAGCCAACTTTACTGTAATCAGGTTATGTTAAACTAAGTTTGCTTTTACATGGAGGAGTAGCTTAACCCTGAAACAAATCTTATCTATATTCATCTGTAAATAGATTTCAAAAAGGTTTCACAATAACATGATCAACTTAAAAAACAAAAGTTGTATCATACGTTTGGGTAAAACAACAATAAACTGAATTTTGCATAAGACATTTTTGTGAATAAAAATAAGATTTCAGAATGAATATTCCATTGTAATTCCAGCTATCAATTTAAAATTAGGAAAGATTCACCCTAGATTAGTTATAAAAAATAAATTCCCTGTAATCATGGTTCTGAACTTCACACAAAGTATTGTAGTAGGTAGTTGACTCACATGATAGGGAACAATCCAGACTAAGGGTATAAAAAGGCACTTGAGTAATTGTTATTATAATAATTGTTTCATAATATAATGCATAAGCCAAGGCGTTTTAGAATATTTAAAAGGACATGTCAATGTTTCAGTAGTTGATATTCAAACCCTATTATATATTTCTTAAGCAGTCACCTAACATAGGCTAACTTACTGAGGCAGTTTCTCAAATATTCAGCTGTAGTTGCATACTAAAAGAAAGGATTTTGGAATAAAAGGTTTTCACTCAAAGAGCTAAAAACGGTATACTAGGAGACATGCTGTGAATAATCTAGTTCATCCTTAACTCAGTAAAGTAACTTTTCATAAATGTTATTTAAACATGAATATAGGCCTACCTGTAAAATTATGAAATCTACTATTTTAAATTTGTAACAATAACACTGGTTGATAAAAAACAAATATGTTATTATTTTGTCATATTAATACAGACAATGCTAATGCAGATTGAGCTTTGAGATGTTTTTAAAAACTCACAGTTTCTTTTCTGACTTATAATCTGCAAGTGGCAAGTGACAATGGTAGTATTTTCCTATGGATTAGATTAGATCAGACTAGAGTAGATCATTGAAATGGCAACCATACTACAATGTAGGTATTTTAAGCCAAGTATGAATGAGGATTGAATGTAAGATGATTGTGGCGCGATCTTGTAGTCTTGTTACTGACTAAGGCTGACATGTTCCTTGGACAGGACTGTTAATTATTAGTCCAACAGCCGATGGCAACTAATGTATCTAAAGTTTAACGTGGAATCAGAACCACGGCCTCTGAATTACGAATTGGTCTAATTATGAGGATGGTCTTTGCGGATTAAGGTAGTATTCAATAGTGCGGACGTTAATCCACACAAGAGAACACTACCCACCATCTCCACCGACCATCTCTCACAACTATCTACGATTCCTGACCTCTAAGTAGCTGGATTACAGGACGTCGCCACCATCCCAGTCAACTATAAATATAAACTCCAAGATAGAACATGTTTGCAATGAAAGTAAGACTACAGAATTTCCTTTGAAATAACAATCATATTACAGGGCCTTCATACAAATTAAGTTGTTACTTCATTTTATTTTTGAAGTACCTGGTGACCGAGCTTTGCTCGTTTAGAATAATATATGTATTACAAAAATTAATTAGAAAAATTAAAACACATTTATAACTATATAATTATCATATTCCTGGTTTCTTAACAACATAAATAAATGTGTTGGTTAGAATATATTTATCAAATTTATTTTACAAATCTTCTATGTAAAAATTTAAAAATTGTAAGGGTGAAACTCACCTCTTCCCCCCCCCCATGAGGTAATAACTAAGATTTTGTGTGGGTTTTATTGGGTGATGTGACTCTACATTACTTACCACTTTTCATGGAAAAGGGTTTCTTATGTTGTATGCAACAATCTTCTCCAAAACCATTGATTCAATTTTAATAATATAAGAGTTGTATATAAAATATAACATTATTTAATTAAAATGAAAAATATATATCATAGAAATTCTATATCCTAATAGTAAACTAATATACAGTAGACTCCCGATTATCCATGGTAATAAATGGCTGAGCAGTCGCATATAATCTAAATCACAGATAAAGCAAACTTAACCTAAAATACACAGGAAATATTTAAAAACAACAGAGCTAAAAAAGTCCTTATTACCTTTACTGATTGTTTGGTTTGACAAGCTGAAAGACATCAAGTACAAATTTACCTTTCTGTAAACGAACAATTTTGTATAAATTATTTTTACATTGGAAAAAAACATGTGAGACAACAGCAATGTATTACAGGCCTATGTATTATTGGATGTTGCCTGGCTTTGGGGAAAAATCAATTATTGTGTTTTGTTTTGTTTCAAGGCATTTGCTTCCTTTATAAAAATAGTTGACAGAATTTTATAAGTACCATGAGATCGCACAGCGAATGTCATCTTTCCCTTCCAAGACCAATAGTCCCTTTGCACAATGGCAGGCAGTTACGTACGCTCGCTCACACAAGGCCAAGCGTGTCGCAGGCGGTAGCTATGATTTGCAGATGAGAGTATGGACATTTATGCGTTAAACTTCGCTTGCCGCGGTCCTTAATAATTTTTTTTGCCGATCGCGGTTAAGCCGCTACACGATTAATTCGCTCATGGATGATCGGGAGTCTACTACTGTATATATAAACAGGCTAGATTACATACATATTTTATAATGATGTGGAAGAATGCTTAAGAAGAGTATTTCTTGAAGTGAGAAAACATCAGAGTATCATTTCTCCTGTAAAAATCATTGTATTTAAAAATAATAATACAGAGTGCGGCAAAATACCGACACAATTTAAAATACAAATAACTCAAAGATGATCAGGGGTACAATAAGTTTTATTGGTTATTACAAACTCTTAATGAAATCTAAAAAATAGTATAAATATTTACCAGTATAAGTTTTAAAGATTACGCCCGTCAAATAATGTTCTTATTAAAAATAAACATTTTTCAAGTCTCATACCAAAACACCATATATAGGATTTCAGGGGTGAGGATGGCAATTTCTTATGGTCTCTTTTGGTACGGTCTCTGACATTATGGTCTCTTTTAGTTTGCCCAAGGTGCGAGACTTACTTATGTATACTCTAAATTTTAAGTAGCCCCACAAAAAAATTCACAGAAGCTCAGATCAGGGGAGCGTGCTGGCCACGCGATATCCCCAAAACGTGAGATTACTCTCCCACAAAACTTCCGTTGTAGGAATCCCATGACGGCATTGGTTGTGTGTGCAGTCCCCATCCTGTTGGAACCAAATTATTCTCAGGACTGTGCATTTTCTCCTGACTGTTTTCGACCTAACTGAAAGTTTGCACAAAACTGCCGCTGGGTAGCGAAGGTTGAATCACCATTTTTAAATATGCTTCAATAACAAACTCTCTTTGCACAGGCGACCATAGCTCCATGGCAATTAAAATGGAATCATGTTGGCTTTGAAGCAATGCTATTTGAACACAGCCTTGCGCTTCGTGTAAGGGCATCCGTAGACAACAGCGAATATCCCCTTTATGGGACACCGCTGGGTTGATAACGATAGATGGCGTGTGCAGGATGCAGATCTGCAACCTCATACACCGGGCCTTGGTTCAGCAGGAACCCCAATACCTGGTAGAGAGGCTTGTACCTCGCGGGGAGATGGCCAAGTGTGAGACCCGGCACAACAAAACAAAGGTTGATGTAAATAGGTAATTGTAAATCTCGTTCATATTTTTAGATTACACCTTTGTATTGTATTTGTAATTGCATTTCTGTATTTTTGACTTTGAGTAACTGAAAACCAATTTTGTGACTGAGAGACACTTGAAATAACGGCATTGTTATTATTATTCCCACTTTCCCCAACATTCCGCCACTGAGCAGTGCAGGGAAGAAAATAGGTCGGTTTTTTTGCCGCACCTTGTTTAGTAATATTTAATTACCTCATCAAATGTAAACATTGTAGCCTAATAAAATAGAATTTCAATATAATGAACAAGTAAGAGTTTTATTTATAATTTTACTGCTTAAAATTTTCTATTCTGATTAGTAAAAAAAATTTCATCACTCTTCAGGATATAGAATGGGATCACATATTTACAAGGGCTTCTTGTGCTTCTCGAGCCTTTGTGACATGTGGACGTGTTTCATTTGTTGTATGTATGACTATTGTTGCTTGGTATTGTTTGCAAGTTTATTGACTCCTTTAAACAATTTGTTTTCAGCCTTCTACCAGCTTAGTCCAGATTATGTACTTATCTGGTTTTGTACTAGGTTCCAGCTTACCTGAGGGCGGAATCAGATTCCAGTTGCTAAACTTTGTTTTCACTAATCCTAATGGAAAATGTTTGAAGTAAAATATACATAACATAAACTGACTATCACTAACAACAAATTTTAAACAATTTCAAAGAATTTCAAACAAAGAAGTATAAGTGATTTATTACACTATTGGCCGGTGCACATGGCAACAGACGCATGCACGTTTCAGCCAATGCACATAACCGCAGAAGTACGGGGGATCGTCCGCTAGTCTCAGTGCTTAGTGAGACATCGTGATGTTGTGTAGTGTGAGACGTTAATGTGTTGAACTAACTACATTTCTTAATATAATTATGCCTAATAGATATGGGAATAATTAGCCTATTGACTATTACATTTAAATTCATATAAGACTTGATGAGACTATGCCTTCATTTTGGTCAATTTTTACTATCTTATGAATTAATTTTCTTATTACAGTAGAGGTCGATTATGCAAAACAATAGGGGATTATGTGTGGTCTGATAACTGAATTTTTGGCTAGTCGATCACAGACTGGAAATGATATGTAAAATGGACATAATGAAGAATGGAAAAAAATTAATATACTTTCTATAATATGATACTTAAAAAAGATACAAATAAATCTTTATAAAGTAGAAAAACATTCTGAGCTTTAAAAAGAAATTCTAAAAATGCTTGATAAAAGTTCGTGGAACATTAATTCCGTGCGCAACGTGAATTTAGCCATATCGGCAGCGCTCGGCCACTACTACCACCGATGGTTAACCTTAAGTTCCGTGCGCAGTTTCATTTTTCGATGTTGGCTGTTTTGGTTAACTGACGTTTCGGATGACTAGGCTTTGGATAATCGACTCTACTGTACAATATTAATAGTATATACATACGCTACGGAGAGAAGGAAGAGGAACCCTTATCAAAGATTTGCTCTGTTTCATATTACTTATTAAAATACTTTTATATTAATTATGCAAAAAATAACAAAATTATCAACTCAAGTAAATAAAATACAAACCTTAGCACCCCTTGCAGAACTTTTGATAAACTAGAGATAGTGCATTCATAATATGAAACGTAGGCATGCAGAGGTTCAGTAAATGGCCCTCGGAGCGATTCTAAAACATCTGCCTGCAGACGTCGGCAGACATACACAGACATACGTCTGTGTGCGTTGCAACATCTAATAACCTGAGGAGTGATTTTTCCTAGCTGTTTGTCTGCATACGTGCGTCTATTGCAGTGTGCACTAGCCTTTAAGTTACTATAGCAAAGCCATAATATACCCCAGTCACAGCAGACTTGTATACATAGTGAGTTTTAAACAGTTAGATAGTTCATCCCTTATTATCCAAAATAGTTGTGATGTTTCATCATCATTTATTCTCTCATACTTAATTTAGGTAAATTAATCCATACATTCCTAGGAACAACATTAAGTAAGAGCACAATTAGACATGAAAGTTTTCTAAAACAGAATTAATCCATGCAGTTGATATAGTGAGGTAACTGGTCCCTCAAGTTATAGTATTCTGTTGAATATTATAGGGTAAAACAATAGTTATTGATATTTATTAACTAATATTGACAAATTATTCATTCATGAAATACATAGAGTAGAACCCCTCTAATCTGTCACCTTCGGGACCGGGACCATGGTCAGAACCGAAAAAAGGTTGGATTACCCATAATATGTTGTGTTTATGGCAAATTAAATACAAATTATATTTTTACACACAGTTAAAAAACAGATTAACTGAAAAATGTCTACATACACTAGAATATGTATTAATTCTAAAAGGAAATAGGTCAAACATATTAAGCTCTGTAAATTTGTTGGTTATGCAAAAAGCGGAACGACGAAATAGGCCAAATAAATATTGATAATTTGTCAACACTATATCTTATTACCATTGCTCAAATTATGCAAATGCAGGGAATTTGTGAATTTGATAACTAAAAATAGTCTGTTATGTCAAAATAATTAACAAAGGGCAGATGATTAAAATGAAGTAGTGTATTTTTTTCCTGCAAATACCGTTGCTAAATGAGTAGTTATGATTTTTGTTAACAAAAATTAGATAATCATTTCAAGATTTTTCGTTGCCAAAATTATATTTTATGAGGAATATTAACAAAGCCCAATCTGATACTCGGCTTAATCAATGACGATCTAGATGTGTATTTCAAAATACAATATCTTGATGAACTTTATCGGTTACTAGTACTGCAGTAACCGATAGTTACTGAGTAAATACATAATATACCCATTTTATGATACTAGTAGTTGACAAATCAAATAGTCATACTGCGTCCTTGGACCAACTAATGGGGTTATGGTAATGGGTTCCAATAGGTTATGTATTGTGTAATTTCATGATCTGCTTCAACAATTTTGTTCGATCAAAGATGTTCCGTGTCGTCGAGATAATCAGAATGGAAAGTTTTGTTATTATCTTTCAGTTTTAATGTTCATTTTAGTTCACCTCATTTTATACTATCCATTCAAAAGTTGTTCACCATTTAGGCTACTGAATCCGAAGAGCGGAAGCGATAACAAACCAGAATAATTAAAAGCTAGACTGATGTCCATTCTGTGACAAGTCGGCACAGGATAGTGAATCTGAGCATGGTCGGACTAACCGGAGTGACAGACCTTCCAAGTTCTGATTAGAGGGGTTCTACTGTATATGGTTAAATATGTAATATGGAAATACTCTTTTTTCCATAGCCCAATTTTAGCATGGGGAATTAAAAAATAATTTATCTCAAATCCAGGATTTGATATTGAGACCCATCTACGAGGGGGTACCCAAAAGTAACCGGAATTACTCTGCCGAAAGTGTGGCCTGTGTAGTATGCATGTCTACCGCTACGTGTGTGTAGCGAAGCTCATCTGGAGTTCACTGCCGCTATTACCGTCGCCTTGGGTGGACGTGTTCGTCTGCAGTGAGTTTTTTAGTCAACACTATTTCGCCATTTCATCGTTTTTTTTTGTTTTGGCGGACGTAACAGCACGCGGCTTTGAAATGAAATGAAACACATCTTTATTGTCACAAAATAAACATTCCAAATTTCCAGCACAGTTGGTGAAACAGGTGACATCGTCAATTGCTTATAAAATAAGCTATAAAAATAAAACGAAAACTATTGCTCTGACAGAGTAAAGATAGTAATAAAATTATCAAAATAGTCATTTATTCAGATCATTTAGGTAATCTCATACTTAATAGTAATTTTTAGGTAAAAGGTAGTTTTTTAGATAATTTTTTAATTTAGAAATTTTATCAACTTCTTTTATATTAGCAGGCAGACTAATAAAAAGCCGAAGACTCATATAAAATGGAGTCCTTTCATAAAGGCTTAGGTGATGTCTTGGGTACTGGAAGTTATTTTTGAAACGTGTTTGATATTTATGTATAAATTGGTTTTCAATATAAGACTGGTAGTTACACTTCAAATATACTAGAATTTTGAATATATAAAGAGAGGGTATGGTTAAAATTTCATATTGAAGTTTTGTTTCTTGTTAGGGAGGAGTGCTACAGATACCATTGTTATGTTGAAAAGTGCTTACAGAAGTGAAGCTTTAGGTAAAACTCAAGTATTCGAGTGGTTTTCGCATTTTAAAAATGGCGACATGTTAATTGTTGACAAACCCCGTGAAGGACATTCGTCGACTGCCGAAACTGACCGAAATGTTGAGAAGATTCATGAGCTCGAGTATGAAGACCGACAAAGGACAATTGACGAGCTATCAGAGACATTTGGAGTGAATTTTTAGTGAGGATTTGAAAATGACAAGAGTGGCTGCCAATTTTGTGCTGTCGAGTTTTGACCGACCATCAAAAGGAACGTTAAGTGGAATCTTGTCGAGCAATCAAAGAACGCCTGCAAATCGATTCATATTTTTTTCTAAGATCACTGGTGACAAATCGTGGTGTTGACCCTGGATCAGGCAACAGTCCAGTCAATAGAAAACGTCATCGTCCCGTCGGCCAAAAACAATTTTTGTCAGTTTTGGCAGTTGACAGACATCTGGGTTTGTCAACAATTTGTTTGTTAACAATGGACATGTCGCCATTTTTAAAACGTGAAAAGGACGTGCAGACGAACACTTCCACCTACGGCAACGGTAATAGCAGCAATGAACTCCAGATGAGCTGCGCTACACACACGTAGCGGCAGACATGCATACTACACAAGCCATGCCTTCAGCAGCATAATTTCTGGTTACTTTTGGGAACCCCCTAGTATGTTCATGGTCAGAAACTTATTCAAACCCCAGAAGTTGGATAAGAAGGTTATATAGTATTTATTAATTTTTACAAATACCGCACCTTAGAAATCATAAAGACAGATAGCACAATACATGTTCTAATTTAGTATTACCTTTCTATTAACACCTGAATAGCCATCAATAATTAGTTTGGTAGTTTGAAAACTCCTTTTTTATGGCTACGGCTTTCTTGAGGCTGTAAACAAATAATAATATTAACTCAATCCAAATTCCTACTTTTGGAAAACAATTTCAGACATTACTAATGAGTAATTCATGATTATGCTGGTTAAATATAAAAATTTATATATTTATAAACTTATCATAAAAAATATATTTGTTGGTGATATGATTGAGGCAAAAAAAACTGTGGAGCAATATTAAAAAATCAACATACTTGAAGTAAGTAAGGTTCGATACTTTATTATATACAAATCTGAGTGAGCAGTACCAGCAGCCTGCCACCTAATGCAGTCATGTAGTAATGTGAGTATTCATGAATTGTAATACAGCCTGAGATACTGAACACAGTTTTATTTTTTATAAACTAAAAAAGAGTATATAAAGTAGAGGTGTGCGGATATCCGAAAAGTCGGATCGGTTTCAATGCAAAACAAGTATCCAAAAAAGTCCTATAAATATCCGAACTTTTATGTATAAAATGAGGTTCAAACCGAAAGATAAATGCTAAACTTTCCGTTTGAGATACGTCAGCGATACGGATAAACAGAAATGTTTAAGCAGATGACGAAATTACGCAATTCATAACCTATTGGAATGTAAGAATGTCCTTGGGCGGTCCTAGGATGCGGTATGATTATTTGATTCTTCAACTATTTATTTAAGTTACCCATTAAGTTCAACACAATATTGCATTTTGAAATACAAAGCATAGCGTCATCGATAGTTGCACCGAATATCAGATTGCAGTTTGATATATTATTTCGCATAAAAATATGATATGATATGATGAAAAACCGTGAATTGTCGATTTAATATTGGGTAACAAAGGTCAACCATCATAATAGCTCTGGTATTTGCAGCAAAAATATATACTATTTAATTTTGATCGTATACGTAATTCGATCGTCTGATCGAATTAATCTTGAAATATTTTGACATAATGGACTATTTTTTGTTATCGCATTCTCGAGTTCTCCGGGTTTGAGCAATACGATAAAGTGTTGTCAAATTTACATTTGGCCTATTTCGTCTTTCAGTGTTTACATAACCAAGAAATTGTCCACTTGTTTTCATTCTACATTTTCTCCTTGTTGAATGATTGTACGTGTCATTAGTTTTTACATGGAATATTTTATATAATTTTAAGATGAATAATTAACTAGATGATGAAAAAATACCGCAACTTCACGGGTTTAACCCTCGAACGGTTTTACAGTCGATTAATCGACGCCACGCCCGGTCGTCGAAGGTCCACCGTCGATTAATTGACGGTAGGTAAGCTTTTACAAAAAGCAATGGCGTGAATACATTTCCGGTTAAAACTACATTGAATATAGTATCGTTGTTTTCTACAGATCATTTTAATTTAGATTGAAATGGTATATTATATGTTATAGTTACTATATTTTTACTATTTTATTTAAATTTTTTAGTAAAAGCCTGCAAAAGTGCCAAAAAGAGGTGAACCTCAAGGGGTCAAATAGTGAACCGTTGGAGGGTTAAATACTGTTCTGCCCGATACTCCAACTCTGCTCCTGCGCAGAGTCCTGGCTGACTTTTTTACAAAATATAGTTCTTTTCACCGGTACAAAAATCCTACCAACGCTGTCAAACAAATGACGTCATAAATCTTAAATAATTTTTGTCATTTTAATAAATTAAATAATTGAATCATGAAATAAAATGAAAAAAATAAATAAAATAAGAACTGTTTATGTAATTTATTTGAATTATAAGGTTTTGTTGATTTCATTATAATAAAATTAAAAAAATACTTTTCAAAAAAAGTAAAAAAAGTAAGTTGAATGTCGAAAAATCCAATCTAATAAATTCTAGAGCGATCCATCTGAATCCAATCCAAAAAAAATTCACTATCCGCACACCTCTAATATAAAGTAAATTTAAATGTAACACGTAAAACAAACAAAATGTTATAGAAAACATCAGGAAACTAGGTGAATGAATACATATTAATAATTTTCAAAAATATATAAATCTAATGTATATCTAATGACGGTCCCTGAAAGATCCTCCTACAACCACTACCATGGCCACACGCTTAAGAAACTTCTGCTAATGAACTTCTATAAAAAAAAAAAGTTAAATTGACTTTACATAGTTCTAAATAAAAATCCATCCATAGTTTTAAATAACTAATTTAGTGATTTATTAACAATATTTTATAAGGTTTCTTGACCTCTTAATAAAAATATTTTGTATTCAACACGTATTTTTAGTTTTGTCACATCCGAATTTCAAGTTGATTATTATTGTCCAACTGACTTTATTCTTTTCGGTTCCGCGTCTTGATATCTGTCCAAACCTTCCTGATCTCTTTCGTTTTGACATCTGTTATACTCAGGACTGTCTTTTAATAATTTTTTTTCTATTCCTTTATCCTACCATATTTTTGTCTCCAAAAATACTTGTTCTTGTTTTGTTATTTCTGGCTTTTGTATAACAATACGTCACAACCAAGTAATCCACGTTTCTCTGATACGTTTTAAATTCTTACTGTTTTAGTATTTAAACCATTTTATGATTTTCTTGACCTTAAGTTTGCAGTATTAAAACGTATTTATTATACATCAATTTTATAAAGATGTATTGACCTAACTACCTGTTGATATCCGTCTTCTGCATCAAGTTGACTCTCATTGATACTTTTGTTTTTCGTTCGTTTCCGTTTTCTGTCCAAATGATATCTCTTGTCATTGTCTTATAACATGTCCTGACTATCGTAATCTCAGGCTCTTTCTCTTTCTGGCTTTTAGATACAATATGTGTTGAGTTATAAAGATCCCTGATTTCTCTATTATGTTTTATTCTCCAAATTCCATTTTCTTTTGTGAGTCCAAAAACTTTTCTTAGTACCTTATTTTATTTTAAAATTTAACTCATGTTGTACAAACTAATTTGTAATTTGAAAAGTGCTAATACTGTTGAAAAAAAGAGTTTGCCAACAAACTGCTTGTTTGTTGTCCACTTTGATTCTGGAACTGACGCTGAATGTACAAGTTGTTAAGATGTACTGCTGTACTTTTTTAATAATTTCATAAAACTTAAGATTTCAACTTAAAGTGTTCTTAGTAATTGACAACCTCAATTCAAAGATGAACAACTAGTTTCTTTAAAAAAAAAGGGCAGTTTTTTCCCGATATCCGAGTTTCAGATCCATATAGCAGGATTGGTCTTGTTATGATTTTATGGTTTTATTGTTTTATGGTTTCATAAAAAAATATAATATAACTATTAGCTTCACTTTTTTACAAAATAGTTTCAAATGAGGAATGCATTGCAACCCTCTGTCAAAGAAATTGGAGTATTCAACCCATGTAATCAATTTAAATTTGAGAGGGTAAACAAATTTTCCTCTGAGACGGGTATATTCCATTTAGCTCTTGGTGAAGGAAAGTCCGAGTTTTCACTACGCTGAGTAACTAATAAATATCGAAATTTCACTACGCCGAGGATTCACAAAACCGAGTACGTTATAAAATTCAACTGTTTCACTAACCCGAGTAAGGGGCTGGGTACCGTCCGCTCTAGAAGTGACTGTAGAAGCCTGTGTAGCGTGCAGTATTACCTGCTTTGCAGGCACTCGCTGTCCAATCGTGTAGTGAACATAACGCTTGACACATAATTTATATTGAAGATTTAATAATAAATAGTTTATAGTTTATATTTTAGTTAATAAAAATAAGTTATAGTTAATACATTTAGTTAATAAAATGTTGCGAATTAAAATAATTTTTAGAGCTTTATGATTCTTTAAAACCATAAGATCCCAAAAATATATTAAATACAAATCCTATGTTGTTTCTAGTGTTTCAAGTGCTATTCGCTGTTTTGTATAGCTAAAATATATTAATATATATTTTAATTGTTATCAAGTTCATAAACATTTAAAACGCAGTACCCTTTTTTAAAATATTGATTAAAATTCAGGGTACTACGTTTCAAATTTTTATGAACTTTGTAACAATTATAATAGTAGCCCTCCTTGCCTTAAATAAGATAATAAATTGTAATATATTATATATATGTATATATCAATTTTTATAGCTTAAATTAAAAAATAAATTTAGAAAAATAAACATTTAGGCTTACATTGGTTGTGTTTTTGAAATAATTTGTTATTTAAACTGAAGTTTCTTACTCCTAGACCTTATTTAACAGATATTGCTAGAAAATGATCAAATTTACAGTTCAACTGTCAAATCTTGAACCAATCTCCGATATTTGGTACGAATTACCAATATTCATCAATAATAAATGCTTTCAGCTTGTAATATGTACATTTATGTAATCTATTTAAAAATTTAGTTAGACATTTCCTATAATCCCATTTGGTGTTATATGTGCGCCCGTTTTCTGAGTTTTACAAAACATTAGCATGTAAATAACATGTAAATAAATAATATTGATTTTCAATAATGAACAAATGATTGAAACATAGTGCTGTTTGAAGTCGGAATAGGTATTCTTGCCTAATTCTTGTAAGAAGACGACGACGACGACCAAACATTAGCATTCAGAACTGACCCTTCTCGAAAGGCCGATATACCTTTCCAATTAGTTAAGATAATTTAAAAATATTACAAGCATACAATTATGCTTGTAATACGTAGTGTTGGAAGACGTGAGTTTTACTTCATCCTATAGCTTTTTTGTGATAAGCTATATTTTATACAGGAAAGGAAAAATTGAACTGTTCTGAATAAAAAAAGTCGTTCAAATTAACAATGAAATTCTCTCTGCTTTGGAGCATACAATCATCTCCAGAGAATAATAATCTCCAGAAAATTTTCTTTTATCAATAACTTATAGCTTGTTATTGTGATAAGTTCTATTTTTTACAGGCAAGAAAAAACTGAATTGTTCTAAATAAAAAAAATCTTCCTTATAAACTATTAAATTCTCTCTGCTTTGGAGCATTTCTTTTTAACATTCGTCCATGGACAATTTTATTTCTGTATAATATATTAAAACAGTATAAAGTAGCTTAAGTTATTAGATCAATAATGTCATTTACACAGATTTCAGGCAGTGAATGCCTTCAAAGGGCATGATACTGCGCGTTGTTGGCCTGCCGGCCGACGTGCTCTTGGTGCGAACTCACTTCTAGAGCGGACGGTACCCAGCCCCTTACTCGGTTTTGTGAAACTCGGTTTAGTGAAACAGTTGAATTTTATAACGTACTCGGTTTTGTGAAACCTCGGCGTAGTGAAATTTCGATATTTATTAGATTTTTAGCCTTACTCGGAGTAGTGAAAACTCGGTTTTGTGAAACCCACCCGTATTTTTGTATGTTCTGTTCAGTATATTTTTCACTGACATAAGTCAGTAGGTGGAAGGATTTTACTGTTTGAGGGGTCAAATGAATGGTGTACATTAGTCACTTAATCTCAGAATTTTAAACCTGAACCCGAACCATCGGTCTGTGAAACCGCAGTGAAATTTCAATGCACTAGTGGCAACACTGCCAAGCAGGTGCCCTTGAGCAATTCAGTAGCTCTCCACCAACCCTTCCATCTTACCCTGGGTCATAACGATTCGGTCTGCTACCAACTACTGACATGTCATATCACTTTACATTGTTTGTTAACATAGTGACCGGGTAGTTCAGGTTGTGTAGTAATCAGATAGGTAAAATATATAACATAATACACACAAAAATGTGTATAACAGCAATCAAAACCTAATATTTTAAAATTTTACAGTTTCCCAAATGTAGCTTAGCCCACAATATTTTTTTCAATTTACTTAGTACTTGTTCATAAAAAACAATAAACTTTTGTAACTATAACATTTTTTTATAGAATTATCTTATAAAATTTACAAGATAATGAAATGTAATAAATATAATAAAATAGTTTTTTAGATTAATAAATGAACTCAGTAAAAATAGAAGGTCTATAAACAAAATGGGATCTCACAGACCACATGGTTCAGATTTTACATAAAATCATGATGGTTTGGGTTAAGAAAGGGTAACAATTAAATTGAGTATCCAGCAATATTTCTGCTGCGACATCAATATTGCTGGAGATTTTAATATAAATATTTTAGAAAATAGTTATAAGTCCCAACATTTCTTAAATATATTACGTTCTTACAATTTTTATTGCTTAAATGACAAACCAACTCGAGGGCTTGCTTGTTTGGACAATATTATAACAAATACAATATGTGACAGAACTCAATGTAAGTTGATAAAAACCAACTTTTCTGATCATCATAGTTTGATGAGTTCTATTAGTGTTGAAACAAGAAATAATGAGATAGATTCAGAAACATATTTTGAAGGTAGAAGCTTAGGCCCAGGCGCGATAAGTAAATTAAGGTATAATTTAAAAAAAGTAAATTGGGAAGATATCCTTAAACCGGTATCAGTTGATTTGTCTTTCAGTATTTTTTTAAATAAACTTGTAAGTATTTATGATAATAGCTGTCCAGTGAAAAAAAGGAAGCCTAACAGATCTAAACTGAAACTTAACTGGTACAGTGAAGAACTAAGAGCAATTAAACAGAGAGTTATGTTCTTTTTTGACATATATACAAAATGTAATAAAAGAAAGAATAAGGAAAAACCTCAACTTCTGTATAAAAGAGAAAATAATTACTATAGATTTAAAATAAATGAAGCCAAAAAATCATCCAATGATAATTATATAAAATCAGCATCAAATCCATGTAAAGTTGCATGGAAAATAATTAACAGAGAATGTGGAAAGCAAGTTACAATAATTAGTTCCGAAGTAAGCTCCACTGAATTTAATGATTACTTTATAGATGCCCCTGACAAAATACATGGCAATACTAAAGTAGATAATTCAAACACAGTAAGGTGTGTTGAAAACTTCTTGAGAGGGATAGATCAAAATGAACAAAAGGTACAGATGTTTTGGACTGAGATTACAAAAGAAGAAATAGTTATGATTGTTAAAAATTTGAAAAATTCACATAGTAAGGATGTTTATGGATTTTCCAATAAGGTAATTAAGGACATAAAGATGTGATTCTTGATCCTCTCCATGTGCTTTTCAACCGAATGCTGAAGGAAGGTATATAATTAGTGCACTAAAAACAACTAAAGTCATACCAATCTATAAAAAAGGCTCCAGAAAGGACCCATCAAGCTACCGACCAATCTCTCTCGTGCCAATTTTTAGTAAAATTGTAGAAAAATGTATTCAGAAACAACTGCTGAGTTATTTTAAATTATATAACCTATTATGTGAAGAGCAGTTTGGATTTTAGCGAATTTCCCATAGGGAAGAAGCTATTACCGTAGGTCTCATGGCAAGAGTTAAGCCCGAGACCATGTTATTTTTTCTTCTTTAGGTGCCCAGAGACCAAAAACAATAGTCGTTAAAATTTATATATATATATATATATATATATATATATATATATATATATGTATATATATATATATATATATATATATATATATATATATATATATGTGTCTGTGAACACGATAACTCTCGTAAAAAAGGTCCGATCGAGACCAAATTTGGTAGAGACGTGTATTCCTACAAATGCTCGGACGAGTTCGTAAACCAGACATATCGGTCAATGGGAACGGGTAGTTTGGGGGGGTTTTGTACCCCAAAATGGGGTTTTTTGCGTTTTTCACATGTAATTTTTAAAAATTTCTAATTTTATATTTCACTATTGGAATCAGCTTAAAAAACTACACAATTAAGTTCTTTAAAGTTTTTCTCTATCTTCAACGGTTACCGAGATATAAAAAAATCTAAACACAGTACGTTGTATTTTTGAGGCTCCAATGTTAATCTTATGGAGGATTAAAAAAAATTAATTTTTCACTTATTATCTAATATTTTTGGATGAAACTTGATATTTAGCTTCATGTGGTTGAGATCTATCCATTTATGCTTAAAAAACATAGTTTATGTGTTTATCATGGCAGCAAACCTGCATACTCTTTTCCCATCTTAATCATATAGGGAATAGAAAAACTCCTTTATTTATGGACAGATGTTGATGCAAGTTGGTATAAATGTTAAGATAAAAAATATTTATGTTTGAAATGACTACTTTCAGTGTTCCTCACAGCAGCTAACCTGCACACTTTTTCCCATGTTAATCATATGGAGAATAGGCAAATAATTCTCATGTTTATGGACAGATTTTTATAAAACTTGTCATATATTATTATTATATTATTGATTTGGAAATTCGCTGAGTATGCAGGTCTGCTGCGACGGGGGTATTTACCAGGTCTCTAAACACTGCCAGAGCAGTAGAATGTCTGGTGAGTGAAGTGTTAGAAAATTTTGAGGATAAACTTACAACTAATGCTACGCTAATTGATCTCACCAAGGCTTTCGATTGCATTCCCCATCAAATATTGCTATGAAAGTTACAACAATATGGTGTGCAAAATAATGAATTAAAGCTGATAAAATCATACTTAACAGACAGAAAGCAATTTGTCGCACAAAATAGTGATTTATCTGATACAAAAATAATTAAATATGGTGTGCCCCAGGGATCGGTGTTAGGACCCTTTTTATTTATTATTGTAGTCAATGACTTCTCAAAAAATATGCCTTGTAAGTCAATATTATATGCTGATGATACGACGCTGATGCAATCAGGGAATAATTTGGAAAGTGTTTTACTTATGAATCATCATGCTATGGACAAAGCTAGTGAATGGTTTAGAGCAAATTATCTGAAAATTAATGAAAGCAAAACAGACAATATAATATTTACATTACAAAAACCTTACAAAGTTGAAAAAAGTGTAAAGTTACTTGGAATTTATGTTGATAATAGTTTGAGCTGGGAGGATCATGTGCAAAACCTATGTAAAAAGCTAGCAAGGACAAATTACCTTCTTGGAAAATTAAAAGAGAATGTTAGTCCAAATATGTTGATTAGTGCTTACTATGCTTTTTTTCAATCACATATATCATATGGAATCGCATTGTGGGGAAATAGTCCACATGCAGAACAGATATTTCGATGGCAAAAGAAAGCGTTAAGAACAATTAAGGGCCTTAGAAAACATGATTCATGCAAAGAAATATTTAGAGAGTTAGGTATAATGACTTTTCCTTCCCTCTATATTATTAGCTGTTTAATGAAGGTAAAAGAAAACCTCCATCTGTTTAATATAAGATCGAATGTGCATAGTTACAAAACAAGGCAAAATCAACAACTGGAGATGAAACAAGTCCGGTTAACCAAAACTTTAAAGAATATAGTCTGTATGGAAAGTAAACTATTTAATAAGCTGCCTTCAAGTGTATTAGAAATAGAGAACCGAAAGTTTAAGGTTATTTTAGACAAATTTCTTAAGGAAAAAGCATTTTATTCAGTAAGGGAATTTCTTGAAACTGAAAATAAGGAACTTGAAATATTGTTCAAATAGGTGCAGTTCAGGTTGGTTTCTTTTTTTAGTTTTTTAAATTCTTGACATGCTTGTTGTAAGCAGAAAAATGTAGATTAACCTAGAGAGTTTGTAGTGTTCTGTCTCAATGTAGTTACTGTTAGGTTTGCATTTGCTTGTTTTTATTTATTGCATAAATTTAACTCTTTGTTCCTGATTGACACTCATTTTGTCATTGTTAACAATCTTTTAACTGTCTTATTTATTTATTAGATTACCAATATGTTTATAGGTTTTTATTTATTAAGTACCTAATCTACTTGATAAACAATGTTTTATATTGGAGTGAATTTTATCCAATGTTTTATGTTAAACTTTAACTTTGACAATGTCTAATATGCATCCAATTGTATGCCTTAAACAGACAATAAAATCTTGAATCTTGTAAAGAGCTGTATTTTGAAACAGTGACACCATCCATCTAAATTTGTTCAAACTCAATAATTCGCTTTGTTTATATTTTAACAGTTATAGTAGTTATAACAGTGCTGCAATTTTTCGGGAAACTAATGAGCTAGAAAATCAGATGAATTCCTGCTTCTAAAACCATACATGTGTTGGAAAGGATATGCTTCGTACGTTGTTCTTCTGTTCTACTGTTGCGTTTACTGAGAAGTGGTGATATTTATAGCTAATAACAGCTGTTTTTTGTAAATAACTGTACATTATATAATAATTAATTAATTATTTATTTTAGTAATCACAGTACATAATAAACGAAAACAATGATAATGTAAATTCGGATAGCTTTAGGCAATTTTGGAGGAGTATGACAAAAAATGTTTTCTCATATTATTTAATTGTGAAATAGATAATGTTGTATTGACATTATTCTTTATTTTCGCTTGTTGTTTGCTTTTTATTGTCCTTACAAACATTGTTGTAAACAAACCAGGTTTGACACAAAAATAATTCTGAGCTGGTGGGAAAGGTTGTCGATCATGGCTCCTGAGCTGACAAAGGAATTGGCACGGCCAGTGCTACTGGCCAACCGAGCGCAAAGGGTTAATGGCCAACAACAGGTCCAGGCATATCCAGGAGATGTTATAGTACTGTCGTGCCAAGATGACAGGTACAATCAATTAATACATTTGGAATATCCTCAAACCTTACCTGGGACAGGATGACCCTCCTGCTGCCATTATTCATGGTCAATTCAGGCATGTTTCTGTACTGATAAATAGTACTATAATGCATTATTGAGATCCCTGCATCTTACCTGGGGCAGAATGACCCTCCTACTGTCATTCTTCATGGCCAACAACAGATCCAGCCATGTCCAGGTAACGTTGTGGTACTCCAATGTTGGGATAACAAGGTTCATATCCTGCATATCCTCAATGTTCTTCTCCTTGTTGCCTTTGTAGCTCACCTTCATTGGTACCTCAGGGATCTTGATGTAAATAAACAATTTATTCTTCTCCGCTCGCTCCTACAAGGCAAATTTTTCAAATGTTTTAGTGAAAAATAAGTATTATTATAAATATTGTATAAGTTGAATAAAAGTAAATCAACACGTTAGCTGGCACGCCGGGCCACTTGGCTTGACAATAGTAGTCTGTAAAAAACATACTGTCGGGCCAAGCGGCCCGATGGCATTACTAGGCAGTCGTCTGCAATTTTGATCATTGCGACACAGCTGCACTCTGATACATGTGATGCCATACTATGTCGAGTGTACAGTCCCATCTATTTACAGAACATTGTACTTTCATCTAAATTCACTTTTTACCTTAGGAATCTAGGTTTTTAATATGAACATTTTTCACTCCCACTGTCTATAAATGTTTGCTTAGCACTGATCTATCAACAGGACAGTAAGTTCCAACAACATAGAATGTAGGAAGATAAATCTTTTCTTTATCAGGCCTTGTTGGTTGCTCTCTCTGTGAAGCACAGTACTTGAACAACCACAGACTATTATATCAAATATTAGAGGTGTGCGAATATCCGAAATGTCGGATTGGTTTCGGATCGGATCGGATATCCGGCTCTGATCAGAATGCAAATCAAGTATCCGAAAAAGTCCTATAAATATTCAAACTTTCGGATAGACTGTATAAAATGAGGTTCAAACCGAAAGATAAATAATAAACTTTCCATTTGAGATACGTCAGCGATACGGATCAACACATATGTTTAAGCAGATGACGAAATTACGCAATTCATAACCTATTGGAATGTAAGAGTGTCCTTGGGCGGTCTGAGGATGCGGTATGATTATTTGATTCTTCAACTACGTTTTTAAGTTACCCATTAAGTTCAACACGATATTGCATTTTGAAATACAAAGCATAACGTCATCGATAGTTGCACCGAATATCAGATTGCGGTTTGATATTATTTCACATAAAATATGATATGATATAATGAGAAACCGTGAATTGTCGATTTAATATATGGTTACAATTAACAAAGCTCAACCATCATAATAGCTCTGGTATTTGCAGCAAAAATAAATACTATTTAATTTTGATGGTCTACTTAATTCGATTGTCAGATCGAATTAAACTTGAAATATTTTGACATAATGGACTATTTTTTGTTATCGCATTCTCGAGTTCTCTGGCTTTGAGCAATACGATAAAGTGTTGTCAAATTTACATTTGGCTTATTTTGACTTTCAGTGTTTACATAACCAACAAATCTTCCACTCGTTTTCATTCTACATTTTCTCTTTGTCGAATGATTTTAGGCATCATTAGTTTCTAAATGAAACATTTTAGACAATTTTAAGATGAATAATTAACTAGATTACGACAAGATGACATAATTTCACAGGTTTAAATATTGTTCTGCCCAATTAGCCCGATACTACAACTCTGTGCTTGCGCAGAGTCCTTTGTCCAATAGTCAGCGGCAGCGCTGTCACTGCTTTCCTTGTCACAGATATATCAGTGACAGAACCATATCGGTGACTTTGTCACGGGTACAAAAATATCGCATATCCCTACCGATACTGTCCAATACGCAGATAGCCAATGGCAACAAGCCGATGTCATCTGTCAAATCTTGGTTCTTTGTTTATGGCGATTCGTTTTTGTCATTGTAATAAATAAAATAGTTGAATCATGAAATAAAATTGAGAATTATTATTTATCAATCTATCCATGGTTTTTTATAACTAACTTTTAAGAACTGTTTATGTAATTTATTGGCGAATTATAAGGTTTCTGTTGATTTCATTTCGTGAATAATATGGCATATATTAAAATTCGTTACTTTTCAATGCAGTGAAGTAAAAATTTTAGTTCTGTTGTTCAGCCTATGACGAATTTATGATTTTTTATGTCCAATACTTATCAACTTTGATAACATTTTATCGATTTTTTCTCATTTATTCCTTAATAAGTGTTGATGCCACTGTGTTATTGCGAGTATCCGAATCCGAAAATTATCCGATCCGAACCCTAACTATCCAATCCGGATTGAATCCCAACTTGAACCATCCGATTCGAAAAAAAATTTACTATCCGCACACCTCTATCAAATATAAAGGTTTTAACAACATAAAATAGAGATATATAATTTTAATGGAAAATTTAATTTTTAATTCCATTCTAATTTTAATAAAATGTTGAGCAACAACAATCCAAAGCCAAGACAGAATGACTATTGACTAGAAGGAGAAAAGCAATGTTGTCTTTCTCTTCCTCACCATCGCCCCTAGTCTGGTCTACCATTGGGTTATGACAAAAGTGAAGTGTAATAGGACTACCAAAAAGCCCTTTTATCCCTTATATATATATATATATATATATATATATATATATATATATATATTTGCACACAGATCTCGAAAACGACACTAGGGATTTTCTTTAAATTTAGGAAATAACTAATTTCTGAGTAGAAAATAAGTTCTAGATAGGTCTAATGTCCAGAAAAATTCTTGTTTTCTAGTAATATTAAGTTTTAAATCTAAAAATTTAACATTACGCTTATGGAGAATCAAATGTAAACAATACAAACGAAAACATCTGTTTATAACCGTTTGACAGTTGTTGATTGAAGATGGTGGGGAGCAATATGTGAATAGAGGTTTTTCATTAATATTTATTTTATGTATGTAATAAATGCAAAATTATCAGGTTACCAAACAATTTGTAAAAACTTAAGGGTAACATAACTGTGCGAAATAAAAGCAGAAAAAGTATTTCCAAAATCTTCTGTTTTTTGATAGAAAACGCATTCATATGCTTTGCTCATTTTCATTGTATTGCTTAAAGCCACTGTCACACACCAATTAATCGGTGTAAATTAAATTTCTCTTTTGTTTTTCAATCCTCATTCTGTTTCTAACAAAATCAGTTGATCACAGGCTAATAATAACTGTATGGATAATTAAACAGTAAATGATCTGCTAAAACAATTGAGGTTGGCTAAAAGACCTTAAACGGTGTTGCTCATTTGGCAGACGCCGTAGTTAGCGGTAGCGTGTCGGCCTCGAGAATCGAAGGTAGCGAGTTCCATGCCCGTTAGGGGCACTATTTTTTGTTCAGTGCTATATTAATTATGGTGTATTAAATTGGTTTAATTTAACCCACATAAATGTTTTCATTGAGTAATAAATGTGTTTTGATTTTTATAATACATGTTTTATTCTATACGAGCAAAGCTCGGTCACCAGGTACTACTTATAAAACGTTATTGTTTAGTTTTGACGACTCACTTTGTGAATACATTTTGTATTTGAAATTCTGATGATGATGTCATGATGGTCAACATTTTTTATGAACCACATTCATTTTTGAACTGTACTGGACAAGGTGTGAGGTACATTTAATACTCATTAAATTTAATACTTTAATTTAATAATTTAATACTCATAACTTTAAATTTAATACTACATTTAATACATTTAATAACAACTGTAGTTCATTTAATATGGAATTCAAAGACAGAAAACCTGTAACATAATCAAGATTGCAATAGCTGGCACCTTGGATTTTGTTAAAGCCTGTTTTCTCACATATTTTGCTAATCTGATTTTGTATCAGCTACATTATATTTTACACACCTTCATTTTTTCAACATCATCCTTAGGATCTATTCTAACATAAAAATTTGAATCCTTCCCCTTTTTTGCAGATCTTTCACTGGTTTTGCTCTTTTTTGACGTAGTACTACCGCTATCAGTGTCATCAATACCATCACCCTCGATATTCTCGGGGTCTCTCTCAGGAAAACAAAACTTAAGCATCGTGTTGTAGAATTTCTTTGTTAAACCTGAAATCAGGAAAACGATATTTCACTTCTTTCCTGGATAATGTTGAGAAAAATACTAGAGGTGTGCAGATATTGAAATTTTTTCAAGCCGGATTCGGATTGGATTGCTTGAGTTTGGATCGGATACATATTTGGTTAGTTCGGGTTCAGATCAGATAATTTTCGGTTACTTGTAATAACGGTGTGGAATTATACTAATCTAAGAGTAGATTTAAAAAGCAATAAAAATTATGGAATTGAATAAAATAATCATAACTTCTTAGGCTGAACAACAAAATAAAATTTATCCTTCACAGCATTTAAAAGTAACAAATTTTAGGATGGCGTAGTTCATGAATGAAACAACAAGAACATAATAATTCGCCAATAAATTTAATCAACGGATTTTAAAATTTAATCATATAAACACAATGGATCGATTGATAAATCTTAATTTGTGATTTTATATAATGATTTAAAGATTCTATATATCAAAATGATGATAACGAATCACGATAAACAAAGAACCAAAATTTGACAGAATATGTCGGCTTGTCGTCATCAGCTATATGTGTATCAGGCTGCCGTGTTACAATATCAACCCTTTAAGGAGTGCATACATCGTATGACTTCCAATTTGGATTTTCCCAGAATCTGAAAATGACTAAAAAAGTGAAAAAAATTTAATTTTCAAAAACTTGTTTATTTAATAAAAATAAGTGTAAAAATCATAAAAAATATGTTGTCTTTTAATTACTGTATTATTGAAATAATTTACTTTTTATTAAATTAAAAAAGTTGTGATGTGAAAATGTTTTACTTTTAGCACACTCCTGAAAGGGTTAAAACCCATGAAATTATGATACCTTGTCCTAATCTAGATATTTGATCCTTCAGTCATTTATTAATGTTTTAATTTTAAACTATTAACACGTAAAAATATACAACAAAGGAAAAATGTGGAATGGAATATTTTTGTTGGTTATGTGAAAGGAATGAGGAAATAGACTAAAAATGTCATAAATTTGGCAACACTTCATCGTATTGCTCAAAACTGGAGAACCTATGAGTATGATAACGAAAATAGTCTATTATATGAAAATAATTATGCCAAGGGTAGACGATCAACATGAAGTTACATCCTCAGACTGGACAACGACATTCCTGAATTCCATTAGGAATGCAAGAATGACTTAATTACGCAATTCATAAATTGTGTAACTTTATCATCTGTATCAACTTCAACACTTTCATTGGAAAGTTTTGTTTTTATCTTTTGGTTATAATGCTAATTTTAAACTGTCTATCTGAAAGTTTGAATATTCAACGGACTTTATCGAATACTTGTTCCGCATTTTGGAAATCTGCACACCTCTAAAAATATATAATCCCAAAAAATGCTGTTCAAATTTAAGAATTAAATGCAATTTAGAAATGAGCATAATAAAATGTAAGTTTGACAAAATTACCTATTGTCAATGGTACAACATTTATCTCAAAATGTTCCTTCACAGAAATGCCTCCAACTGGTGCCTTCTCCCTACAAAATACTCTCACAGCTCGCTGAAACAAAAACTTATTTATTAATTTGGAAAATTTGGTAATATAAATTACAAACCTAACAAATCAAAATTAATCACGGTCAAAGATGAATTGTATTTGTTCTTTAATATAAAAGTGATTGTTTATGGTTGTTACTTTAAATTGGAACGTTATGTATTTGATAGAGGTGTGCGGATATCCGAAAATTCGGTTCAGATTCGGATCGGATCGGATATCCGAAACCGATCCGAATGTATTTAAGATATCCGATCGGATCGATAAATATCCGAATTTCCGGATAGACTGTATAATACAGCAATTTGAACAAAAAAAATGAGATTTTCGTCGAGTTAATACCCGCAAAGCTGGAATAATTTTTGCTTAAACCTTGATAAGACGACGAAATTACGTAGTCTTTCATCAAAACAATGTCGTTGACTGGTAGACGCGATACACTTATAGCGATTCGAATGACGACCACAGATGACGAAATTACGCAATTCACATCCAATCGGAATGTAAGAACGTCATTGGGCGGTCCGAGGATGCGGTATGATTATTTGATTCTTCAACAACGCATTTAAGTAACCGTAAGTTCAACACGATAATGCATTTTGAAATACAAAGCATAGCGTCATCGATAGTTGCAACGAGTATCAGATTGCGGTTTGATATTGTTCCATATAAAATTTCATTTCGGTTACGAAAAAACTTGAATTGTTGATTTAATGTTACTGGTAACAAACCATCATAATAGCTCGTTTTGCGACGGGGTTTCCGGCAAAAATAATACTACTTCATTCTGATCGTCTACGTAGACGATCAATTGTTTAGTTATCGCATTCTCAACTACTCCGGGTTTGAGCAATACGATAAAGTGTTGCCAAATTTACATTTGGCCTATTTCGTCGTTCAGTGTTTACATAACCAACAAATTTTCCACTTGTTTTCAATCTACATTTTATCTTTGTTAAATGAATTTAAGCGTTATTAGTTTTACATTTTTAGATAATTTTAAGATGAATAACTAACTAGATTACGACGAGGTACCATAATTTCACGGGTTTCATCGTTACAGAGCCGATCGTTGTATTTTATCTGCCAAATATTCCAACTCTGCGCCTGCGCACAGGCCTTTGTTTGATAGCAGCTGCACTGTCACTGCCCAGCCGATACGCAGATAGCCGATGGCATCGAGCCAACGTCGTCTGTCAAATCTTAATTCTTTGTTAATGGTGATTTGTTTTCATCATTGTAATAAATAAAATAATTGAATCGTGAAATAAAATTGAGAATTATTTGATTATTAGCAGAATGAATTGATGAATTAGTAGAAAGTTGATGTCATTTAATGGCGAATTATAAGGTTTCTGTTGATTTAATTTGTGAATTACGCCATATTAAAATTTGTTACTGGTAGTTGTTATTTTGTAAATTTGTATTTATTGATGGAATAAACTTTTTATTATTATTAATTTTAAATGCAGTGAAGTAAAAATTTTAGTTTTGTTGTTCATCCTATGAAGAATTTATAATTTTTTATGTAAGTTTACCATCTAATAATTTTGATAACATTTTATTGATTTTTTCCTAATTTATTCTTAGATAAGTCTGATTTCACTTTTTTATTGCGAGTATCCGAATCCGAAAACTATCCAATCCGAACCCAAACTATCCGATCCGTATCCGATCTGAATCTGAGCTATCCGATCCGAAAAAATAATTCACTATCCGCATACCTCTAGTATTTGAGAACTACAAATCTAATTTATACAGATAAATTGTTGTTTGAGTTCTTATTTGTTATATTACTAGTATAGAAAACTATGAAAATATTAACCAATTAACTATTCTTAATCTTGTGAAAACTAATAAAAAAATTTAGTCTAAAACAGGAATAAAATGTCAAAATTTATGTCATGGGGAACAAACCTAAATTTTGCTGATAAAAGATATAATCTCAATTTATAATAATTTAACCAAAACCATTGTTGCAAAGTCTTCCAAGATTTTATGAATGTTTTTGTGTTTGGATTGTAATTTACCTTCCTATCGACAGGCATATAGCTGAGTATTTCTGTGGGTACAATGACTTCAGGGTAAACTTCGTTTGGCAGCAAGTTGGTCATCCTAACATATCCTAGCTCCAGTAGATGCTCCACTGAGTCGTCACTTTTGGAGTTCTTGGTGTACCTGTCAAATACCAAAACATGTAGCTGTGTTGTGAATACTAAAGGAAAATAGCAGGCATAATGCACTCAAGTACAAATTCAGTTTACTACACATTTAACACACACAGAGACAGATAAGAGATATAATTCTAAATTACCATTAGAGATGTGCCAATAATCTTTAATTATTTTTATTTTATAAAGGTGCATACACTTATTGAGCATACAGTCCTTTTGTTCAATATAAATTAAAATAATTCATTATTATAATGGTAAAAAGAGTTGGATTGTTTAATATAAATATATTGTTCTCGAGTTCTGTTCCAGGGACGTCGTTGCAGTTCGGACGACATGCAAGTCCTCTGCTAAACCGCTCCTCCTTGCGTCCGTCTACATGCTCGGAGATGTGGATGCGGTCCCTCCAGCTGAAATGGTGGCGCTGGTGATCATGATGCGTTTGAGGGGGTGGACCTGCTTGTAGGGTGCGACTCCAACTCCCACAACTCCATCTGGAGTAGTAGGGAGACCAACCGCAGAGATAGGCAGCTTCTGGATTTTATAGCATCTAGCAGTTGTCTATAGCCAATGTCGGCTCTGTGCCAACCTTTTAAAGTCAAGTTGGTAACTCTGTGATAGATTTAACACTTTATTCTGAGGGGCTTCAGGACAGGGTCATAGGTTGGCATGTCTCTCCTGAACCCTCTCTTTCTGACCACTGTCATATCATCTATGCTATAGGGGAGTTTGTGCCTGTTTCGTCTGAATTCAGGAATCCTACCTAGGAAGACGGACTGGGTCGTCTTCAAAAGAAAACTTGGTGAAAAACTCGATGTGCAAGTTCTACGAGCCAAGGATACGGATGAACTGGATGGATAAGGCTGCTAGCCTTCTAGGGAACTCGATTGTCTCCTCCTTCGAGGAGAGCTGTCCACTAGCAAAGGTTTGGTCCGCCAAATGCAGCTGGTGGAATCCTGAACTGGCCGGCATGAGGAAGCATGTAAGAGCTATATTCAGAAGAGCAAAGTCCAACAACAGCTGGGACTGTTACCACAGCATGCTCACACGGTATAACCTCGCTGTCGGAAGGGCAAAGAGGCAGTCATGGCACACTTTCTGCTCGGGGCTGAAGGACACTGAGGAAACTTCCAGGCTTCGCAAGGTCTTGGCCAAGGACAGAACCCTGACCCTAGGTTCCATGGAAGGACCTAATGGTGAGTTATTTTACAGACCTCAGGAGGTGTTGGAAGTGCACTTTCTTGCATGCATCATCGGTGGAGAAACTGGTGAATTAGGTGAGTCTGTGTCACGGACGGCCTGTGCAACCAGGTGGGGTGCCGCCAGCAGGATCGTCACCTACAGCAGGATAAGGTGGGCTATAGGCTCTCTGAGTCCTTTCAAGTCACTGGGTCCAGATGGAGTCCGGCCGGTTTTTCTACAGCAGGGCATAGAGATCATTCTCTCGGCTCACTGTAGTATTTTCAGGGCGAGCTTGGCCCTGGGACATGTTCCTGCTGCATGGAGGACTTCCAGGATAGCATTTATCCCTAAACCGGGTAAGAATAGTTACACAGACCCGAAATCCTTTTGGCCGATTTCATTGTCTTTTTTCTTGTTGAAGACTCTGAAGAAGTTGGTGGTAAAGTATATCTGGGACTCTTCGCTGATGTCTGCCCCTTTACACCCAAACCAGCATGCCTACATTAAGGGTAGGTTCGCGAGTCGGCCCTACACCAGTTGGTGTGCAGAATTTAAAGAGCTATTGACCATAAGGAGATAGTACTTGGAGCGTTCTTGGACATTCAGGGAGCCTTTGACAACACATGCATGCCATGTTAAACGCCGCTAGATCTAGAGGATTCAGCGATGTCATCTGTCGATAGATTGAGGCACTGCTACGCAAGGTATGTGAAATTTTCTCTACAGGGAGTAAAGGTAGTAGCCAGGTCAACAAGGGGCTGTCCACAGGGAGGCGTTCTCTCACACCTTTTATGGAACCTGGTGGTAAACAGCCTTATCAGAAGGCTTAACAACAGTGGTGTCTTTGCTCAAGGATACGCTGAGGATATTGCCATCCTTGTGATAGGTAAGTTTAACAGTACAATCACTGACCTCATGAGCTCTGCACTAAGGCTTGTGGATGGCTGGTGCAATGAGGTCAGTCTATCTGTGAATCCCTCTAAAGTGGTTGCTGTACCATTCACCAAGAAGAAAAAGCTGACCGGGGTTGGTCCGCTAAAACTAAAGGGGAGTTTGATCAACCTGCAAGACCAGGTGAATTATCTTCGGATCATTCTGGATCACTTTGCTGAGAATCTCACTTACTACGGGTTATTGACTGGGGTAAGTGGTCTCTGTTTGCATGCAGGCGTATGGTCAGCGCAGCATGGGGACTGAAACTGGGGCTAATGTATTGGCTCTATGTTTCAGTAGTTAGACCAACTATGACGTATGCGTCTTTGGTTTGGTGGACCAAGATGGACTCAGGTGTTGCTGTGAAAAGGCTGGCAACCGTTCAGCGGCTGGCATGTCTCATGGTCGCAGGGGCAATCAGCAGCAATCCTGGGGCCACTCTTGACTGTTTGCTTGATATTTTGCCCATAGACATTCACATCAGGATGACTGCCAGAATGGGTGCACATCGCCTTTGTGGAGAGGGCCTCTGGAATAGGCCAGGTGAATTACGTGGTCACACCAGAATTTCAGGGATAGTTCAGAGCGACATTTTAGGTATGCCCTCTGATTATCTTCCGAGAACTTTCTCATTCAGCAGGTCTTCCCAAATTCTTTTTCCACAACGGGACGAATGGAAGGATGGAGCCTGCCCACTACCACCCTGTGATCGGGAGTGGTACACTGATGGGTCCGCCCACACGGGCAAGCCCTCCGAAGAGGGGTGGGATTGAGTGCCAGTGCACCGACCCACCTGGGGTATATCCGTTGTTTTTCCATCAGCCATTTTATTCGAGAATTGAGAATTTTTGTGTTAGCAGTTTGACGACCATTCCGCAAATATTGCTCCGCTCGCCAATATCTGAAGACTGGGCCCTTTCGGAGTTGCACCCCTCATCGTCCCCAGCTCAGTCCTGAAACAGCTGCACACATACCTGTCCCAGTCGGCAGTGCGGTGGCCGTTGAGTAATTACCAATCACTCCCCCCTTCCGCTAACTGAGTGTTAGGCCGTTCCAGTGAACCTCACCTCCGCCCCAACACTCTGCATGAGACGCTGCTCCCCGTATCACGGGCAATTTGTCGACCGCCAGGTCTAGATCCGCTGCCTTCTGCTAAAACCAGGGGCACCCCAAGTAGGCTGTGTGCAAGCACACAGCACAACCGGCAACAAGGCCAATCGGGCAACAAAAATGCTGCTTCACAGCGGTCTTGCAGAAGCAGTATGCCCCACAAAACTCGTGTGGCACTGACTTCTGCCTGGGGACCTTACGGTACCCCCTCACCCCCTGTATAGAGCTAGCAGAAATAAGGTCCTCCACTCTGGGCAATTTGGTAAAGGGTAGTTTTCTGCCTCCTGACGAGCTTGTCGACATGCTGCTGCAGTTTTCTAGGTCTCTTCATCTAGAAGATTCCTGATTCTCTAGGAAAGGGAATTTTATGGGTGCGCAAAAAGCCACTACGGCTGATGCGCCTTGGGAAAATCCCCCCTTTGAATGAATAAATAATTGAATGAATATAAATATAGATTATTAGCCATATCAGTACATCACTTGCCGTGAGATGTTGTTGCACAACTTAACCCTTACTGGGCGGCTGACGACATTTCTCGCACAGTAGGGTGGCATGGCGCGGTATACCGAGTTTATTCGCGATCAATAATTTTTCCACATTTCACTACAGTCAGCTGTTTTCACTTTCGCTTGTTTTTACTTGTGTTTGTGTTTTAGCAGTAAATAGTACATATATTGTGTGAATGTATATTGAATAGGATTTATTAACTAATTATTATTAACTGAAGTGGCTCATCCAGACAAAAAAATGCTTTTTTTAAAAATAGTCTTAAAACCTTTAATAATTAAAAATGAATCAAATTTCTGTTTTATACTTTATTCAAGCTACCTAAATCCAAAAAGAACATTGGGAAAATAATATTTAGATTTTTTTTTAATAAATGAGCAGGGACTGTGATTTTCAATAGGGCTTTAAGGGTTAAAATGTTTTTGTTTATGTAGCTTATTTAGGATGCTATAAGAATCGAGAACGAGACCTGGCTCATCTCATCTATGTTTTTGGACTCACTTCATTATAAAAAATATGTATTTTTTTAAATGCTACAAGATTGTTAAGCGACATTCAGTTTTCGCTATATTTCTCCTTGAACCTAGTTGACATACTTACAGGAAGTTACTGAGCACAAGATCAGCAATGCCCAGTTGTCCGTCAGCATCTGTCAATCGCCACTGGGCATGTTTAAAGCAGATCTCGTTGGCTCTCACAACAGTGACAGGTTTGTCACCACGTGTGGTCGCTAACTTCTGATTGGCTGATAACTGTGTCTCCTTGTAGCATGACAACATCATATCCAACTCATCACTGGAAGACTGCAGTTGCTCCTTGCATTCATTTATCTAAAACACAGACTCTAATTCAACATATGAATTAATTTAGAGCAAATACTATCGTTAAAAATTTAGTAGATTCTTATTTCCAGTCACACTATACATCCAATTTCTGAAGTGTAACGAATGAAAATTCTTGATACTTTGGATTTTTGAACTCCATTATGAGGAAGATAAAATTTAACATTTTTCTAAGATAAACATCAAAGTGGAACATTCTTTGCTTTAGGACTTAAGGTGTATAATAAAACACCCCCGTCGCAGCAGACCTGCGTACTCAGCAAATCAATATAACTTTCATCAACATCTGTCCATAAATAAAGGAGTTTTCCTATTCCCTGTATGAATAACATCGGAAAAGAGTATACAGACACACACGCACACACACACACACATATAATATATATATATATATATATATATATATAAATTTTAATGACTATTGTTCACCTAAAGACAAAAAAAATAACATGGTCCCGGGCTTAAGTCTTGCCATAAGAATAGCTTTTCCCCTATGGGTAATTCGCTAAAAGTATAAAACCTGCCCCCTCCCTTATAACCATTAACCACAAAATCAAAACATGTGTCCACTGCAATACCTATTAAGCCTACAAATGCCGTCAACTTCCACCCAAGCCGGCCTCCGTTTATTTAAGGTGGGCCTCCCACTCCACTATACCACACATTTGCAAGCCAAATTGGGATATCACATGGTCGGGATTCGAACCCTAGCACTTTCGAATGGCTAGACCATTACGCTCGTCAGCGCAGCGCTTTAGCAGGTTCAGCCACAAGTGCATAGGAGTAGAAAGCGCTTTACTTGGTTAAGACATGCCTGGTGGTAGTCTAGTGCACTTCTTGAGCAGGTTCCGTTGCTTGCCCCCAAAAGGATAATTGATTTGTTTGTTTGATTTAATTTCAACAATGATTGTGATTGGTTGAACTAAAAATAATAAACCAGGACAATATAAAACATAGGTCTAATGAACCCTTGGCTAAAGGTATTGACTCAGTACATTTTCTATATTTTTGGTTCTGCAATAAAATACATTATAGTCTTTTATTTTGTTTGTTCATCCTAACTTTTATATAGACTTGAGACGATTATTTCCCCTTATTAATTAGTTACAACATAAATTATAGTTTTTAAATAATTATTAATATGTTTAATGTGATATGTTTTTTAAAGAATGGATTTAAAAAATCATACTTCAGTTTGAAAATTAGTACAGTCAAATATTTATTCTTACATTGTATTTCTTTTTTTAAACTCCTTTCTCTATGTTTTCACTAACTAAGTTCTAGAAAATACTTATGAATAAAAGGATGAGATCAGTCAATGTTACTAGCGGCATTATTCTTGTGTACACTACCGTACCGAATTTGTACCGAGAACCGAGGTACAACAATTTGTACCGTACCGTACCATACTGACCTCATAATTTCCTGTACCGCAGACCCTTTTTTACTCTAGTTTTAACTTTAGGAAAACTTATATTAAAGTAGTAAATAAATGTATCAAAGAAAACGTCATATTTGTTTAGAAACTGGAGCCTGAAACAGAGCTAGCCGTGTCTCTGCCTCCAGCAGCTTCAAAAAAGTTAAAATATTTTCTTTGGTGAATTTTCGTTTGTGCTGAATATGATAATTTAGTGTTGATTTTATGCTGTGGTAAATGTACAGCAGCTGGGAATCATGATCTAACAGCTATGTAACAAGTCCTTGAATATTCAACTGTTGCTTTGATATGTTAGTGAAAATTTTATCAATTGAACTTTCAGTTTCAGTTGTGCCTCTGGTTAGAAAATTGACAAGTGATTGCCAATTTGCCATTGCTACAGCTATCCACAATCAGCTGGATTACTAAATAAATCAATACAGTAAACCCTCTCTTATCCGGATCAATGTGGCGACAGCCGATCGGATAGCGAAAAATCCTGATATGAGAAGGGAATAAAACATCCGGATATTAAATAAAAAAAAATAATTTTGGTTGTAATACTAACACTTTAATAATATCAAAACTCAAAAAATTACGTAATACATAAAAAAGTGGTCACATTTTTTTTTTTTGGGGGGGGGGGGGGGGGGGGGGGGGGGGGGGGGGGGGGGGGGGGGGGGGGGGGGGGGGGGGGGGGGGGGGGTTTTTAGTTGTGTGTGTGTGTGGGGTTTTTTTTTTTGTTTTTTTTTTTTTTTTTTTTTTTATTTTTTTGTTTTTTTTTGTTTGTTTTTTTTTTTTTACTTGAGTAATACAATTTTTCCTCCATCATAATGACAACTAGAGGTGTGTGTCATTTAATGGCGAATTATAAGGTTTCTGTTGATTTAATTTGTGAATTGCGCCATATTAAAATTTGTTACTGGTACTTTTAAATGCAGCGAAAAATTTTTTACTGGTACTTTTAAATGCAGTGAAGTAAAATTTTTAGTTTTATTGTTCATCCTATGAAGAATTTATGATTTTTTATGTACCATTTAATAATTATGATAACATTTTATTGATTTTTTCATAATTTATTCTTAGATAAGTCTGATTTCACTTTGCTATTGCGAGTATCCGAATCCGAAAACTATCCGATCCGAACCCAAACTATCCGATCCGGATCCGATCCGAATTTGAGCTATCCGATCCGAAAAAATAATTCACTATCCGCACACCTCTAATGACAACCTTTTTTCTTTTTTCGGCCATTATAGCTTATTCCTAACCGAAACTAAAATGAACCGTTACAAGAAAGACTAAGTCACTGAAGCAAAACAAAGGCGACACTGACCACGGAGGTGGATGTTGTCACTACAGGACGTGTGATGCGTTTGCTTGCCTATTGGGGTGGGTAGGGACAGGTGGGGTGGGGAGGTTTATTGTTTCGTATGTCAGTGACCTTGCACCAGATAGCACAGAATACAGACGATAGCGCTAGAGACTCAGTCACTCGGGACTAGGGTGAGTCATCATTTCCCCACTCCGTTTTTGAACATTACCGCTGTCCACATGGCTTCAACCCCGCATTCGGCGACCGGTGCGCTACTAACAGGCCTACAAACAGTGTTCGCGACTACTGGTTTAACAAACATTGACCTCCTAGAGTAATTTTAAAGTTTTGTATTCTTTCAAAATCACGTCCGGATATCAGAGGGTCCGGATATGAGAGATCCGGATATCAGAGGGTTTACAGTATTAAATACATAAAGACAAGTAAATTTACTGATTACATTTACCTGAGCCTCAACATTTTCCATCTCCGAAAGCAAATGCTCACTCCCTGGCTCATCTGCCAAAGCTCTCTGGACCAAGTACATTTCTTTCTCTAGCTTCCTTAATTTGGATACAAATGATCTGCAGCCAAACAGAAAATACAGTTAATCAATTAATTGTACAAATAGCATGATTGTTACAGAGAACCAATAGCTACTGTAGGTTTTTTAGTACAGAGGGTACTTTGGTTTTTTAAAAACTCCAGATGAGATTTTTATTGGTATTTTTATGTTCCCAAGATTAACATTTTTATGCACAACTGATTATAGTTATTTAATATTATTTTTTAATCTACAGTAGTAATTATTTTTTAATTTCAAGTTTTTTACCCTCCGTCGGCCACACTGATTTAATAAAAGGGTATTAGTGGTTTATTAGGGGTCTGTAAAAACAATATGTATATACAATAGAAGCATTTTTTGATTAACATTGAACCTATTGGTGATGACTTAAAACTTAATTATACATGGTTTTCACATCAATTTAATGTCAAATAATTATAAAATAAATTGAAAATGTAGAGAAAAATGAGTACTGAGAAAACTGTGGAATGAGGTTGTTGTATTTGATAAAGATAATACTACAAATTTACTTTTATAACGTTAATATGAGTCCTAAAAATTTTTATAAAACAGTATATAAATTAGTTACTCTGACAAAAAACTTGGGCTAATAATTTTTATACAGTGTTGATTTATTTATTACATTTAATTTCTGATCATTTTTGGTGCTATTTTCTTATAACAAATAATTATATATGGTCTATATCAGTATTGTTCTATAGGGGTCTGCGGTGCACCGAAAAAATCGGTACGGTACGGTTCCAGCCTTGTACCGAACCTCGGTACGGTACAAGAATTTTTTCGGTACAAGTTCGGTATTCGAACATAAGGAAAATTAAGTCCTCCAGTCTAGGTTGATCAAATATAACTCTCCGAAAACATCGAATAAAGAGTTAAAGGCTTTATACTCTACAAGTAATATAGAATTACAACACTGCCCAGATGTACGACAAATACTGATACTGAACGTAAGACTGACTCATAGCGTGTTGGTGAATTATCATTTAAAATAAAACAATTTCACCAGGACTTTAGGAAAATCGGGCAACCAGCCATCTCCCTGCCGGCTCTAAATTATTGTGCATTCCCGGCTTATTATCGTATCCACGTGTAGCAGCTTACGCGATCAGGGAACCGTTCCTCCTTTTGACGCAACAAAATAGTCGTACCAGTATGAAGCTCGTATTAGTCGTGTTTCAAATAGCGATGGGAATATTTGTGATTTTTCAATCACGATGAAAATCTTTTAAACTGTGATTCATGATTCTTTAAATTGATTCGTTCTTTTTCCTCTGACAGCCTGTTGACGATGTTAAATGACCAATACAGAACTGTGATTTGCCGTATTGATCTCGCTCTTTCGGGATTTTCACTCAAATAAAATAAAAAAATCATAATGTTAAGGATATAATTGAATAAAGGAAATAAATAACTTTTATTTTTTAACAATATGTTCTGTATTTCCTCATTAGTGGAAACCCTCAAATCCGAATTAATTGGGACTGAAGCCTGTTCTTCCAGGGAAATAAATACTACGCACTTATTTCGTCACTGTATTCGCGCGATAACCGACGTGTTGTACAGGCTGTGCGTTCATAAGGGCAGTGACCTTGGCGGGTCGAGCCTGTGCTAAAAATAAACCATTCTCCCCCTACCCTTACTAACAGGGATGCGTATCGCGCCTGTCTACTGTCTGTGTCTAGTTTAGTGAGCGCTTACCTGCTGATAATTGCGTATCTATAACAACCGACGTGGCTTGGAATTACGGTCGTGTGAAGATTTTCTTCATTTCAACAGTTAAAGCGTTGATTTTATAATTACGAAGTATGTAAATTCAATGGTTAAAGATAACAGACTTTAAGCGAAAACCCCTGACTTTGTTAAACCTTGAAAAATAAGATTATGTGATTAATTTTTTTTTAATTTCCATGTATTTCTTTTTTTTGATTTCCCGAGAACATGTTCAGGTATGAGGGGTTCCACTGTAATTTTAAAATATTAACCACTTTATACTAAAATAACTATTTTAGTCTAAAGAGCCCTTTGAAATTTTATGAAAATGTTTGATTGAATTTGAACAATTATTGTGATTGGTTGAATTAAAAATAATAAACCAGGACAATATAAAACATAGGTCTTGGCTAGGGGGTATTGACTCAGTATATTTTCTGTATTTTTTGTTCTGCAATAAAATACATTATAGTTTTTTATTTTGTTTGTTCATCCTTAGTTTTACATAGACTTGAGAAGATTATTTCCTCTTATTAATTAGTTGTAACTAATTAATAAGAGTTACAACATAAATTATAATGTTTAAATAATTATTAATATGTTTAATGTGATATGTTTTTTTAAGAATGGATTTAAAAATCATATTACAGTTTGAAAATTAGTACAGTAAAATATTTCTTTTGACATTGTATATCTTTTTTTAAATTCTTTTCTCAATGTTTTCACTAATTAAGTTCTGGAAAATACTTATGAATAAAAGGATGAGATCAGTCAATGTTACTAGCGGCATTATTCTCGTGTACCGTACCGTACCGAATTTGTACCGAGAACCGAGGTACAACAATTTGTACCGTACCTATATGGAAGTTATATAAGGTCAATACAGTATTGTTTCTACGAAGGACCTATGTCACCAGCACACTGAGGTAACTTGCATCATGAACCCGACCGAGGGTTTGATATTAATATGATTTGATAACACAAAATCTATGTAGTCAATGCTATTCATTTATTCACCAGTCCATGGACAAATGAAAATAATTCAGGTCACAGAAAGTTTGTTACCGAACATGGTTCTGCAGCTGCTGTATAGGCCTATGTTGATCTTGGACACTGTGAAGCTGTAGTTGAAATCTCATTCTCTGCAGTCTCTCATAGGCCTCCTTGCGTCTTGGAGGAACATACAGCAACAAATTGTTTACTATGTCCAATATCATTGCATACTGCAACACCACAAAAGTATTTTAATCCAGGGGCTTTTTGTTTGTCTAAAAAATATTTGAGGAATATTTATGGGATCAATGGAAGGTTTTAACTAGATGGAAAAAATTAATATCGTAACAATATTTATATAGTTCTTAAATAACAGATGATTTCCTCTTTGAATTCTTTCCCTTGGTCCTAAAAAATATGTACTTAGTTCAACTTTGTTCTTTTATTAAACTTAAAGCTATCTATGTTAAAAAGTCGGTAACCTAATTAAAGTTTATTAACTGTGGTCAACACTTTTTCTCTATAGTTTTTATAGTAATAACAAATATATAAGAGTAAATGGAGCCATTCATCTAGGTTCTTTATTATAAGTAATTTTATTTTAACCAAGAGAAAATGTTTGCATATCAGTCAAGTTTTACCTACTCTACCTACGACAAACCTGAAGAGAGTTAGTGCAGACGTCCAGGTCGTGGTGCATCAGAGTGAATGCATCAACCGCAGTCTCCCTCCGCTCCCAGGGAGTGCTTGGCTCCTCTGATGGTACTGGAGGAACCTCCTCCAAGTTGTGGGGATCCATTGAACTCTCCCCATAGCCAACATAAAAGAACTCACACTTGCACCTTGAGACTATGCGTTGGAGCTACAAAAACCAGAAACAAACAATAAAAACAATCAACATTTGTAAAAAAATAACGTTATGGTGCTTAAGTTCTTAAAGACAGTACCATTGACAGTTATTTCTGTCCGTAAAGATCTTAGAACTATAGAAGCATTGCTAATACACCAAGCGTCAGTGCTACATGACACTCACCTGCAGTGGGGGGTTGTCCCCCAAGCTGCTTGCTCCCACAGTCTCACTGACTACACCCCCCACACTACCACCACTCCCAACTAGGTGGGGCAAGTCAGGTAGGTCTGCTATCACTGTTCCCTCCTTTTCTTGTATATTCTCTACATTCAGCCACATTATGTTTTCTGCAAACAGATCACTTTAATTCAAAACTAATTCTACATCAGAATCAGTAAACACTTATTAGTAAGATGTTTAATAACTAACATTGAAATGAACATTAAACATTTCCATTTTAACCTGTTGAGGAGTATGCCCATCATGTGACGTGGCTAATAGCAGGGCCATAGGGGGAGTAGGTGTATTGCCACAAACAGTGCCCCGGGAGTAAGAAAAACAATTGTGTATTTCTTTAAATATAATTCATTACTCCAATCTCTATATATAAAATTGAATGTATGTCTGAATGTATGTTTTTTATGCGTTGCCAAACTACTCATCCGATCGCCATGAAATTTTAGGAAGTTGCTCTATATGTGTCCGGGAAGGTTTTAGTGAAAAAATATTTTCGAAAACCCCATAAGTTTCCATTTTATGGCGTTTTAAATTTCTAATGTTAACCTTATGGAGAGTAAGTTTGTTTACAAATTGTCTACAATGAAAACATTTGATTTCTTAGCTACAGCTGATTGGTTTACTTTCCATTAGCAATACCGTATGCTTTACTACCCAATGCCATCTGAATCATTCATTAATGTTAAACTATGAAGTAAATGTGTACTGTAAAAAATGAACAGCTTTATTCACCACGTTAATAGTTAACGGTTTTGGGGGATTATGTATTTATATTTTTATTTTCTGTCTGATTAAAGTTACGTGTTTATATGATAATTACAATGTTTATATTGTTACGTTTATTATAATAATCAGCTGTTGTATATCTTTCCTATAAAAGCCGTATTACAGTTAGGTTTCGTTTGGGTTTGGATTGGATGTGAAAATTGTGAATTAATCCACTCAGATTTATTTGTTTTATGGGAATGATATTAATATGTTTTATCGTTTCAGTATTGTTATTCACTATGCAGCGACCCAGAATATATAACCTTTCACAATGAAGCCGTATTGCTATTCGACTTCAGAACATGGCCAATTTTAAAGTTAATATGTGTTTACTGTGAGGCGTTACGAAGTTACAAATAAGTTTTTAAATTTTTCATATTATTTAAATCTCTTAGAACGTGTTTTGGGTGTGATATATTCCAATACAATGATGCGGGTATAGCGGTAATCACCCATTATTGGCCATTACAAAGGAGTCAATACCTAAACGGCAACAAAAATCCCTAGTATAACCTAACAGATAGAAGATCAGTTGAACACCAAGTAGCGCACACACCATCACATTGGCCCTAAGCCAATTCTTCCAATATTTTCAGGTGTAATAAACTGTTATACATTTTTAATTTATTAGTAATATTTTAAAAATCAAATATCCGTCATCCCGTAGATCCTCAGGGGGGAACACACGTCACATGATGGGCGTACTCAAATAAGCCCATTTGTTGTTACTCCTCAAAAGGTTAAATACCCTGTAACGTATTTACAGATAAACTTTAAGGAACTAAATTGTGTAGTTTTTTAAGCTGATTCTAATGGTGAAAAATTAAAATTAGAAATATTAAAAAAATTCCATTTAGGGGTACAAACCCCCCCCCCAAACTACCCGTTCCCATTGACCGATATGTCTGGTTTACGAACTCGTCCGTGCATTTGTAGGAATACACATCTCTACCAAATTTGGTCTTGATCGGACCATTTTTACGAGAGTTATCGTGTTCACAGTAACATTATATATATATACAGGGTGTTTCCCGGCAACCCTGACAAACTTCAGGAATTTTTTCCTTGGGTTAAAACTAGGAAAAAATGTTATATAAACATAGGTCCTAAACGCATTTGTTTCATAGTTAGTTATGGTTAAAAATGTGTTTTTTTTAGTTTTTTTGTGTATCTAATGTACATTTTTACCTCTGGAATGCAAAATTGATCCAATATTTTAATAAAACTTTCATAGATAGATAGAATATTAAATTTAAATGAGATTTCATTGCTTTTTCGTACATAAAAATGGAGTATGGCAGAGAAAAATCTGTTTAGAACAAAGTTTTTCCTAAAAAAATATATTTGTTATAACTTTGACGTCCTTTACTAATAAAACCAATCAAGCAATTGGTTTGCAACTTAACCAAAAGTTGCAGAATTTAATGGAGAGCAATAAAGTATCAACTTTCATATACCTTTTTAGGTGATTATTTTATGTAAAATTAAAGAAAATGTAAGATAACACTATTTTTATGGAAAATTTAAGGTCGAAAGAGATTACATTTTATTTGATATATTTGATATTTTATTGTCTGTGCAACATTCATGACCCTTCCTAACAGCTCCTCTCTTGTTCGTGGTTTTGTCTTATACACCGCTGTCTATATGTGACCCCACAGGAAGAAATCCATAGGGTTCAGGTCTGATGACGTGGGTGGCCACAATGCACTGGTACGTGGTAAGCAATAATGTTATGGCCGAAGTGGTCATGTAAACACTGTAACACGTCACTTGCTCTATGTGGGGGTTCTTCATCATGTTGATAATACATATTTTACCTAATTTGAAGGGGAATGTCTTCAAGAAGCTCTGGAGAAGTGTACTGTAGAAACTGTAAATAGGATGGTCCATTTTGTGCCCCATCTAAATTGAAAGGTCCAATCAGCCTGTCATCGAGTAGACCGTACCAAACATTTACTGAGAGTCCTTGTTGAACCTGTGTCTCTAATGTACCAAGGGAGTTTTCTTTGGCCCAAATATGAATGTTTTTGCACCATTTCTAGTAAACTGAACTTCAGTAAGCAGATGATTTCTTGCCACCCAACTACAAAACCGTGATCTCATAACATTATCGCCGGGATAAAGCGCCTGAAATTTCTGTACATGATAAGGGTAGTAATTTTCTTTCTTTAATATTTTCCATACTTTTGTAGAAGACATTAAGCGCTGAAACTCCTGAAAGTGACTATTAGGGACACACTTATTAGGAAATCTTGTGCTGTACTCAATTACAGCCGCTCTTGAACTCCCATTTCAAAATCCATAAAGTGCATATCAGGAGCATATCAGAATTCACTGTTAGTAAAAATATTAGAATCTGATAGTTTTATAAACACTTTTTCATTAAAAGAAAAATAATTAATTAGACAACAATGAGTTTCAAAGGCTGGATTCTGGTGGTTTTCTGAATTCTCCAGTGTTGTATCTTATTAAAAGCTAATAAATTATTTTTAAAACTAAATAAAAATGGAAGTAAAAAGGTTTAAAACTAAAAAATCTGAAAATTATTATTTCTGTCATTTCTCTTCAGATAATGTTTTCTTAGTTGTTAAAAAATTAAGTTTTTTTATATCAAATAAAATGTAATCTCTTTCGACCTTAAATTTTCCATAAAATTGTGTTATCTTACATTGTTTTTAATTTTACATAAAATAATCATCATAAGAGGTATACAAAAGTTTTTTATTTTACTGTTCTCCATTAAATTCCGCAACTTTTGGTAAAGTTGCAACCCAATTGCTTGATTGGTTGTATTAGTAAAGGACGTCAAAGTTATAACAAATATTTTTGACCTCTATTTTTTTAGGAAAAACTTTGTTTAAACAGAATTTTCTCAGCTATACTGCATTTTTATGTACAAAAAAGCAATGGAATCTCATTTAAATTTAATATTCTATCTATCTATGAAAGTTTAGTCAAAATATTTGATCAATTTTGCATTCCAGAGGTAAAAATGTACATTAGATACACAAAAAAACTAAAAAACACATTTTTAACCATAACTATGGAACAAATGCGATTAGGAACTATGTTTATATAACATTTTTTCCTTGTTTTAACCCAAGGAAATTTATATATATATATATATATATATATATATAAATTTTAACGACTATTGTTTTTGGACTCTGGGCACCTAAAGAAGAAAAAATAACATGGTTCCGGGCTTAAGTCTTACCATGAGACCTACGGTAATAGCCTCTTCTTTATAGGAAATTCGCTAATAAATGAATGATTACTGACAGGAATACATAATATCAAACTAAGACGCTATGAAGGTAACAAATAATACAGAATATAATAAAATCTGGATGTAAAATTGCTACAATAGACACCCAATTATCTGCCAGCGGATTAACTGTGTTGCAGCTTATCTGTGACCCCCTAAACAAATTAGCAAACGGCGGCAAGCAAAGTTTAACGAACAAACGTCCATCCTCGCGCCTACAAATTATGGCTACCGCCCATAACACACTAGGCTTTGGGCGAGCGATCGTATGTAACTGCACTCCATTATACAGGGAGTGTTATTATAAAGTTTATAAGTTATTATAAGGCGAACGATCATATGTAACTGCACTCCATTATACAAAGAGTGTTATTATAAAGTTTAAAAGTTATTATAAAAGGGACTATTGTACTTCTTGGAAGAGGAAGATGACTCTTCGCTGTGGAATCTCGTGGTTCTTAGAAAGATTTGTTTAACATTGTTTTAAAGGAAGCAAAAATGTCTAGAAAGAAACAAAAAGCAATAATGGACTTTTTACTTCAAAGCCATTAAAACAGCAACTGCAACAATAGGTCTGTAATACAATTGGACTTTTCTCATGTATTGGACTAGTTTTTTACCGACGTGAAAATAATGTCTATGAAATTGTGTGCTTACTAAAAAGTAATCTTGTATTTTAAGTCTTTCACATTATTAAACCTAACATACAGTAAAAGGCAAGGGATTATTTTGCTTCACATTCTTTTTCAACTATTTCCAGCTTATTTTTGGTTATGTTAGGTTTGCTTTAAATATGATTGCTTAGCTACCCATTACCACAGATAATCGGGAGTCTACTTTACTTATTAAAAGTGATTAATTAATTTTAATAAATTTGCTCACCATCTAGAGAATCACTCTCCCCGGCACTGACAGTGGCATAATACTGCATGCACTCCAGGGATCCAACCCATGTAGTCTTGCTGACAAGGGTCCTCTCCTTCCATACTGGCCTGATCCAAACATATATATGTATATACAGTGCAACTTGGTTATTGCGACCTCGGCTTTAACGTCAATTTGGATATAACGTCATTTATTTTTAGGTCCCGCAAAACTATAGGTATTTACATAGGTAAAACCTCGGATATATCGTCAGTTAATTTCTAAAACCTCGTATATAACATCAAGAAAATCGGGCCGAGATGAAGGCAACATATAGCTAAATAGAGAAAGTTCGGTCGGTGGTGCAACGTGAGGGCCGAGGCTATTGTTTAGCTACATTCTATTTTTAGAAACGGCATTTTATTGCTGTCTAACCGCTAACCACAACAACCTCCCTCCCCCTACCCTATATCCGCTGTCGCCGTCATCAAGGTCAGTGTCAGTGACTCACGTCGCGTCAAAGCAATGTGATGCCGTTCGTACGTACCTACAGTTTGTGCAGCTATCGTTAGTTCAGTGTACGTCTTTTACAGTTTGTTTTTCGTTATTTTAATTTACAAATACAGTATTGAAAAATAATGGCAAGTGTTATGAGAAAGGTTTTGCCGAAGAAAAGGTGTGAGTTATAAGAGCGTGTGAGGAGGGACGTAAGATAGCAGACGTGTGTTCGGGCTTGTTTTTTAAAATCGAACCAACAGCTGAATTCACCATGCCGAACTTCATTGCAATATTTTCAAATTTGATTGTTTATATAGTATAGAGTAGTTCAGTCAGTCATAAACATATACTTTTATGTGTATTTCAAATTACCTTCATTAAATGTCTTAATTTAATGTAAAAAATGTGTTTCTCTATTTTTCCTCGGTTTTAAATTAAAATTATATAACCTATTTTATAGTGTCACTCTGATATAGCGTCATTAATTGTTTGATCCCTTCAATGGCGTTATAAACAAGTTCCACTGTATATACATATAAGCATACATGTGTTGACATGTTAACAGCTGCAATTATTGTCTGATTATTATAAAATTTGGTGGTGTTCCTTTCTATAATATCTTGAATGGGTTCGTGGGGCAAGAAAATCAGACTACATTAACTACCCTTTTTTGGGGGTGGTTATACCCAAAAATGAGATTTTCTATTTTTATGTATAGTAAAAAAATGATAATTTTACTTTTTACTATTGGATTCAGCTAAAAAAACATATTTTAGTACATTCAATCATGCCTCTTGGTCAATAAGTTACTGAGATATTAAAAATATTAAACACAGTACATTGTGGAATGTTAATCTTATCAAGAATAGCTAAAAATCAATAACTTGCTTATTTACTTATGTATTTTTTCAAAAATTTTTATTCAATCTGTATTCAATCTTGGTAGTCCATCTAGTTAAGTTTTATCAATACACCCATAAAAACCCCAAATTTAATGTGTGTTATGGCAGCAAAGCAACCCTATGTATTCATTGCCCATGTAATTAATTGTTACAGAGAATAGATAAATTGTTATAGCTCGCTTAATTGTAGACACAATTTGATAAAATGTTGTACCTGTTTTTACTTAGTGAACAGCCTTAACATAAGCACATTACCGTGTAAAACAACCCTTACTGCAGCAAACCTGCAAGTTCAATGAATTCGCTCTACTCACACCAGTGAGCTGCCTGTGATCTCGTATTTTAAATTAATGCCTTAATAGCTTAATCAACTGAAAACACTAAAGCCCAGATAACCAGGATTCTTCTCTCTTCCCTTTAATTCACTTATATAAATTAGTTTTAGTATATGTGCAAATAAAATAGATAGCCTAGTATTAATAGGTTTAACCCTTTAACAGTCTGGGAGGTACAGTTTACGTTCGCAATTACCAAACTGAGAATGGAGTGTGACGTACGCTATATGTTCTGTGACTTGCAATCGAATATTCAAAAGTTGCCGGTTATTTGCAGTTCGATACTGTTGAGGTTATATATCGATGTGAAGTGCCTTGAACGATTAATCTGATTCGGTTATTATCGATTTTTACGAGTTTCGGAGACTATAAATGTCAATGCTGAAAGTCTGTCTTGGAATCAGCCGTTTACCATCCACGCAGATACCAGACTAAGCGAGTCTTATTTTTGCATCTGCCCTTGTTTTCTTTGTTTACAAAAATTTTGGCACCAGTAGTAATAATTAATTGTGTGTATTGCAGTTTTTTTGTAAATATTAGTAAATATGATTAGCAAAAATATAAATGTTTTCTGAAGTATCAGATCTGGGATGTTTTTCATTTTCATTTATCATAATAATTTGTTTAATACTGTGCTTAATACGTCAAGTGTTTTTAGTAAAGTTTAGCCCTCCAGCTGCCCATCATTTCACTCTGAGATGCCATCTCATTTTTGGCCATTTTTCAGGTTTTGTTTAAAAAATCATAACAATTTTGGATACTATGCAAAGTATAACATATTATATATTTTTGTGTTCAGTATGAAATAGGCTACAAGAAAGCAACAAAAATTACTAACTCACACGTAAAAAAATTACTTATAAAAACATGCTTTTATAAAAGATTTTTTTATCATGTTTGCACTCCCCCAAATTGCTCAAAAAAAATTTGTATAAAAATTCAGAAAAGTCACACCGGTTTTATCGCCGGATTCCGGCGAATGACAGCTGGAGGGTTAAGTTAAGTAATTTTAACAATTATTTTATTTTGTATTTATCGATGTGTTACAATAATTTGTGGTATTGGATAGACCTAGTACAAGTATTTGGAAGAATGCTTCAAAATTGAAAATGTACCACACTCCTACAAATTTTTAGAGGTTGGCCTAAAGTGTTTTGTAAATATCTATTTTCTATGTACCATACATAAACTTAATACATGTAATAAGTATATTATTCTGTTCTTTGATACATAATAGTGTAAATTAAAACAAATTTATGGTTTAAATTGGTTATTTTACATAACTAAACTTTAAAAACACAAATGTCAAAAAAGTGACACAGGTAGGGGTTGCCAGCCACACCAAAAGGTAATGCGTTGAATTGTTAATAATAATAAGAAATTAGTTAGCAAGATTATTTATTTATGTAAATGGGGTCAGTTTACGGTGTTTTATTCGTCAGATACAACGAACTGTGAGTTTAACTGAAACATCACAATTCTACTAGCTGGGTGGCTGAGTGGTTATAGCGCCCACCTTTAAATGGAAGGTTGCCCAATTGAATCCTGCAAGGGCCGGCTCTGAACCCAGTTGCTATCGAGCTGAGTAATTAATTATTGATAAAATAACAGATCAAAGTTAGGTCGTAACAAGATTTAAGATTTGGACTGTTCCCCATAAAAAAAGATAATTTACAATAATTTTGTATTTGAAGCTGAAAATGACAAGAAAAAACTTGCAATTGAACTAAACAAATTTGATAACTATTTCATGTACTCTACTTTATACTCTATGTCTCAATGTTCCTGAAGCTTGGCTTTGCCTCCCCCATTCCAAGATGTTATAGTGTTAACACGTGCCTCAATCGCAAGCCCTACAAGTCCGACTTAGCATTAAGACAATTGTTATTTCACAAAAAAAGAAAATGAATCCAGTAACTTTTTTTGAAATATTTCAATGAATTATAAAAAACATCTTAAATGTGAAAACTACTGTATACTTACTAACTATATATACTAAGGATCATTTATTGATAATTCCAAAAAAGGAAAGAAAACCTAATTTGTGTTTTACTTTACCTATCAGGAGGCAAAAACTAATATATAGTTTTTTTTATAAAATACACAGACTGTCTGCCAATGTAGTCTGAACCACCGCTGCTTGCGTTTTAAAGCAGTTACTGACAAAAATTAATTATGATGTCAGTATATTAGTAGTATTATTGTTAATTTAGTTATTTAATTTTTACCAAGCCTAATAGGCTCCCTATATCCTCTGGCATGTATTATCTATGAAGAAAACTGTGAGAATCATCGTGTGTGAGCGTTCTTACCTATGAACTCTCTGTAGAATTTCTGCCTTTGCTGCACTGAGAATTACATAACCCTTGGTTTCTATCCCCTTGAGTAATACTTGACTGTTCACCAGAGCAACTACAGAAAGAAAGTGCATTTTTCAAGTAATAAGTACACATATTGTTTTTAAATGTGAAAAAGGTAAATACAAAATATAAATTTGATTGTACAAATACAGGACAAAACAAAAGGATTTTTTTCGTTTTAAAAATAAAATTTGGCCCACAAAGCAACTTGGACACCTCTCATTTTATTCTATATGATTCTGAAAAGACGAGTTTTCTATTATAAAAAATTTCTGAAATATACATTATAACATACACAATTACTATGATATACATTATGTATTCTTCAAATCAATCAGAGGTGTGAGCTGGGGAGCAGTGAGCACTGTAAAAAAAACATTCATACCTGATGCAGTTTTGTTAGGTAATTTTAAGGCAGCATTTGGCACAGTTTGATTAGATTTCAGTTAGTTGTGGTTGGAAGAAACTGTTTTTTGTGAATAGTTCATTTTATTGAAATATTTAATCAAAGCGATAAAAATGAACTGGTAAATTATTTTTGTAGTAAATCCTGTCACAAAACAAACTATCATGATAATAGAACTCTTTACGGAACATCAGATTTAAAGTTTTATTTAATAACAAATCGTATTCCAAAACTCGGGGACACTAACGTTGACGATATTCTTTTCATTTCAAAATGTGATATTGTATTGAAGTTTTTCGGTTATTAGAATTTGAAGAAACAAAATTTGAAGAACTATATTGAAGAATCACATATCATACGAGACTGTTAAATAACTTCTTGCATCCCAAAATTTTACTAATTCGGCGTTTTCAACATAATCTTGAACAAGTTTTGTTTTCCTATTTTAGTTTGGATGCTTAAGTAGATACATTAATATCTTATCTCAACCCATTACCGTCAGACAGACTGGTCGACGCCTGAGCCCTTGCGGTCTGAACTAAAATCGAGCCTTGTTCACTACGACTGTGTGTCACTATTAGCTTGACAGATTTAACAGTAACTTCATTAATTATATGTTTTGATTTCTTTATCCTGTTACTTATACCCTTTAACTTCACGTACAATCATTTTTACCAAAAAAATTATTACAGTACTTGTTCACCAGTTCCAAGCAGTAGGCTTAGAAACAAGTAGGTAATGTTGTTACATCAAGACTTATTTTGTTTTCAAATGATTTTTTTAATTTCACTTGGCATATCTACTTATAGTTATTTGCAGTAATAAATAGTTAATGATAAATCTTAAAAAAATAATCATTAATACTGTATTCTCATCAATAAGTACAACCGCTGAAGGAATTGTGAGAGTGAGAAAATAATTTACTGTCAAAACGGAACATTGGACACTAAATACAATTATTTCAAAGAAGACACCAACACTATCTATCTGATTAGAAATGAACTAGCATACCTAATGGCCGAAAAAAGAACTATGTCAAAATATAAGCCAGCAACGCACAATGTTTGCTCATAACCACCACGCAGAAGCACACCGCACGTCCTTGACATCTGTCTATCAAAATATAAGCCAGCAACGCACAATGTTTGCTCATAACCACCACGCAGAAGCACACCGCACGTCCTTGACATCTGTCTATCAAAATATAAGCCAGCAACGCACAATGTTTGCTCATAACCACCACGCAGAAGCACACCGCACGTCGTTGACATCTGTCTATCAAAATATAAGCCAGCAACGCACAATGTTTGCTCATAACCACCACGCAGAGGCACACCACACGTCCTTGACATCTGTCTATCAATATATAAGCCAGCAACGCACAATGTTTGCTCATAACCACCACGCAGAAGCACACCGCACGTCCATGACATCTGTCTATCAAAATATAAGCCAGCAACGCACAATGTTTGCTCATAACCACCACGCAGAAGCACACCGCACGTCCTTGACATCTGTCTATCAAAGTATGCGGATATGCAATGTGCCTCCTTAGATGGGAATGGGTTAACTGAATAGTTTTATGGCAAGTTTTAATTATATTACAAACTATTCATAGGTATACAATGTTGAGACTCACTAAGCCAGTTCTTGTGAACGACATCATCCATTTGAGATGCAGCCAGTCCCTGCAAGTGCTGCTCTCTAGTGGCCACTGACATGTCATCACTGAATACTACGTTCTTGTTCTCAGCCTCAGCTATCAGCTGTTGTAACATGGTGGCTGCCTGTCCAGACTGCAACTTGGTCATAGGTGATGGTGTAGCCTGCATGTAACAGTGAGATTGTGTTAGAAGTTAGGACTTTGTCACCATCAAGGCTGATCAGTTAAATAGTGAATTGATTGTGAAGACACTAATGAGTAAATAGAACATAAATGTATTTATGACAGGAAAAAAGACACCTAGGAGGATTAGGTAATGGTTGTAAACTACAAATTGGTTAGAGCTATATGTTTATGCTAGTCAATAACATCGCTTTACGGTTTTAAACTTAGCCTAATAATATGTGTAGTTAGGTGTTGTATAGGGTTGGGTCGATTCCAAACATCGATTCTCGATTCCACCGATTCTCAGGGTTGAAATCGGAATCGAAAATGATCATCCAAAGTCGATTCTGATTCTTCAATTCCAAGTCTTCGTTGTTCCGCTGCCAACAACAATTATGTTTGTTTTCCTTGTCACGAAGTAATAAGATACAGTCGTCATTGGTGTAAATAAAAACCAATATTTCATTTCAAAGCAATCGGATATTCGGCTCCGAAATGAAAGTAACAAGTACCCAGTAGAATTCAATAAATATCCAAAATTACTTATAGACCATATAAAAATGAGTATTAAAACTCAAACTTTTCGTTTTAGATTACATCGTCAATACTTAATATCTTTTCCTCGAACACAAAATTGTAGATGACGAATGATGTAAATTCGAATACTTTTTAAAATAATGCAAGAACGTCATTATCAGTTCAAGGTTACAACATACCTTGTAATTTTTCTTATTTCAGTTACTGATAAATTTCAATATGATATTGAATTTTGTTGTCGATGCCGATCATCAGAAATGACGTAAATTCGTAAAATTCGTATCCTTTTTAAAATAATGAAAGAACGTCATTGGTCGGTTCAAGTTTGAACAAAAGTATTATTTATTGTCAGTGATAAAACTTTTTATGATATTGAATATTGAATTTCATCGTCAAGATTATCAGAACTGTTAATTTTTTCCACGAATAACTTTGAACAAATAAATATATTGATTTATATGATTATAACACATTAACACTGTATATCTGTATTAGTAAATGAATCGTCATGCAGTTAGATATAAATTTTATGAAACATTATGAATTAAATTTTGTATTTTATTTTAAGTTTTTTTTACAATATTCAACAAGACTTAATGTTCATAATTAAATTTACTTTTACTACACTGAGTATGAATTTGTTAGTATTTTAATAATATAATAATATATAATATTTTAATAATATATTTTGATATAGCAGACTATTTTTCTGAATCAGATTCACAAGTTACGATACGATACCAAAGATACCAAGTAGCCTACACGACATACTGCCATTTTCGTCTATCCGTTGATGAATATGATGCTAATTTGATGGGAATTTTTAAACATTGATAGTTTGATAAAAAGTGCGTTCTCTGATCAGTAAGTTATAATAATCCAATTATATCAATTTACTCTATAAGCCGGCACAATCATTTTGCGGGTATAATTGAATCGCAAAAACACTTTTTTTGCCCATGTTGTATGCCGCCGTCTGATCATGGATTCCTAATTGATCCCTTGTTTTTGTCGTCTGTTATTATTGTGCAACAAAGTTTCAGTGGTGAAATAGATTATTTACTATTTATTGTGTTGTCATAAAAATACGGATCATTGAAGGAAGATGGATCGCAATATTATTTTTTCCTAAATGGCATATTCAGTCCGCTGTCGTCGCGCTGTTGACTGTTATTGTTGTGCAACACATTTGTTTACAGAGTTTATATTGGTGTTCTAAATAGTTTTTAATGGAGAAATGCATTAATTAGTTATTATTTATTGTTTTTTTATCGAAATAGGGGATTATATTTGAAACAGTGATATAAGGGAATTTCTTGGACTCAAATATGAATTTTTGTGATTTTAACAATTTTAATGATTTTGCCACTAGCAACGTTTTATATTAATTTTGTTCAAATTAAATATACATGAGAATATATTTTTGGTTTCACCATTGAAGTTTAGGCAAATTTGCTATTTAATTTTTTATCACGTAAGTTGTGTATATATATAAGTGTGTGTTGTATATATTAAGTACGAAACCGTAAGGATAAACAAAAAAGATTTTCATATATGTATTTATTTATTTGTCTAAATACTAAATATTCATGATTTAAATACTTTTTTTAAGATTTCTTAATTCTTTATTTTAGTACTGAACAAAATTGTATATCTTAACTTCTAGAATTAATAAAGATTTTTTAAAGGCTTGCAAATCCCTATAAACCTGGTGACACAGAAAAAAATATATTGGGGACTTCTAGGGTTAAAGCGTTACATTTGTTGGTGGAGATCAAATCGATGCCTGGAATCATTGGAATCGGAATCGAACCATCCCTATAATGTTGTAGTCTGGTAGTAAAAGTAAACCTAAGTAAACCTAATTAAACCCATTAAAATTAAATATATTTCACTTGCCATAATAATAATAATTAAATATATTTCACTTGCCATAATAATAATAATAATTTTTATAACATAAAAGAAGATGAACAAATAACCCCTTACAAGTAATGTTACAAATTGTTAGTTTGTTGGCTTGTTAGTCACACATTTGGTCGCAGAGGGCCTATGCATGAGGTAACAGCCCTCACCTGAATTGCTGGGGCCGGTGGGGGAGGAGCAGGAGGAGTTACTTGTCCACCAGTGTTTCGGCTACGAGTTTTGAGGGGAGTCGTTGTACTGTCTTTCCTAAAACCTTTTAATGCTTCTGTAGATAGGTTTTTCTTCAATTGCTGTAAAAAATTATAAAATTAAATAACATTCATTTATTTAAAGGAATGCAAACTGTAGATGAACTCTGACTGATTTTCGCTAGTTTGGTGGTCAAAACAAGGTATATTGAAAAAAGCTGTATCAGAACTGGTAGTTTTTTTGGTTATGCAGTATGAAAAGCTTCTTTATCATCTTGGTTCCTTTACGTGTTCTCTGACTAAGCGTAAAACCCTAACCTGACCCAAATTTTTCGAGGGCTATCTTGTTGCGCTGAGGAGAAATGATGATTTTAAACTACTGTCTTATCTAATGGCTTCATCTCGGGGGCTTGTTGGGTTGATGCATAAATGCGCTTAGGGTGTTCCATAGTCCAAGCCTACATCTATATTGGATTTTATAATCAAGTAACTACTCAATATTCCACAAAAACACATGTCTATCTGGCTTTTCTGAGACATCCCCTTTCTCAAAAATCATTAACATAAAATCAATGTAAATCTTAAATCACTTTAAACACTTATCATTTAAAATTATGAAACGTCCAAAATAAGACCACAGAATTATTCCATTCGGAACCTTTTACAATCACTCTAAGTACTGTACGTAAGTTTTTCATGCAATTCACTGAGCCATAATCTTTATTGAATAAAACATAATAGGATTGAAAAATATTGGAACAACTCATTTATGTATGTACATCTCGAATAGCTTACTAGCGCAGGAAATACATAATT